>OX393557.1:60289377-60769377 GCA_947650365.1 Chamaelirium japonicum
CCCGGGCTGTTACTGTGGCCATCACAGTAACAGCGCCGGCCCGGGTGAATCCCGTCCATTCGATTTTGTCAATCGGACGGCTGAGCTTTCGGGCGGTCTCGGGCAGGATTTTTGCGACCGGATCACGGGATTTTTGACATGTGGCATTCATCCAGACCACCGGTGCAGCGTTCACGCTGCATCTGAGGTCCAGGCTCCCTTTCCCCATATATATATATATATATATATATATATATATATATATATATATATATATATATATATATATATATATATATATATATATATATATATATATATATGGGGAGGGATACTCTTACAAGTGAAGTCTTACAAGCATTGTTTACTAATGATCCCATCCATCAGATCGGATCTGATGGATGGCTGGGATCAATTCCATATCCATCAATATCTCTCTCTCTCTCCCAAGTAAAACCCAGCCCGACCCCCCTCCCCCTCCGGCTCCGGCGGCCCCTTCTGACCCCGCCCTTCCCCTCCGGCGCCGACCCCGACCCCGACCCCGATCCCCTCCGTCTCGTCCAGCTCCAACCCCGACCCCGATCCCCTACGGCGCCGCCGATACCCTCCGTCTCGTCCAGCTCCAGCCCCGACCCCGATCCCCTCCGGCGCCGACCCCGATCCCCTCCGGCGTCGACCCCGACCCCCCCTGCCGGATCCCTCCCGTCCGTCGAGCTCCGGCCCCGACCCCGTCGAGCTCTAGCGAGTGCGATTCAACGTTGGAAGGGGCTGCGATCGGGCTGCCGGAGGGGATCGGGCTGCCGGAGCCTGAGCCGGAAGGGAAGGGGTCAGGGTCGGTGGGGATGGGGGTCGGGGGTGCTGCATTTGAGAGAGAGAGAGAGAGAGAGAGGGAGAAAGGGGGGGAGGGTTAATCGGATCCGTCCGTTTCGGAACGGACAGCCTGGATCATTAGTAACCTCCACTTATAAGACTTCACTTGTAAGAGTATCCCTCCCCTATATATATATATATATATATATATATATATATATATATATATATATATATATATATATATATATATATATATATATATATATATATATATATATATATATATATATATATATATATATATGTATATATATATAGGGTTATGCTATGGTGCGGCGGATTATCATGCGGCTAACGTGCGGCGACCTCAATGGTGGCCACATGTATTTTTTTTTAATTTTTATTTTCGAAAGTGATCACCTACCCCTTGATGAGCCACAAGTCAAAAATCAACTCATTTGATGACCTATAGGTGCTTCAAATGTGCTCGGCATTTTTGACCGTTCAAATGAACGGTAAAAAACGCCGAGCACATTTGAAGCACCTATAGGTCTTAGAATGAGTTGATTTTTGACATGTGGCTCATCAAGGGGTAGGTGATCATCCTCTAAAAAAAAAATCTACACGTGAGGCCATTCACTTGGCCGCACGTTAACCTCACGTTAATCCGCCGCACATTAGCATTTTCCATATATATATATATATATATATATATATATATATATATATATATATATATATATATATATATATATATATATATATATATATATATATATATATATATATATATATATATATATATATATATATATATATATATGGGGACGGGGAGCCTGGACCTCAGGTGCAGCGTCTACCTGAGCCCGGATGCATGACAGCTGTCCCAGCCGGCCGAAATCGTGACCGCATAAACCCCCGTCCGCTCACTTAAGTTCGGCCCAATTTTCAGCCATCCGATCGATCGAATCGAGCGGACGGCATTCGCCTGAGCCTCGCTGTTACTGTGGCGGCCACAGTAACAGCCCGGGTGAATGACGTCCGTTTGATTCACTCGATCGGGCGGTTGAAAAAAAATTCGCGATTACTGTAGTGGCTACAGTAATCGCGAGAATGATTTCAACCGTCCGATCGATTGAATCGGGCGGTTGAAAAAAAATTCGCGATTACTGTAGCCGCTACAGTAATCGCGAGAATCCCTTCAACCGCCCGATCGAGTGAATCGAACGGACGGCATTCACCCGGGCTGTTACTGTGGCCGCCACAGTAACAGCGAGGCTCAGGCGAATGTCGTCCGCTCGATTCGATCGATCGGACGGCTGAAAATTGGGCCGAACTTAAGTGAGCGGACGGGGGTTTATGCGGTCACGATTTCGGCCGGCTGGGACAGCTGTCATGCATCCGGGCTCAGGTGCAGCGTAGACGTTGCACCTGAGGTCCAGGCTCCCCGTCCCCTATATATATATATATATATATATATATATATATATATATATATATATATATGAGGAATGGGATGCTGCCTATCAAAGCAGCATTTTTTGCTGCTTTGAGACATTGTTTGACCATCCTAGAAGTTTTGGAATTTGATGAAATTTGGTGAGGGTGTTGTTTAGGGTAAGATGATCATCCTCACAAATTTTCATCAAATTCCAAAACTTCTAGGGGGTTCAAATGGTCGAAGCAAAATGCTGTCGTCTGCAGTCACCGTTAAAATCTGCAGCATTTTGCTTCGACCATTTGACCCTCTTAGAAGTTTTAGAATTTGATGAAAATTTGTGAGGATGATCATCTTACCCTAGACAACACCCTCACCAAATTTCATCAAATTCCAAAACTTCTAGGATGGTCAAACAATGTCTCAAAGCAGCAAAAAACGCTGCTTTGATAGGCAGCATCCCATTCCTCTATATATATATATATATATATATATATATATATATATATATATATATATATATATATATATATATATATATATATATATATATATATATATATATATATATATATATATATATATATATATATATATATATATATATATATATATATATATATATATATATATATATATATATAGGGTCAGGATCGGATGACCCAGCAAATAACCCATCACCTTTTGATGCACCTAGAAGTTTTAGAATGAGCTGATTTTTTGTAGGCATGTTGTCTATAGTATGTTGATCATCCTCACAAAAAATCAGCCCATTCTAAAACCTCTCGGTGCATCAAATGCGCTCTTCAAATCTACGGTTAAAATTGACAATCGAATACCGTTGATTTGAAGAGCTCATTTGATGCACCTAGAGGTTTTAGAATGGGCTGATTTTTTCTGAGGATAATCAACATACCATAGACAACTTGCCTTCAAAAAATCAGTCCATTCTAAAATCTGTAGGTGCATCAAAGGGTGCTGGGTTATTGATGGGTCAAATTTGATGGGTCAGCCGATCCCGACCATATATATATATATATATATATATATATATATATATATATATATATATATAGAGAGAGAGAGAGAGAGGAATGGGATGCTGCCTATCAAAACAGCGTTTTTTGCTGCTTTGATACATTGTTTGACCATCCTAGAAGTTTTGGAATTTGATGAAATTTGGTGAGGGTGTTGTCTAGGGTAAGATGATCATCCTCACAAAATTTCATCAAATTCCAAAACTTCTAAGAGGGTCAAATGGTCGAAACAAAATCTGCTAAATCTGCAGTCACCGTTAAAATCTGTAGATTTTGCTTCGACCATTTGACCCTCTTAGAAGTTTTGGAATTTGATGAAAATTTGTGAGGATGATCATCTTACCCTAGACAACACCCTCACCAAATTTCATCAAATTCCAAAACTTCTAGGATGGTCAAACAATGTATCAAAGCAGCAAATAACGCTGCTTTCATAGGCAGCATCCCATTCCTCATATATATATATATATATATATATATATATATATATATATATATATATATATATATATATATATATATATATATATATAGGGTCAGGTTCAATAAACATTGTTTTTGCACTTAAATTTTTACACCGATTTTCAAATCAACTAGATAGAGGTTTCAGAATTTCTTGATTTTTTGTGAGCATAATCAGCTTGACTTAGATAGCACGTCCACAAAAAATCAGCACATTCTAAAGCCTCCAAGTACATCAAAACTAAAAGGCTTTATCGATCGTCTATTTTAATCGTTAATTTGAAGAGCACATTTAATAAGTCTAGAGGTTTTAGAATGTGCTAATTTTTTGTAGATGTGTTATCTAAGACAAGATGATTATGCTCACAAAAAAACAAGAAAATCTGAAACCTCTATCTAATGGTTTGAAAATCGGTGTAAAAAATTAAGTGCAAAAACAGTGTCCATTGAACCTGACCCATATATATATATATATATATATATATATATATATATATATATATATATATATATATATATATATATATATATATATATATATATATATATATATATATATATATATATATATATATATATATATATATATATATATATATATATATATATATATGCTATAATGCGGCATGCGGTAAGTGCGGCACCTACTGCATGCCGTCTGATACACTGCTGCGTGCATGCGATGCACGCAGCGCTTGCAACAGACGACTGCGGTGCGGTAGCGCACGTACCGCATGCCGCAGCATAGCATGCCCCTATATATATATATATATATATATATATATATATATATATATATATATATATATATATATATATATATATATATATATATATATATATATATATATATATATATATATATATATATATATATATATATATATATATATATATATATATATATATATATATATATATATATATATATATATATATATATATATATATATATATAGAGAGAGAGAGAGAGAGAGAGAGAGAGAGAGAGGCGTGTTAGGATGCGCCGTGCGGTGCTTGCGACGTCGCACCACAGCCGTCTAATGCACCGCTGTGGTGCGTGCGATGCACGCAGCGGTGCATCAGACGGCTGCGGTATGACACCGCACGCACCTCACGTCGCATTTTAACATTTCTCTCTCTCTCTCTCTCTCTCTCTATATATATATATATATATATATATATATATATATAGGGGCATGCTATAATGCGGCATGCGGTAATTGCGACACCGCATAGTAGCGGTCTGATGCACCGCTCCGTTCATCGCATGCACGCAACGCGTGCATCAGACGGCTGTGGTGTAGTGCCGCACGTACTGTATGCCGCATTATAGCATGCCCCATATATATATATATATATATATATATATATATATATATATATATATATATATATATATATATATATATATATATATATATATATATATATATATATATATATATATATATATATATATATATATATATATATATATAGAGAGAGAGAGAGAGAGAGAGAGAGAGGGAGAGAGAGAGAGAGAGAGAGAGAGAGAGAGAGAGATGGGATGCATATTTAGGCTATAGGGACCCAAAAACCAAAAATCAAAAAATTGTATAGATGATAGTCTTAAATAATACTCTAGATCTGCATGTGTGCTCCTTGCAGTGCCGGCTTCCACATATTCAAGCAAACCCCTATTCTATAGAGGACAAGATCTGCCTAGTTTTAGGACTCGTTGAAGATCTGGTGGTTTTGCTCCTTCCAAATTGCCAAACTGACTGCAACGACTATGATGTCCCAATGCTGATCTTCATAGCCATAGGGTCCTCTGACTCCTCTATTTTTTCCACCGCGTTGCAGTGTCGTCGGTCTCTCCTTGATGGAGAGTTTCTCCCTGATCATGCTCCTGACCTAAGTTGTTAGAGAAGGGGATGTTAATGAATAGATGATTGGTCGTTCCTCTTGGGTGTTTGCAAAACACGCAGGAGTGGTCAATGAGGTTAGGGTGTCACCTCTTCCTGAAATTGCACTAGGTTAGGACTTAGTGCCCATAGGCTCGTCATAGACCGTCCTATTTATAGGCACACATTCGTATCCAAGTTGTAGAAAGATTTCCCCAAGAAAATGTCGGCTGAACCACCTCACTCGTGTGCTACTAGACTAAGTCGTGCGCACGATCAGTCTCTGTTTCTCGCTCGACTTTTCTGCTGATGCTAGTCATGCGCACGACCTGGGATAGTCATGCACACAACCCTTCTTGCAAACTCCTTCCTCGATCCTGGGCTCTGTCTTCCGTCGTTCCTTTACACATGAACCTTGGATTTGTGTGCGGCTTTGCCCTCGTATTGGGAGCCCAATCAATAAGCTTGGTGATTACCCAAGTCTTTCGACTTGGCCAGTACTAGAACCCACTTCCTGATCATCCATACCTTGAGCGTGCTCCACCTGCACCTTTGTTCTTTTCAAAATATTGCGTATGTACTGCCGCCCTTCTGGCTAATCTGTATAGGCCTCCACCCAAGATCCCCTTTATGATCATGGAAGCTTCATCCCAAACTTCCACAACTCCACCTTGACCGATGATGGTGCACTCGAGAGAATCTAGCATGGAAAGAGAGATTAGATTTCATCTCCACCCCGTAACATGATAGACATCTTTGAGTGTCTATACTCACTCGTCAGACATCTCAAGTCGAATATCCCTAACTCCCCTTATCGATATCTTGGAACTGTCGCCAGTCGTCAACCTGCCTTCACCATTGCACTCTGCATGTTTGTCGAACCATACCTTGTGCGAACATATATGATGTGTGGCCCTGCTATCGATTATCTAGTCTTGATCTGATATAGAATCAGTGATAATCGTCAGAACATCCCCTTTATAGGAATCCCTCGACGAGGCATAACCGTTGGATCCGTCATCCTTGACTTTTGATGACCCTAAGCAATCTAGTCTTGCTCGACCTTTCCACTTGTATTCCGACTTGAAGTGTCCGGATTTACCACACTTTCAACAAGTGTCTTGTTTTTTCTTCTTCTTTGCTCCCACCACCACCATTAGCGCCTTGGATTGATTATCATACCCGCCTCGCTCGTCCCTTTCAACCGAAGCTTGTTTATGAGAAGCGTAATCGTGACATCCTCCAATTTGATGGATTCCTTTCCATAAAGCATCGTGACCTTCAGATGCTTGTATGACTGGGATAAAGACCCAAGAAGAAGTAGTGCCTTATCTGTCGCTTTTATGTCATCACTGATATGACGGAGTTCTTTCGCCAGTTGATTGAAGATCCGAGATATGCTTTGCGATCTTATACCTTCCGCTATTTGAAGAGCGTAGATCTTCTGCTTTTGGTACAATCAGTTTGTGAGCGACCAGGTCATGTACATACTCTCCAACTTTCCCCAAAGCTTTGTCGCAAAGACCTCACTAGAGATGTTTGACAACACGACATTCGCAAGACATATCTGAATCGCTCTCGCCGCCTTCAAATCAAACTCAATCCAATCGACATTCGATATCGATTCCGACTTGATACCATTAAGAGCTTTGTGCAATCCGTCTTGAATCAATACATCCCTGACTTGTATTTATCATAAACCAAAGTTGATTCAGCCATCGAACTTCTTGATCTCGAACCCTAGGTTCTATCATTGAGTCATCATCTTCAAATTCTTCACCATCGAACTAGCACTTCAGAATTACCAACAAGAAGTATATGATATCAATTTGTTATGATCTGAGGCCCTCGTGCAGCGGAAAGAGAGGGTAACATGATGAGCAAATAACCACCACGAAAAAGATGATGGCTCACTACAACCGAGAAGACAAACAAATAAACAAAGAACAAGCAATCACAAACACGATATTCGACAACGACGACCATTAGATTAACTAGTATGAAAAAAATCCGAGTTCATGTATGTTTGTCTCTCACCAATCCTTCATACACCCACAAAGAGATATCCCCTTACAAGAGAATACATCCTACAGCCCTCTCACCCCGAAGAATAAGAAGAAAACACTTGCTGAAGCCCACAAGCCTTTAATGGATTCCTCTCCCTCTCTCTGATGATGGCTACCCTCTATACCCTAATAAAGCCTTGATATTTCCTCTATTTTACTCATAGGTTCGTCCTTGACCCTCCTATTTATAGGCACACATTTGTATCCAAGTTGTAGAAGGAATCCCACAAGAAAATGCAGGCTGAACTGTCTCACCCGCATGCTGCCTGATTAAGTCGTGCGTATGACCAGTCTCGATTTCTCGCCCAACTTTTCTACCGATGCCAGTCGTGTGCACGACATGAGATAGTTGTGCACCCGATCCTTCTGATAGACTCCTCCTTGATCCTGTGCTATATCTTCCGCTGTTCCTTCATGCATGAACATTGGAGTTGTATGTGGCTTGTTTGGATCCACTTCCTCAACACAAATCACCCTACCTGCATGTATTGATGAAGCTACAGAGGGAGAGGGATTGTCCACAAAAGATCTCAAGGTTTACACCTCCAACCCCCCTTTATCTGGTGCACTAGAGAAATAAAATAAATAATATGTTGGATGCTCCCGCATCAAGGTTGCCCTCTCCCTCTCCGTCGAGCGAACTATCGACGAAAACTGCCAGTTAAACAACACTATGCAACAAAGGCCAAAATTGTCTCCCCATCTAGCATAGATAACAACTTCTTCAAGTCCTTCACCTTCCCGACTTCTAGCAACATGAAACCCGAGCTACTGTACCGACTGTCCTCCCTACGACAAGATTGAATTATCTGCTTACTGCTCCTTCATGACACCTGTTCCATGCACCTCTGCAACCACCATCGAACCGGCATGGTAGTGCTGTTAGTCTCATGGATCAGAGGATACCTGACTATCAGGAACAAGATAAAGGTTAGAAGAGACATTAGGGCTCCGTTTGGTTCGAAGTATCCAATGCAGTCAGTGTCTTTGAGGTAAGTATTCAGAATACCGTGTATGACTTATCACATTTGTTTTGCAGTATCCGATGCAATAGGTCAATTTGGTGTCTCTGGGATACCTCATATCTAAGGCAACTCAATACCGCAAAATGAGTGGCAAGGCAAATACCTCGTATCCATAATACCTCATAAGATACTTCGAACCAAATGGATCGAGCCTAGGAGCCACTACAACGTGCTTATGGAAGTACTCGATCCTGTTGGGCTACCGGGGACGACGGTCTAGAAGAGGCCAAGTTCATAATATTGGGGATCTCCTTACTAGAAGATAATTTGATAGTAGGAAGAACCGGCGGTGTAGTTCCCTTCGGGGAAGCCTTTCGCACCAAAGTGCCAGGTTTATTAAAGGCGCCCGCCCCCTCCGATCCCCTGAAAAGGTAACCCGATGGCCCAACCAATGCCACCTTCCACACCCTGGCCTCATTAACTAAGCATGCAAAGAAGCATACATGCTCATCCACATGAATACGTGTTCGATCATCCACAGGAAACCCTACAAGCATCGACCTAATGAAAGTAATCTTTGATTCATTGATGGCTGACAATTATATTGCTCTTCCTCCACTCTATCTGAATCTACTGGATCTGGACAATTAGTTGGGATTGGTACCCAGTATCTGGATAAAGAGTGACTGAGAGTAGTGGTTTGGTTTGTGCTTTGATTGCCAAAAAAAAAATTGATTAACACACCAACACTACATACACTATGCTTTTATTGATGAATGAATACATGAAAGACATGGTACAGATGCCACTGAGGCTCCCAAGAAAGCAAGGTCAAAGATAAAGCACTGCCTCTCAAAACCCTAAAAGATCCCAAAGTACCTCAAACCCATAAAAAAGGAGCTCTAACCCTAAAGGAAGACATGGTTTCATGTGCTTTTCAAGGATTTAAAGTTTAAACAGCATCCTTGGCCTTTCAAGAAAGCGAAGGTCAATGATAAAGTAGCAAATGCCCCAATAAAAGCAACAAATCAAGCACAAAATGAATATATAGCAGAGAAATCTGGGTACAAGTTTTTTCCTTCCCCAACTCAGGCTTTTATTTCAAACCTGGAGCATTTGATGGAGCCCACGGCAATGTCGATCTCAATCAAGTTATCCTCCTCACTGATCTCTGATAAGAGCTCCACCAGCCCATGTTGCCTGAACATGGATTCCGGCAGGAAACCTCCTCCCAAACCTTGCCGGAACAGTGCATTCGGCTCCTCCGGCCCGACGTAGCGCCCGTCTGGTAGCACGATCTCGATGAGGCTATCATCATCAGAAATTGAACCCTCCGAGCTTCCCATCAACCGGCACACATCCTCCGGCGATGACTCATCATCTGAAACCGGTCTATCGGAGCATGTCGACGGAATCTGAACACCATCTCCCAATAATAACTTGTCATCAGCAATTGGATTACCCAATAGCCATTCATCATTTACCGGCCACCGGGAATTCGATTCCGGCTGCTCTATGCCTTCAGGTTCCCGTGAAGCATCCGAAGACCCGAGGACTAATTCATCCATCTGCAGCTTGTTGAATTCTTCTAGGGATGCCTTGCTTTCATCAGCAACCTCAACTTCCCGAAAAATCATCCGGCCTACTTCCCATTTCGGTGGCTCCTCCATCGAGCCGGCGTCGCGAATCTGTTTAATCTTGGAGAAGAAGAAGGGAAAGGAGGTGGATAATAGCACAACTAACAAAGTAAGAGTTACTGAAGAGAAAGTGTTACTGTACCAACCACAATAACTTAGCAGTAGAAGAAGAAGAAGAGGAAGTGCAGTAGCCATTAATGGGTGCTTGAAGAAAGACAAGGGAGGAGAACCCATTTGTTAATCAGTTTTTTTCTAGCATGAGAAGTGAACAAAGATGGTTTTACTATGGAATCAAACCACAAAAAACTCCAAGGAATACTAATGGCAGTATTGAGCAATTGAGTAAACAGGAAGAGAAGAGGAAACCATTTGAGTCTCAACTGTTTCTTCTTCTTCTCTCACTCTCCTCTTTCTCTCTCTCATCCACCTCAAAAGGTATGCATATATACCGAAATCTAGCTGCAGACAAGGGAGAAATTAATAGTTTTTAGGAGAAAAAGAAATTGACAGAGAAAATTCTACTTGAATGGAGGAGAACGAAGAGAGAGGGAAAGGAATGGATTTTCACACTTCCCATTGCTCCTTAAAAAATGTTTTTTTAGCCATTTTTTTTCTCCACCCCACTCTTTTGAGTCCTCAGTGACAGTATCCAACAGGAGGTCCCACTCTATAGTGATTCATTTGGGGGAACCAAAGCTGTGCTCCTACTGTATAAGGTTTGAGCTCCAATGGCTTGGAGATTGGGGAGGCCATGTGCTGCCATTTGAGCTCACCACTTGGCACTTTCTCTCAAATATCCCCATTGAAGAGATCAAGAAAAGAAAGGAAAACATTACAGAAGAGGTTAATTTTCTATTAAATCATTCCAAATATCTGCAAGCTTAAGGAACCTCATCAAGGAAAAGTAAGGCTGTTCTCTGCAGATCAAGCAAACCCATCATCCAAGAACCATCCTTTCATTCAGCAAAGATGTAGAACAGTAACTTCACCCAAAAAAGCTAACAATTTTTTTTTCCATGATAAGGTTTTAGACATATAAAAACACAGAGTTCATTGAAGAAAGGGCCTTCTAGGATTCATGAATTCCTATCTATTTTTTTCTTAAAAACTCACCAGAAAAGAATTCATTTTGAGATCGATCTCCCTGCTACTCCAACAAAACCCAGACAAAAAATCTGAGTTTTAAAGTGCTCCCCTGCTCTCTGAACAAAGCCTAGATGCTCAAAATATTAGATTACATGTCTAGTCTTTTTCTTATGGAAAAGTTTTACTTACCCACCATTACTATATGGAAATTAGACTTACTCCCCCCGCCCCCGCTCAAAATATCAGATTACATGTTTGGTCTTTCTTTATTGTCACTTTGCATGCCTCATGACAATGGAAGTTACACACCGTAATTGATAGTAGCTTAGGGTAAACTTGTCTTGTGGATTGTGGGGGGAGATTACGGTCGCCGTATGGCCCCCTCCAACAGTCAATGGTAGGTGTTGACTTTCGAGATGTGGTGCACTATAGGATGCTGAGCTATCGTGTGCTTAGCTGCCACACAGACATTGTAGAGTAGAGAGAGAGAGAGAGAGTTAACACAAGATGTGGTGACGAAGTTCGGTCGAAGCCTACATTTCCGTGTGGTAAGATGCAACCTTTGAATCCACTATCTCTGAAGAAGTAGAGCTACTCTTGACAGACCAAGGAGTGCTTATGCAAGTAGACAGAGGGTTGAGTAGGCGTGACTAGAGTCTGATCACCAGAAGGCTCAATGAGCTCTAGAAAAAAGAAAGTGGAAATGAGAATAATGAATTCCGGTCTGGAATATTTGTCGGGTCTGCTACTTATAGAGGTTTGGAAATATCAGAGGTTTTAGTAAATAACTAGGGGGATTTACCAAACTCGAGATAGTCTGTGTGGGCTCCAAGCAGGACTGGCGGGTCCTACCGTCGTCTTTGCAGGTCCCAAGTAGGGCTGGTGGGTCCTATCGTTGTCTTCACGGGCCCCAGGCAGGGCTACGGGTCCCACCATCAGGCATTAGCCATATTTTGCACCCATAGTTACCCCCTCTTAGCTAGGTAGGTGATAACCTAGCTGGCTGGGACTCTATGGTGCAAAACTAGTTTATCGGTATTGAGGTGGCTTGATGAGTGTTTGGAAAGAATCTGCCAACCCCCTGCCAAGAGCCGACCAAAGTTCTGTTTGCCGACCAGCTGTCCAGGGCCGACCGTAACATTTGCCGACCCCCTGCCAAGGGCCGATCAAAGATTCTTCCACTGACCCACTGTCCCATTGCATAGGAGAATCGGCCCAGGGTGGCTGATAGGGTGTATCAGCCTTGGACTGCAATAGCGCTCAGGCGAGGGGGCTAGCGAGCCGAGGATATAGAGCGCGGCCCAAGGATTCAGCGACTGTGCTATTTTAGAGTTGAGCGGAGGTCTGGGTAGGTGCACTGGAAGGAGCGAGTTGTTTCCGAGGTACAAGGGCAGAAGTCATCCGCCCTGGTTGCCTCCAACTATGTCTGCCGACCCCCTACCAAGGGCCGACCATTATTCATTTGCCGATCCACTATCCGGGGTTGACCGTCGGGCCCATCGACCCCCCTACCAAGGGCCGGTGAGGGGCGTGTCTATCGACCCGCTGTCCAGGGTTGACCGTTGCGCCCGCCGACCCCTACCAAGGGTCGATGAGGGGTGTGTTCGTCGACACGCTATCTAGGACCGACCGTTGCGCTCGCCGACCCTCTACCAAGGGCTGGCCAGAGGTGTGTCTGCCCACCAACTATCTGGGGCCGACCATTGTGCCCGCCGACCCCGTGCCAATGGCCGGCGAGGGGCATGTTCAATGACCCGCTGTCCGGGACCGACCGTCATGCCTGCCGATCCCATGCCAAGGGCCGGCCAGGGACGTATCCGCTGACCCGCTGTCCAGGGTCGATTTTCGCACCCGTCGACCCTCTATCCAGAGCTAGTTGGTCGGTTGGGGAGTGTGTCATGTGGCCAATCACAGTGCACCGGTGCTTGGTGCTTCGGTAGGATTGTTCGGTCGTTGCCCGGTCAGTCGGCCCGGCCTTTCGTCTGGTCGGTCGGCTCGGCCTTGTGCCTAGTTGGCCGACCTGACCCTGTGCCCTATCGGTCGGCCTAGTCCAGCACCCGGTTGGTTGGCTCGGCAGGGGGTCGGTCGGTTATAGGGTCGGTCGATCGGCTCCCAATCAACTGTCGGGGAGGTGGTTGGTTCTGGGGTGCTACCGGTGACCGGCTGTAGGCTAAATCTGACTGACCGCTAGGGGTCCCGGTCAGTTGGTGCCCGATCAGTCGGTCGGTGCCCGGTTGGTCGGCCTCGGTTGATTGGCCTAAAAACCCTAAACCCGACACTAAACCCTAAACCTTAACAACCCTAAACCCGACCCTAAGCCTTAACAACCCTAAACCCTAAACTCTAACCCTAGAACCCTAAAGCCTGGACTTAAAACCCTAGCACCCTAGACCCTAAACCCTAACCCTAAGCCTAAAATTGCGGCCTATGGTCTGCGCGGGCTTTAGAGGAGGTTGGGGAAAGCTGAGGTAGTGAGCTCGAGCTTCATCTGCGAGCATGAAGGCTGTCTCCCTGGACCCGTTGAGTGTTGAGGCGGTGTGAGACACCTCGAACTTTGTTTGCGAGAGCCAGGGCTGTCTCATTGGGTGGAGATAGTGGTGATGTCTCGGCTTTGTCTGCGAGTGTTAGAGCTTTCTCCCTAGATTCGTTGAGCACCGAGGTGGTTCGAGACACCTCAGACTTTGTCTTTGAATACCAAGGGCAGGGCCTTGGGTTTGTTGCATACCGAGGCGGTGAGCACACCTCGAACTTTGTATTCGAGTGCCAAGACTGTCTCCTTGGACTTTGCTACATGCCGAGACGGAGATAGCGCCTCTGACTTTATATTCAAGTGGCAATGCTGTATCCTTGGACTTTGTTGCATGTCATGGCAGCGAGGGTGCCTCGAACTTTATATTCGAGTGCCAAGGATGTCTCTTTGGGTCGAGACGGTGTCGATGTCTCGGACTTTATCTGCGAGCATCAAAGTTGTCTACCTAGACTCGTTGAGTGCTAAGGCGGTGCAAGACACATTGGACTTTGTATTCGAGTGCCAAGACAGTCTCCTTGGGCTTTATTTCATGATGAGACAATGAGGGTGTCTTAGACTTTGCATTCGAGTGTTAAGGCTGTCTCATTGGACATTGTTGCATACTGAGGCAGCGAGGGTGCCTCGGACTTTGTATTTGAGTGCCAAGGCTAGCTTCTAGGGCTGAGACTGTAACATCCGCCCCAAACACACAAGATATTATCCGCTTTGCCCATGCCCGCACGAGAACTTCCTAGGGGGTCACCCATCGTGGTACTACTCTCGCCCGAGCACGCTTAACTACGGAGTTCTTACGAAATCTGTAGCGGCGCACGGTTTTAAAACGAGTCTTTTATGTTTGGGAGGAGAAATTATATAAGTAGCTCAGGATCTCCTTCTCTCCAGGCGATATGGGGTTAACTCGTGGTCTTGTATACCTCACCTCACCTCATCCATCTTGGCATCCCAGCCTCAGGAGTCTTGGCTCTTGGCTATTAGCTATTGGATCTTGGTCGTCACAATCCACCCCCCTCAGGGCTACACGTCCTTGTGTAGGGTTAGACCCCCCCCATTGCGAGAAGAACTGGCTCTGATACCATTTTGTAACATCCGCCCCAAACACACAAGATATTGTCCGCTTTGCCCGTGCCCGCACGAGAATTTTCTAGGGTGGTCACCTATCCTGGTACTACTCTCACCCTAGCACGCTTAATTACGGAGTTCGTACGAATTCCGTAGCGGCGCACGGTTTTAAAATGCGTCTTCTATGTTTGGGAGAGAAAATTATATAAGTAGCTCATGATCTTCTTTTCTCCAGGCAATATGGGGCTAACTCGTGGTCTTATACATCTCACCTCACCTCATTCATCTTGGCATCCCAGTCTTAGGAGTCTTGGCACTTGGCTATTGGATCTTGATCGTCACATAGACAGTGTCAATGTCTCGAATTTTGTATGTGAGCGCCAGAGCTGTCTCCCTAGACTCGTTGAGCATCGAGGCAGTGTAAGACATTTCAAACTTTGTATTCGAGTGCCATGGCTGTCTCCTTGGACTTTGTATTCAAATGCCAAGGGTAGGGCCTTGGGCATATTGAGTGCCGAGGTGATAGTCGCCTCATACTTTGTCTTCGAATACCAAGGGCAGGGCCTTGGGCTTGTTGAGTACTGAGGCGATGGTCGCCTCAGACTTTGTCTTCGAATGCCAAGGGTATTTCCTTGGACTTATTGATTGATGGACATTAAAATTTGGAGTATTCAACATAGTGCCTTTGAATATGCTTTATTATGGGGAGACCCAGTGTGATCAAACTAGCTTTGCCTTCTGTTGGTCGAGGCAAAGCTCTTACTGACCTAACCGGTTGCAGGGAATGTAGCAGGTGCCTTTGAATGTTGGTTGATCATAGTGAGACTCTATGCGATCAAACCACCAAAGGGATATAGAGCATGTGCCTTTGTGTTTGCTAACTGATCATGGGGAGATCTTGTATGATCAAACTAGTCTTATCGTCGGTTGGTCGATGCGATGCTCTTACCGATCCAACCGGTTATAGAGTACGTAGCAGGTGCCTTTGAACGTTAGTTGATCATGGGGAGACCATGTGTGATCAAACCAGCGAAAGGATACCGAGCATGTGTCTTTGCGTTTGCTAGCTGATCGTGGGGAGATCATGTGCGATCAAACTAGCCTTGTCATCAGTTGGTTGAAGCGATGCTTTTATCGACCCAACCAGTTGTAGGGTACGTAGCAGGTGCCTTTGAATACTTATTGATCATGGAGAGACTCTATGTGATCAAATCAACGAAGGGATACCAAGCATGTGTCTTTGCGTTTGCTAGCTGATCGTGATGAGACCCTGTGCGATCAAACTTCTGTGGGGGAAAAATCTTCATGCCGATCCAAATACTTCACCTCACCAGTCAATTGATGTTGAAGGGTAGATCGTTGGTCGATCTATTGGTTAGAAGGTATGTCTGAAGGCTGGTGCCTTAGTGACTTTGAGTAGATATGCAAACAGAGAGAGTATTGACACAAGATGTGATCTCAGAGTTCAGCCGAAGCCTACGTCTCCGTGCTATAGGGAGCAACCCGAATTCACTATCACTTGGCTCGAAGTAACCTCGACAGGCCGAGTGTTACTGAAGTACCACCGATCTCTTCAGAGACAAGAAGAAGAAGATCGAGGAGAGTTAGATGATGGAAAGCTGGAATTTCAGAGCTCTGGTTTTTGAAATCAGATATCAGATGATGGCACTGATCTTCTCTCTGGATTTAGAACTGGGTCTGGATCATTTTACTTCTGAAAGCTCTGCTATTTATAGGATTTTCTGGAAAGGAATCTGGGGGTAAATGGCGGTTTTTGCTATTGTATCTAGGGATTCTCCAGGCAGGACCAGTGGGTCCAGCGGAAGTCTCTGTGGGCCCACCGGGCAGGGCCGGTGGGTCCCGCGGTAGTCTCTATGGGTCCACCGGGCAGGGCCGGTGGGTCCCGCGGTAGTCTTTGTGGGCCCACCAGGCAGGGCCGGTTGGTCCCGCGGTAGTCTCTGTGGGCCCACCAGGCAGGGCCTGTGGGTCCCGCGGAAGTCTCTGTGGGCCCACCAGGCAGGGCCGGTGGGTCCCGCGGAAGTCTCTGTGGGCCCACCAGGCAGGGCCGGTGGGTCCCGTGGAAGTCTCTATGGGCCCACCAGGCAGGGCTGGTGGGTCCCGCGATAGTCTCTGTGGGCCCACCAGGCGGGGCTGGTGGGTCCCATGGTTTGTAGACCTCTCTGCCAAAATTTGCACCCACAGTTACCCCCTCCAAGTTAGCTAGAGATCATCATGGCCGGCTTGGATTCCTAGTGCAAAACTAACTACCCCCTATCAAGAGTGCAAAGGAGAAGAGAAAACTTGAATCACGGCATTAATTGGACTGATCGGTCAAACTTGACCGATCGGTTAAGTTCAACTGGTCGAGGTCGAAGTGATCGGGTAAAAAACTGAGTTTTTTGCCCGATCCAGTAGAAATTCGACCGATCGGTCAAAGTTGACCGATTGGTTAAGTTCTACCGGTCGAGGTCTAAGCGATCGGGCAAAAAACTAAGTTTTTTGCCCGATCCAATAGAAATTTGACCGATCGGTCAAAGTTGACCGATCGATTAAGTTCAACCGGTCGAGGTCGAAGCGATCGGGAAAAACACTAAGTTTTTTTGCCCGATCCAGTAGAAATTCTACCGATCGGTCGAACTTAATCGATCGGTCAAAGTTGACCGATCGGTTAAGTTCAACCGGTCGAGGTCGAAGCAATCGGGCAAAACACTAAGTTTTTTGCCCGATCCAGTAGAAATTCGACAGATTGGTTGAACTTGACCGATCGGTCAAAGTTGACCGATCGGTTAAGTTCAACCGGTCGAGGTCGAGGCGATCGGGCAAAACACTAAGTTTTTTGCCCGATGCAGTAGAAATTCGACCGATCGGTCGAACCTGACCGATCGGTCAAAGGTGACCGATCGGTTAAGTTCAACTGGTGGAGGTCGAGACGATCGGGCAAAACACTAAGTTTTTTGCCCGATCCAATAAAAATTCGACCGATCGGTCGAACCTGACCGATCGGTTAGGTTCAACCGGTCGAGGTCGAAGCGATCGGGCAAAACACTAAGTTTTTTGCCCGATCCAGTAGAAATTCGACCGATCGGTCGAACCTGATCGATCGGTCAAAGTTGACCGATCGATTAAGTTCAACCGGTCGAGGTCGAAGCAATTGGGCAAAAAACTAAGTTTTTTGCCCGATCCAGTAGAAATTCGACCGATCGGTTGAACTTGACCGATCGGTGAAAGTTGATCGATCGGTTAAGTTCAACCGGTCGAGGTTGAAGCGATTGGGCAAAAGAGCTTGTATTCTGCCCGATCCTTTGGTAAATTACCCGATCGTCTGCCTGTCGAACGGGTAAAGTCTTCGAATTGCGATTTGAGGACGATTACGTTGCTTGAGTTGGTGGTTCGCCTGGACTGGTGATTCTTCTGAACCGACAGTTCGCTTGGACCAGCGGTTCGCTTGAACCGACGATTCATCTGGTTCGACGTTTCGTCTGGCTCCGACGTCTCGCCTGGATTTGTGCTTGCTACGGATTGACGCCATGTGTCCCTTCTAAAAACACGGGATTTGTCCTGGTGATGCCACATGTCTTTTCGATTTACGCGCCCGCTTCTCCGGGGTTTATAAGCCTTCTCCGGATTTATTTCTGCCTCACGCTTTTAGAATTTTGTAAAACTCCAGAACTCTTTGCTCTCGAATTTCTGTTTCTTGTTCTCCCGATCAGTTGAATGGCATCATCCGGCAGTGCGAAGAAGATGAACATTGTTCCTTCGAAGAGGAAGGGGAAGGAGAGGGCTTCGTTGTCGCCCGTACAGAAGGGCAGGGGCAAAGGCAAGGCTGAACTCGGAATACTGGGAAAGAGGCACCAGGGTGTAGGATTCGCCTCGGTACCGTCCAGACCCGAGCATATCCCGAAGGCCAGCTTCGTGTTGGGTCCTTTGATGTCGCTGACGGAGGAGCCTGCCTATGAGTACAACACAGGCGGCAAGCTAACAGATGTGAAGAGGGCGAAGTGGTAGAAACTGTTGGCCTGCTTCACAGAAGGGAAGAACCGACCGGCTCTCTCCGGAGTTCAGTTCGCGTTTGGAATTGATAAGCGGACGGTCTTCACCTCGATAGCCAGCAAGGAGCAGGTGATGGGGACAGTAGTTACCATCGGCCAGTTGAATTGCGGGCTGCGCCTCCCACTGCTGTCGTTCGCCGCGAGGCTGCTGAATACTTCAGGGCTTTGCCCCGGACAGATTTTTGGGAACGCGTAGAGAATTATCTACGCTTTCTGTCGCGTGGAGTCCAATTTCCAGGAGGAGCTCAGGGCGTGCTATTCCAGCATCCCCGAGGGTGAAGAGGCCCGGATCGAGCTGGGATATTTTTTCTACCATTACAAATAGGCATCAAGGAAAGACAGCCCCTTCTTCAACTTGACTGGCGTGTCTGCCCTGCGCCCGATCATCGACACCGTCGCCTTCGACAAGCTCTACACCGATTGGCCGATCTCGGTTTTCGGTGCCTGGACTCCCCTCTCTGTGCCTGAGACTTCGCACTCTCAGGTCCACAAAGAGGTGGACATGTACTACGCGGGAGGAGCCTTCGCGTGGACATCGGAGCGGGTCGGGGCCATCGACAACCTCTTCTTAGAGTTGACCTGTGGCACTCGATTGTGGAAGCAGTTCTCGAATTGCCCGGTCCGGCACGGCAATGCCAATCTCCTCCACCGACTGCAGGCCCGGTATGAAGACAATGAGGTCTTGTACTCCGATTACGAGGAGGATCCTCAATCGGGCAAGATTATCAGAAAAATTAGGGCCGAGAAGAAAGCCTACGGGGCAAGGCGCCGCCTGCCCACAGAGGAGAAGCTGGTGATAAACCGTAGGGGCCAGGTGAAGAAGAGGAGGGTCCTCAAGGAGGAGGAGGAAGAGAAGAAAGAAGAAGAGGGAGGAGAAGAAGAAGAAGGAAAGGGGGAAGAAGAAGAAAAAGGAGATAAAGATGATGATGATGAAGACGATGACGATGATGATGGCGACGAAGGGGGAGACAGGGGCAAAGGTGGAGGAGATGGAGATGGAGATGGTGAAGGAGGTGACGGTGAGGGCGAGGAGTCTCAGCCCATTCCCATCGATGAGGCTAAGGCCCGTCGTATGGAGGACGTGATGGACGCGGTGGGCGACGGCCAGAAGGTGTTGCCCACCTACCATTTCGAGGAGCTGAAGCGCCCAACGCGCTTGAAGATTAAGTTCTCGGGGAGTGATGGGGTTGCAAGCAACCCCACACCCCTCGACCAAATACCTCCAAGCATCCCTCTCATTGAGGGTGCTTCGGCGAGCGAGGGTTTGGAGGTTGAGCAACCTCCACCCTCGCTCCGTCCTTCTGCGGCTCAAGTGGCTGAAGAAGCGACTGCCCTGATGGCTAGGCTCGAGCAGTCTGGCGGGCAGCGTGAAGAAGAGGAGATCACTCCTCCTCGGGGTGTCCCTTCCCCCGTTCAAATAGAGGGAGGGAGCCGCGTGGAGGCTGGGGCTCCCCAACCTCCGCCAGAGGAATCCCCCGCTAAGGAAAGGTCGACCCCCAGGGGTAAGAGCTCCGACCGGGGGAAGGGCAAAGTTGAAGCATCTCGAGATGATGCCACAGGTATATCATTGCTGACTTCTCTTCTTGACTGTATTGCTTTTGATGTTTGAAATATTCTAACTCTTTGAACTTTTGCCTTGATTGCAGATACTCCTGTTGGTAAGGCTCTGATGCTCAAGGACTTGGGTGAGGTTGATATCAACCACCCAACGCCAGTGATCCGGAAGCTCTGTAACCTTCCGGATGCTACGATCGAGGAGGCCTACGACAGGCTTGAAGTTGTGGTAAGTGCATCAACTTGACTTCATTCTTGAGTTGTATCTTAAGAAATGTTTCTAACTCTTTTATTTGTTTGCAGAATTCAGTTGTCCTGAAGTTCGCTACGCGGCTCTTCAGAAGGGTCAGAGAACGAGGGGCTTCTGCAGAGGTCTCTCGCTTGACGACCGAACTGGAGGCCGCGAACGAAGAGAAGGACAAGCTGAAGGAATGCCTGACTGCCAGGAAAGAAGCTCTCTCCGAGAAGAAAGAAGCTCTCTGCCAAGAGCTGGCACGATAACTATGTGGCTCAAGGTCATGAGCTTGAGCAGTTGAAAAATCGATTCTACAAGATAGAGACTTTGTCCATTGAGCGTGCGCTTGAGATAAAGGAGCTGAAGGCTCAACTTGCTGACAAGGAAGCTACTCTCGCTACCAAGGAAGCTGCTCTTGCTGCCAAAGAGGAGGCCTTTAGTAAGGAGCTGGAGCATACACGTGCTGATCGAATGCGAGAGCTTCAGGTCGACGGCTGAGAAAGCAGTAGAAGCCCTTAGGGTTCACGCTAGTGGCGTCCAATCTTCGAAGGCATCTGCTGCAAGCAAGGCTCACGGTGGATCCAAAGGAGAAAGGTCACGCGCTCCAAGCGTGGCTAAACCTTGATGTATTCTGTTTCTTTCTTTCTTGTTGTATCTATAAGCTCTTCACATAAAAAAGCTCACTCCTGTACTCAGAAACTTTTTGAGAAATAAAGATATCTTTTTGGTGTTTGAAATTGCATGTCTCTTGTATTGATCTTTTTGAACGTTTGTATTCTGGATGGTCTTGGAATGTTTGAATGTACTTAAACACTTGACTGTAAGGGGTCGAGTCGCAACTCGATCACCCAAACTTGTTAAGTAACTTGAAAGTTGAAGGTTGTGTTGTAACACAACTTGAAATCATTTAACATTTGTATGTGAGGGGTTGAGTCGCAACTCACGCACCCAAACTTGTTAGACGATATTGCAATTGAAGGTTATTTAACATTTGTGCGTAAGGGATCGTGTCGCAACGCAAGCTCTCAAACTTAATAAATTGACCCAGTGACTTGAAGGTTGTTTTGTTTCACAACCCGAAACCGTTTAACATCTGCCTGTAAGGGGTTGAGTCGCAACTCAAGCACCCAAACTTGTTAAACGACCTGGTAATTTGAATGCAGATAATTTTGAACTTGAATATAGATAACTTGAAACTGCTCCAGAACTTGATTTGAGAAGATGAACACTTGAAAGCAATCTTTATTCATCATGGAATTTACATCGTGGGTAGAACATTTTGAGATGTCTAGCATTCCAAGCTCGTGGTAGTCTATATCCTTCTAGCGAAATTAGCCTATAAGATCCTTTGCCTTCTATTGATTTGACAATGTATGGACCTTCCTAGTTGGGAGCTAGTTTCCCGCTGCTGTGTTCTTTGGTATTGTAGAAAACTGCTCTGAGGACCAGGCTGCTAATCGGGAACTGTCTCTTGTGGACCTTTTGATCGTAGGCTCGTTTGATCTTCTGTTGATATTTGGCAACACGTAGGGCTGCTTGATCTCGTAATTCTTCAGAGAGATCAAGGTCATTGATTCGAAGTTCTTCATTAACCCCTTCCTCGACTACTCTGGTCTTCAAAGTATTCGAGATGGCCTCTGTTGGGAGGACTGCTTCTTGATCCATAGGTTAGGCGAAAGGGTGAGAACCCAGTTGATCTTCTCGGAGTGGTTCGATAGCCCCACAAGATTTCAGGTAGGACTTGCTCCTACAATCCTTTTTTATCGTCGAGTTTCTTCTTGAGTAGACCAAGGATAGCTCTATTGGAGGCTTTGGCTTGGCCATTGCACTGCGGGTATCTTGGAGTTGAGTAGAAAAGTTTGATTCTATTGTTGAGGCAGAACTCCCGGAACTTATCGGAGTCGAATTGAGCTCCGTTGTCAGCAACTAAGACTTGGGATGTGCCAAACCTTGAAAAGATATTATACCGGATGAACTTAATGACTTCATCGTCAGTCTCTCTAAAGAGCGACACGGCTTCAACCCACTTTGTAAAGTAGTCTGTGGCCAACAACTGATACTTCTTTTTGCTTGGAGTTAGTGGGAAAGGACCTAAGAAGTCTAATCCCCATTGATAGAAGGGCCATAGACTTGTTAGTTGATGGAGCTCATCTGCCGAGAGATGGATGGCTCGAGTGTGTCGCTGCCATGGCTCACATCTTTGAATCACTTGGTGAGCGTCTCTCGCCATTGTTGGCCAGTAATAACCTTGCAGTTTCGTCTTACCTTCAAGAGATCTTCCACCCGAATGATTTCTGTAGGCTCCGGAGTGGATGTCGATCAGGATTGCTTTTGCTTGTAAAGGGTCAATACATTTGAGTAACATCCCATTGTGTGATCTGAAATATAGATTTTCTTTTTGGAAGATGTAGCAGGGGAGTTTTCTTTGAAGTCTTCGGACTTGAATTGGATCTTCGGGCATCTTGCCATGTTTGAAGAAGTCGAAGATTGGCTATCTCCAATCCTCGAGTTCATTTGTTGTAGTAGTAAGGTTGGAGGCCTGTTGTTTTCCACCCCCAGATCTTTCTGTAGTGGCGACGATCTGTTATTCGGGGGTGGTCTTGGGTGCTTCTTGGTAATCGATTTGTATTTGCCTTCCTCCGAGGGAATCCTCAAGAACTGAGGCAACGTTGGCTAGGGCATCTGCTTCTCGATTTTCTACCCTCGGGATTTGAACAAACTCGGTGCTAGCAAAACGTTGTTGAAGATGTCGCACTAGAGCCAAGTAATGATGCATCCTTTGTTCTTTCACCGTGTACTCCCCATTTATTTGTCTTATGATTAACTGGGAGTTACTGGAGACGGTGAGTTGATCTACCCCCAGGGATTCAGCTATTTCGAGTCCGGAGACAAGTGCTTCGTATTCGGCTCCGTTGTTGGTGGCGTTGAATCCAAGAAGAATAGACTTTTGAGGCTCCGTCAGTGTAAAGCTTCCATCGCGCTGGCGAGGTGGCAGGAGCCTCAAGGCTTAGATTGGTCTTTGCAGTTGGATTGAACGGAAGTTCATCTTCTTCTTCAAGGCGTATATCGATGTCTTCTTCCCAGGTTATGGGGTCTTTGATTGGGAAGTCAGCTAAGAAATCAGCGATTGCTTGTCCCTTGAGTGAAGTGCGAGGTTCGAATTGAATTCCGAGAGCACTCATCTCGATCACCCATTTGGTCATTCGACCCACTCGACCCACCTTATCGAGGATATCTTTGAGTGGGTGCTCCGAGATGACTATGATCAGGTGGGATATGAAATAGGGCTGGAGTCGTCTTGATGCAGTGAGTAAGGCTAATACAACCTTCTCAACCTTTGAATAACGAGTCCCTGCCGGTAGGAGCGTATGGCTGATATAGTAGACCGGATACTCGGTACCTTCTCTTCTACTGACCAGGACTGAGCCGATTGCTTGGTCGGTGACGGCAAGGTAGAGCCAGAGATCCTCTTTCGGGAGAGAAGTTGTTAGGATGGGAGCTCGCACAAGATATTTCTTGACTTTTTGAAAGGATTCTTCGCAAGTTGGACTCCATCCGGAAGTATCTGCCTTTCGTAGCTTGTCGAAGAGTGGCTTGCACTTTTCGGAAGACTTTGAGATGAATCGATTGAGGGCGGCTAATCTTCCAGTGAGGCGCTGCACTTCTTTCCGATTTGTAGGTGATGGCATATCCAGGATAGCTCGAATTTGGTCCGGGTTAGCTTCGATGCCCCTCCTGGTCACAAGGTGACCTAGGAACTTGCCCGATTGAACTCCGAAAACATATTTGGCTGGATTGAGCTTCATGCAGTACTTTCGGAGGATTTGGAATGTCTCTGCCAGATCAGTAAGATGGCTCTTCCGATTGTGACTTTTGGTGAGAAGATCGTCGATGTAGACTTCGACGTTGCGCCCGATTTGAACTTCGAACATCTTGGTGACTAGCCTTTGATAGGTAGATTCAGTGTTTTTGAGGCCGAAGGGTATTACGTTGTAGCAGTAAAGACCTCGGCTAGTCACAAAGCAAGTCTTCTCTCGATCGTCCGGGTGTAGTGGAATTTGATTGTACCCAGAGTATCCATCCATGAAAGATAAGAGCTCGTGGCCAGCAGTGGCATCGACGAGCCTATCTATTCTTGGCATGGGGAATGGATCTTTGGGACAAGCCTTGTTGAGGTTGGTGAAGTCGATGCACACTCTGACCTTCCCATTTTTCTTTGGGACATCAACTATATTGGAGATCCAAGTAGGGTACTCTACTTCACGAATGAAGCCTGGTGCGAGTAGCTTACTATTTCCTCTTGAACTGCAACTTGTAATTCTGGTCGGATTGTGCATGGCTTTTGCTTGACAGGCTTCACTCCTTCTTTAATTGCGAGCCGATGGCATGCGTCATCTGGATTGATCCCAGGCATATCTTCGAAGCACCAGGCGAAGACGTCGATGTTGGATTGAAGGAAGGATACCATGTCTCGCGCTTCTGCGTTGCTGAGACCGGTACCGATGAATGTTTCTTGAGGGAGATCTCCACTGCCGATGTTGATTGGGATAATCTCTTCGATTGAGGGTGATGCCTCCCACTCGACTAGCGGGGGCTCGGACAGTGGGATCTCCTTTGGTTGCTACTTTGAAGAAGAACCAGCTTCATCTCTGGGTCGCTTTGGGGGAGCGATATTTATTCTGCGATCTGTTTTCGCAGCAGCCGCTTCGCAAGATCGTCCGGTTTGTTGATCTCCTTGAATGCAAATAATACTCTCCCCCGTTGCAAACTTGAGAAGTTGATGGTAAGAAGAGGAGATGGCATTGATCTAGTACAGAAATGGTCGACCGATGATGATGTTGTAGTTGGACGCTTCTTCGACGATCGCGAATCTTACCGAGACTCGAGTTTCTCGGCTGAGGTCGAGGGTGAATCTTGATTCGCCCATTGTTATGCTCTGCTCGCCGTTGAAGCCCGTGATCACCATTGGGACAACTTTGAGACTTGAATATTTGTGTCCCAGACGCTTGAAGCAGTCTTAGAACATGATGTCGATGGATCTTCCGGTGTCGATGAGGATGCGATTGATAGTGCTTCCATCGATGATGAGCTTTAGGACCAGGGGGTCTCGATGTGGAGTATGAACTCCTTGAAGATCGGCATCATTGAAAACGATGGAGGGCCAAGCTAAGCCTTTGACGGGCTTCTCGATCCAGGTATCTTCCTTGTTTGCCGCAGAGCGAACGTGGAAGATGCGCCGAATTTGTCGATCAACCTCCGTCCCGGTCAGCGCTTGGTTGTGCAATGACCCGTGAATGCCAAAGACGTTGGCACGCACAGTGATAGGTGATCGATTGGAAGAGATTTGATGGACCCAACAGGCCTCTTTCCCCTTTGCGGTGGTTCGACGCTGATCTTGTCCGCCCTTGACGAACTCTTGGAGATGGCCTTCACATAGTAGATCGTTGAGGTGGTATCTCAATCGATCGTATTTGTCGGTAGGATGGCCATGACTGCGATGAAAATCACAGTAAACTGTTTTATCTGCAGTGACCTTGGTATCGGGCTACAAAGGATTAGGCCTCCGGAGGAACTCTTCGTGTTGAATCCGGTCGAGGATTTGCTCGATCGGTAGATTCCAATCAGTAAAAGTGGTCTTCTTCGGATGGGATCTGTGCCCTTCGTTTCTTAATCTCTTGTGTGCAGGGGGAACTACTGCCTCTGCGTTGTGAGCTTTGGCAGCATACTTCGGGGCTTCCCTTTTGGTGGGTTACCTCTTTGTCTCTCGCCCCTTTCGGGCAACTTGATCATCTTCGACTTCGATCTCTCTTTGGATCCAATCAAACATTGAACCCAGAGAAGGAGGAGGATTGCGAATGAAGTCGTTGTAGATGTGCAAGTCGAATCGGAGGGCATTCTCGAAGGCTCGCATAATAGCCTCATCGTCCAAATGCCTTCCTGAGAAGGCGGCATGCTCGTTGCGGAATCTCCTTGTGAAGCTGTGGAGACTCTCGTCAGCACCCATCCTCAGCCGGTAGAGGGAGTCGAGTTTCTTCTCCGACTTCAAGTTAAGCTGATAGTGCTGCACGAAATGGTTAGCCAGTACTCCGAACTGGGTGATGGCTCCAGCCCGGAGGTTATGGTACCAATCATGGGAAGGCTCGTTGAGGTTCCCGATGAAGGTGCGGCAGAGCATGTTGTTTTCTTCCTCGTGCGGCATCAGAGCTTGCTTGAAGGCGAGTATGTGGAGAGTCGGATCTCCCATGAGGCAATTGAATTTGGGGAGAGTGGGAGTCCTCCATCCCCTAGGAAATGCTGACTGGAACAGGCTTCGATGGAGAGGTCCAGCAGAGGAATATCCCTCCTTTCGACCATGCCCCTGACCTGGATGCAGGTCAAGAGGCAAGATCGCAAGGTCTAGCTAGGGCCTTTGAGTGTCAGCCGGTTGGAGTCGGTGATGAAGATCCGTTCCGGCTCCACGTTAAAGTGGGATGGATGGTGAAGCTCTACTTTTTGAGGGCGCCCCTTTCATCTGGTGTCTTTTTGATAAGTCGGGCTTTGAAGGTGTCCTCCTGTCACAGTTGCGACCGGAAGAGGATTGGGAGCACTCATCGTCGATGCGATCCCAAACAGTCTGCTTCTACGGGGCAGCAGAGGGAGGGTCATGATGAATCCTCTCAAGGGCAGCAGTGCCCATTGATCTTCGTGGCTCGGAGTGGATAGATTGTCGTGGTAGATCGACCCTCTCGTTAGTCGAGGGGATAGGAAGAGCAATCCCGGCTTTGGAGGCTGCCTTCTTGAGAGCATCCCTCTCAGCAGTGAGGGTGGCATTCTGCTTAGCCAGTTGTAGTAGTTGATAGTCGACCGCCGAGATTTGGTAGGTCGACGAAGGGTCTTCAGCAGGAGCAGGGGCAGTCTGCCCAATTGATTATCGAGGAGGTAGTGCGATCGGTTGATCGACCGATCTTCGGCTGCCTGAGCGAACCCCCACTTCGGGGACAGCAAGGGGCTGTCCGAAATTGAGCCGTTGACTCATTAAGCGAGTCTCCGGGCGAGGCTGACGCGTGTTACTTCCCTCTGGTTGACCCTGATGCTTGGTCCTCGCCATTTAGGGAAAGCGAAGGATGTAACCAGATTGCTGATATCCGAACGGTTGTCTGCTCAACCGAAGGGGCGGGGAAGTCGGACTATCTAGATCGTTGTCTGCTCAATCGATCTGATAGTTGTTGTAGAGCGGACTTGGCTTCTCGCTCGATCCCACAGACAGCGCCAAACTGTGGGGGGAAAATCTTCATGCTGATCCGAAGACTTCACCACACCAGTCAATTGATGTTGAAGGGTAGATCGTTGGTCGATCTATTGGTTAGAAGGTATGTCTGAAGGCTGGTACCTTAGTGACTTTGAGTTAGCTCTTTAGATATACAAACAGAGAGAGTATTGACACAAAATGTGATCTCGGAGTTTAGCCGAAGCCTACGTCTCCGTGCTATAGGGAGCAACCCGAATTCACTATCACTTGGCTCGAAGTAACCTCGACAGGCCGAGTGTTACTGAAGTACCACCGATCTCTTCAGAGACAAGAAGAAGAAGATCGAGGAGAGTTAGAGGATGGAAAGTTGGAATTCGAGAGCTCTGGTTTCTGAAATCAGATATCAGATGATGGCATTGATCTTCTCTCTGGATTTAGAACTTGGTCTGGATCTTTTTACTTCTGAAAGCTCTGCTATTTATAGGATTTCCTAGAAAGGAATCTGGGGGTAAATGGTGGTTTTTGCTGTAGTATCTGGGGATTCTCCAGGCAGGGCCGGTGGGTCCCGCGAAAGTCTTTGTGGGCCCACCGGGCAGGACCGGTGGGTCCTGCGGTAGTCTCTGTGGGCCCACCGAGCAGGGCCAGTGGGTCCCGTGGAAGTCTCTGTGGGCCCACCAGGCAGGGCCGGTGGGTCCTGCGAAAGTCTTATGTGGGTCCACCAGACAGGGCTGGTGGGTCCCGCGGTAATCTCTGTGGGCCCACCAGGTGGGGCTGGTGGGTCCCGTGGTTTGTAGACCTCTCTGCCAAAATTTGCACCCACATCGTCTGTTTATCGAGACGATGCTCTTACCAACCTAATCGGTTATAAGGTATATGTTGGAAATAATCTCATGACAGAGGCCCGCAGCGGAAGACTAGGGTAGGTCCGAAGATTATGAGCGGTGTGCGTTACATAGCAAAATTTTCATGGAAACGATCTACATGTGTATGTATGAACCTAGCACGTGAACTATGTGAACCCCTAACGTCGGTCTAGTGAGAAGAATAATCTAGCATACATGCATATTCTATTTCTACACTAGATCTACATGATAGAAACCATACCTCTGTGCGGATTCTTTCACCGCGATAAATTTCTTCTTTGTCGATGGAGACGGCCTCAGATCTGCTTGACATAGCTTCGGTGAAATAGCTATAACGTTCTACTCTGAACTCCAATTAGGAGAAAATTTGGACTGCAGGTAGTAGACTTCGGGAAACAACTTTTGCAATTGATTTCACCTGGTTTGGAGTTCTGTAGCTCTCGAAATCACAGAAACAACATTGATTTTCTTTGCAAATTCTGGATAGCAAGAGTTGCGAGGAACGCCTTCATGTTCACCCAATCTCGCACGATGCATGGACCCTCGTCGATGGATCTCTGAGTACCTTCATGCACTGAGCCTTCTCCGTCTTCGATTCATCACGCGAGGAAGAAGAATCGTATTCGAACCCTTGCGCACACGCGTTGGAGACGAGAAAGGAGAAAAAAAGAAGGGGGCGACGGCTAGGGCATCATCACTAGGGCCCGCCCCCTCTCTCCTCATCCATATATAGGGCCGGCATCCCTACAACTTGCATACACAAGGTGTAGGCCGGCCCCCCTTTGTATCTCTCTCTCTCTTTGCGTGTAGCACAGGACCGGCCCCCTATTGCCATATAAGGCCGGCCCCCTAAAAGTTAACTCCTTAAAATGGATCCCCTTCCCCTACAAGCTTGTTTGCAACTTCTACAAGCTAGGGGGGCGGCCCATGTGTGTCCCCATGTGCTAGGGGCTGCCAACCTAGCGCATGGTGATATTTTGGTTTTCCAAAATACCCCCATGCCTCTAGTTGGTTGCCCCTCTCGCTCGGGAACTCGCATGACACACTTACGTGGGTTATGACTAGTGATTCCACTATTACCGGGGTGCCCTTGGCAAACACTTAGGGTGCCCCTAGTGAAGTCAAACAGTCAACTTGCAACACGAATCAGTGTATTGCACCCGTGTAGCGAAGCCCACTAAGGGAAGGATATGACTGTGTATGTCTTCATACTACTCCGGGATTTCTCCTAACACACACATACACCTACGTATTTACCATACACTAGTGCGATGCACACATGGAATGTAGAATTTTTAGGGTTGGACTAATTACTTCCTCTAACTGCATCATGTGAATCGAGGAGATGGTTCAATGACCATACATCATGTGGAAAAGGTGGAACCTTCTAGGACCAGGGTTGATGGCTTCCAACTTAGACTCGATCAACACACTAGCATTGTGTACCATCGATCCTTGAGTCTGAGTTAACCTACGTAGCCACCCAGAGTGCGACGTAGGTTGTACTCCAATTCCCCTGGACTTACTATGTTCTCCGCATACCCTTGCTTTTCGCTTAGTAGTGGTAAACTCGATGTCCCTCCACTTAGTGCCATAATGCGACTCGAGTGGTTGAGAACACCATCAGACTCGACTGCTCATATGACTTGGTTCCTTTCAGGTTGACCACGTACATCATACCTCCGATTACTCTGCCGAGTAAACGGATCCGGTCACCAGTCTAACTGATGACCACTTGGTCAGGGTTTTATACGACGTAGGTCAGACCAAGGAATGCACCTCCCGTAAAGGGTGTGGATAGCCTGCAGGAGTGGCACGCTGATGCGACGCCAGCCGGATAACCCAGTATACCGTGCTTTTGGGTCATGTAACTGAACCCTCACACATTGGTGTGCCAAAGCACCACATAACTGGTTAGCCTACCAGACGTGACTCCTCAGGATTTAGGACCGTTTTACCCTAAGCAGAAACACAGTTTAGTGTACCGGTGTCTGGTCACCGATCTATGCACCGTGTAGATTCCGTTCGGCCACAGACATTGTGCCTGATAATGACCGTGGCGGAGACACCCATGCTCTGTCATCCCAACAGCTTATCCTGATAGAGCGACCAACTCTAATCAAAGCTATGAACATATTTAGGTTACATGGGATCGATCCATTGAGTCTTCTACTCAAGTGGATTACCATATAGCCATGGCTCTCTGTTATGTAATCTGAAAACGTACTAAGGTACTTGACCATATGCAATCCTAAGCTATCAACCATACACAGCTAAACAATAGGTTTTTACGAGTAGAAGACCTCACCAATTCGAACAATCTTCCACTAGGTCTAACGAGGAAAAACGATGTTGAGCTCTATAGCTTCTACATGCTGCCCAAAAGCCTTTGTATGAATTCCCTAAAGGAATTGGTAACATTATCTGCAGATGCTACCTCAGTACCGGTACTTGCATTTCCTCCTAAAACTATCAGAATCAAGTAGAGTTTGTACTTGATGAGTTTTCCCTTACGGTGGTCCTTGAGCTCCTTGAACCTTGCTTACTGCCCTTTTGTTGCAACAGGAGTATTTGGGGAGCAACCACTGGACAATATCAACAGTAACAAAGTGCATGGAGAGCACACTTTCACCAGACTGGACAGCAACAACAACAAGGTGCATGAAGAGCGCCCTTACAGCATACTAGACAACCCAATAGAAGTAGTGATGGGCCTGTGAATTTTTTTTGTTAAGTTTTTGTATGGATAGTTTTTTCCTGAACTTGTTTGCTAAGTCACACTAGACAGTAGCAGCATCAATAATAGAAGAAGTGATGGTTTAGTTAAGTCTAAGTCACAATGGTTTGATTTGTGATGTCTGATAAGTTTTTGTAAAATACAGGACTATACAAATAATTGTAATAGTTATGAAAAATGGTATGTTTTTTAGATTAAATTATATGAAAATACTTGACGCAATTCACTGTTTTAATGTGTATTGTGGTAGTTTTTTTTTTTGAGAACCCCTCCAACGGGAGGGAGGGTTTGGCGGACCCCGACCAGAATCAATTAAAACTCAAGAAATGATGCTGTTACAGAAAAGGGAAGCCTCCTCCCCTAGCTTGTCATGCCAAGGAATAATCCAAGTCCCGAAAAGAGAAACCACTGAACGACGTAGATTCTCCTACCCGGCCGAAGAGGCATTGAAGATCCGATTATTCCTCTCAAGCCAGATCACCCACACAATCGCTATGACCAACACATCCCAATGTTTCCTGATGCCTAGCGGAACCCTCCTCCTCCTCCAGGAGCTCCAAAGACCTCGAAGAGATCGAGGGTGCGAGAGAATACCAGCCTTGCCTTCGAAATGGTCCCACAACTGCCGAGCGAAGGGGCACCCAAGTAACAGATGCGATGAGGTCTCCTCCGCTGCACTGCAGAAAGTACAAAGAGCGTCCACAGCCTGGGGATGGTGCCTCCGCAACAGGTTTGCCTTAGTAAGAATCTTATTCCTCGAGGCCATCAGGGAGAAAATCTGGACCTTCGAAGGCGCCTTCGTCCTCCAAATAGCCTTCGACGGTCTATGCTTGTGCACTCGAGGTAGGAGGTGCTCGTAGAAGGATCTCACAGAGAATAATCCGGAGGAAGAGCAGTTCCATCGGACCGTATCCCGCTCGGAACTGAAGCTAGCCGCTTGCAAAATCACATAAAGATCCTGCAGCTCCCGTCGACCGACCCGATCTAAAGGAGCTCAGAGTCTAATCTTCCAGCCGATAGAGTCCCCCCTCCGGCAAGCCTGGGATCGGACCGACGCTCCCCTGTTTCGGGCCAAAGAAAAGAGAGACGGGAAGAGGTGCTCCAATGGCCTATCACCGATCCAAGTGTCACGCCAGAACCTGATGGTCCGTCCGTCACCTAAGGAGAGAGTGGTTGCATCTCTGTAGAGGTCCTTGACCTTGAGGACGCCTCGCCAAAAATGCGAAATTCTTCCCGAGACTCTACTCCGCACGTGGAGTGGTGAAAACCTCCGGAAATAACGGGACAGAATAACTTCCCTCCAAGAGGCATCCGTACCTTGCTGTAATCTCCACCACCACTTCCCCAGCATCGAGATATTGAACCGGCGCAGATCCAGGACACCTAACCCGCCCAGCTTCTTTGGGAGACAGACCTGGTCCAAATGTATGAGGTTGTACCCTCCTGTAGAAGAGCCCGTACCATGCCACAGAAAAGAGCGCCTGATCTTGTCGATCCTGTCAATGACCCAGGTTGGCAGGAAATAGAAAGACAGGTAGTAAGATGGGATTGACGAAAGTATAGAATTCACCAGAACAAGCCGGCCACCAGAGGACAAAAATCTGCCCTTCCAACCCTCCAAACGCCTCTCTATCTTCAAAATCAGTTGTTCCCAGTCCTCCCGCCTGAGAGCCCTATCGCTGATCGGAAGACCCAGATACTTCATCGGCAAGGTACCTTCTCTGCAATTCAACAACCTGGCCAAACCACCGCCGGCTTCCCCTGAACCGATGTAGTACAGGCTGCTCTTCTGGAAGTTGATCTTCAGCCCTGAAGTCAATTCCAGCCCGTATAGGAGGATCTTCAAAGAGACCATCTGAAAGGGACAAGCTTTGGCGAAGAGTAACGAATCGTCCACATAATGCAAATTCGAAGTAGTCCAACCATGCCCGCCCACTCCCTTCACCAGACCTTCGGCGTTGGCCTTGCGAACCGTAGCATCGAAAGCGTCGACCACCAAGATGAACAGATAAGGGGAAAGTGGGCATCCCTGCTTCAGGCCCTTGTAAACTTTGAAGTCTCGACCCTGCTCCCCATTTATAAGGCAAGAAATCTTAGAGGAGACCAAAATCTCTCTGATCCAGGACACCCACCGAGCAGAAAATCCCTTGGCTTCCAGAAGCCTAAGGAGGAAGTCCCACCGAATCTGATCAAAGGCCCGCTCAAAGTCGATCTTGAGCAATACCCCTTCCTCTCCGGACTCCCGCAGGTGGAAGATAGTCTCGTGGGCTGCCGCTACACTGTCGAGGATCAGACGCCCCTTAATGAAGGCTGTCTGGGAAGGGTAGACCAGCATAGAGATGCTGTCGGCCAATCTATTCGCTAGAATCTTCGCCACGATCTTGTAGAGGCAGTTAGACAGAGAGATCGGCCTGAAATCTCTAATGGTCTCTGCAGAAGATTTCTTAGGGAGCAGGATAATCCAAGAGTGATTTAGGTAATGAAGACGCACCTTGCCCGAAAAGAAATCACTCAGGAAACGGCACAGATCACCCTTCAAGATGTCCCAATACTTCTGGTAGAACGCCATAGGGAAACCATCTGGTCCTGGCGCACCATCGCCCTTAGACTGGAAGATCGCCCTGCGAAAATCTTCTTCAGTAAACTCCGAATCAAGACCATTGCCGTCCGGTAGTCTACGAAAATCAACGCCGGCCCAATCGAAAGAGACACCAGACGTCACACCATCCTCACGAAAGGCGCTCTTGAAGAAAGAGGAAGCCGCAGCTAAAATATCAGAAGTCGAAGTTAGCGATTGCTCCTCATGCCAAAGCATGGTGATGAAATTTCTCCTCCTCCTAGCATTCGCCACTCTATGAAAATAAGAGGTATTCGCATCCCCCTGCTTGATCCACTACTCCTTCGAACGTTGATGCCACATCACTTCCTCATTCCGCAGAAGGGAGACAAGGCTCTCATTTAGCTCTAACAATATCTCCTTATCCGTAGCTGACAAATCGGAAGATTCCCCCTTCACCTCAAGAGAATGAATCTCCGACAACACAGAAGCTTTATGCCTCAGAACACTGCCAAAATGCTCCCTGCTCCAGCAAATGAGCTTCTTCTTAACGAACTTGAGCTTGCTAGTCATGTTCAGTGCTGAGTTCTCGTGACCGGCCGCTTCAGCCCACCATCCGGCCAACATTGTGCTGAGGCCTTCCTCCGAGGACCACATCAACTCGAATCTAAATGGTGGGCGGACGGGAGAGATAGACTCAGTGGACAGAAGGACCGGAGTATGGTCTGACACGCAAGAAGCCAGGCCAGTCTGGATCGAGCCCGGGAACTTCGAGTCCCAATCAACAGAGATAAGGAACCGATCAAGCCGGGCTAGAATTGGGTCTTCCCTCTTGTTACTCCACGTGAATGTACGCCCCGACAGAGGAAGATCAATAAGCTCCTGCTGACGAATGAAAGAAGAAAAGGCACTCATGGCCGAAACATCACCTCCGCTACGCATCCTCTCACTGGACCCTCTCGTCACATTGAAGTCACCAGCAATCACCCAGGGCCCGTTGAAGTTAACCCGGAGCAGGGACAGCTCCGTCCAGAAATCATCCCCTCTGCCATGATCTGTCGGGCCAATCACGGAAGAAAGCATCCACTCATCTCCGTCTAATCTGTTCTGAAAAATAAGGGAGAGAGAGAAAACTCCAACGTTCGTACTTTTCAGCAAAAACAGGTCGTCATTGTATCCCACCAAAATACCACCTAACGCTCCCGTAGAGTCCTTCGCCTCCCACTTCGCAATCTTCTTAGTGCTGAGGGAGCGGAAGAAATGGTTAGTCGGATTCTCCCGCTTAGACTCCTGAATACAGATGATGTCCACATCATGAATGGAGGCGAAAGAACTGGCTGCCCGTCTCTTCTCCGACTTCCCTAACGCTCTCACATTCCAGGAGAGAATCTTTATAAGCACAAGGAACACCTCCACCAACTCCTCTGAGACCACTCCTCAGGAGGAAGCGGCTAGCTTAGCCCGCTTCTCCTCCATGGCTCTTAGAGAATCAAGAAAGAAACGCACACCTTCTAGCTCCGGAGTAGTTATGAACCCACATTTCTTAGCGATGTCTAATATAACATCATCATCCAGAAAAGAAAGAGGGAGGGAAACCGAAGGGTCTGCTTGGTCCAGCTCCAAAAGACGCATCTTCGACCGGATCAAAGCCTGGGCAAGCGACGGATCGTCTGAGGACCGCTGCAAAATTTGCCTGAAGCTCCTCCTAGCCGACTGAAAATGGCCAGCGCCGCCACTCTCCGCGGATGCCTCTCGACCTCCAAAATCCTGCTCGGTCCCAGCAGTAGTCCCTCCCCCTCCATTCCCCTGCTCTGCTACATCGCACCTGCCGACAACAGAGTTAGGATCAAGCGGTTCCCCCAAAGTGGGGGAAACCACGTTGATAGGGACAGGATCAACCTGGGAGCCCATCTGTGGGCCCCCCTCTACCGGTCCAACATCAACGCCCTCTTGCTCATCAGCAAAGGGGTTGATGGGATTCGCCACGCAAGCATCAAGAACACCATCAAAAGAAAAGGGAGGCAAGCCTCCATTCGCGCCCAAACTGAGAATAGAAGCATCCAAACCGGTATCTCGGGAGAACTGCTGGAGAGATGGAGTACCTGGGTCACGACTGCAGCTGCCCTCGTGCGCTGGTGCCAGAACAGGTGATGGGCGAAACCTCGTCGGCTGCGGGCCGGCCTCCACCGGTGGACCGAAACCCGGCGGAGTCGCAGGTTCCCCACCTGGCATACCGCCGCCAACCCCATGATCCAGAGGAGGCAGGTAGCCTAGGGGAGGCGGGGGGAGTGTGGTGCAATCTCCCAGGACCTGAGTAGCGAGACGAACCCGGAACACCCCGCCGCCATGGTTGAAGTTCAAGGAGGGGGGGATGAGGATTGGATCGTAGCAGAGGGTCGTAGCTTGGCAGAAACGACGGTGCGAGATCGAGGGGAAGACGTTGAAACACTCCCGGACCTCTCCGTACGGCTCCAGAAGAGTCCGGATCGACCCCTCCCCCCAGGCATCAAAATATCGTGGTAGTTAGGTGACCAATATGAGTATGTGAATGTGTATTGTGATAGTAATGCCATAGTTTTTGTCTACAGTATATGTGACAATAGTTGAATAAATTTCAATACAAATGAATGTATGGATAGTTGTTTAGTCATGTGTTTGCCTTCACGGATTCATTTGTTAGTGACATTTCACGTGTTATGGGATGATTTTTGAAAATTTTGTGATATTTATGTGGTTCCAATGGGCATGTTTTTTTCTCCATGAACTCATTTGTCAATGACATTTACATTCAATTCACTTCAGAATGAGAGGCAAACAAGGTGAGTCAAATACAAAAACATTCAATTTAGTTGTAGGCTTAAAAATAATCTTATAACCACCTACACACACCTACTCTTATAAACATCTTGAAAAACCTTACAAACACCACACCTACTTTATAACAACATGAGTTGCAAACTCATCACAAAACTCATCTAAGTTGACTTCTACTATAACTCTCATATCCATCTTTCTCCTAAAAAGACAATTTGCTTCAACAATTGCATCACCGAGTCACTGTAAATCATCAAACTCAAAATACTTCTAAAATTTTCTTCCTAAACTTGTTAATTTGTTTGGTTGAGGCCAATATCCTTTTTTTTTTTCCCCACGCAACCCTTGGTTGTGCATGGAGAGTCCACCCATGGACAATCATTCATCCAATGCTCTAAATATTTACATTTGTAGTAGCCTTGTTTGTTGAACCTTGGCATGGAATAAAAACTACTCCAACTAGACTCTTTGGTTGTGTAATGGCTTCATCTAACCACTAAAATCCCTTACATGAGGTGATTTGACACCTCAAAAACTTTCTCGAAGAATTATTCTCAGTATGTGATGTTAGGAGCCTGCCTATGCCATTACAGTTTGCCTGGTTTCAAGGGGTGTACAATCATAGGCATATATCTGCTTGGTGTCCATGCTAACCACACTGCTGGCAGGTAACTTGCAAACACATGAAAAATAATAGTTAGACTTATCCCACACTAGAGCTATTACAAATTTTTGAGTCAAATTAAACCATTTATTTTGACTTTACCCCTCCCCCCCCCCCCCCCCCCCCCCCCCAACACACATTATAGACACCTGAGAAATGGAAAAGATTACAAAGTTCATGTAAGCACCCCTCTCTCTCTCTCTCTCTCTCTCTCTCTCTCTCTCTCTCTCTCTCTCTCTCTCTCTCTCTCTCTCTCTCTCTTTTGCAGAGAACCAGGGAACTGGGGAAGATGAGAGGGTAAGTCTAATTTCAATCTAATAATGGGGGTTAAGTCAAAATTTTCTTTGTTTTTATTACTAGTTGTGAGCATGCAATGGCAACAAAAGGCTTCAGACTCTACAATAATCTATATACTCATAATGCTTGTGCCTGTCAGCACTGTTGAGGCTGCCTTTGGTAGCAAAACACAGTCAACTACCAATTTCGTCGGGACGGCAAAATACAGTTTTTTTTTTTGAGAAATCTCTCGAAGGCAAAACACAATTGACCATCAATTTTGTTAACGATCATAGTCGTCAATCATTAATTACGTTCACACCTCGATACGTGAAAGATCGCTAAGATAAATCACACTTATCTTTGGGTATTTAGTTTGATGATCTAGATATATGTTTTATCTTATCTTATATTTTTCGGCGGCACGTCTAGTCATTTATTATAATAGAGATATATATATATATCACCTCTGCAGCTGTCTTAGAGATATCTCACTAACTCCATCTTATATCACAAACAGTAGAGAACTCTGATTGGTATGATCTTACAGGCTGGCCATCATACCAAATGTTGAATGGTGGAAAAGGGTAGAGAGGGATTGGAAGAAGTGGGTCTCCCAGATAGGAGTGCAGGTATGATTATAGTCAGGTTTTAAGGCTTTTGTCTCTTGTTTGCGGCACTAATGATGGGTTTATAGAACACTTTTTGGCCTTCGAATAATCCAGTTCCCACACAACCAAGTGGTGGTCTTAATCATCATCATTCTCTACTTGTTTTTGTATTGATTCACTGCTGATTCCTGCTTTAACATTGAGCCCCATGGGGCTCTAGATATCAGAGAATGCTCTTACCAACTTTTACTGGGATGATGAAAAGGGTATGGAACTTCTGTTCCCCTGTCAAAAACTGTAAGTCTTGGAAGCTTTGGGTTATCTGCTTAAAGCTCACTCCATTGCTTGATGCTCATTCTCAATCAAAGCTTGGACTAAAAAATTATATGTTTTTGCGATCTGATTTCCAATTGAAATTCCCTCTGACAAAAGGGATTTCTTAAAAAAAAATCAAGGGGTAATATGTCTAAGGTTCCTGACAAGAGATCGATTGGTTTAGTGATTAGGATGAACCATAAGACGGGTTAGTTGTAGATCCCTAACTTTGAAAAATATCTATTTTGCCATCACTGTTCAAGGAATCACATGAAGATTAAAAATTTGATAAAAACAGTAACAATTTGCTACAATGATTTTACTGTAACAAAAATTAAACGAGTTTTCTTAAAAAAAAGTTCTACTGTGAAATCATTGTAGCAATTGTTACTCTTTTATCACCGAATTGTTACTCTTTGCAATCACTGTTGTAATTGTTACTTTTTATTACCGAATTGAGTAACAATTAACAATTGCTACAGTGATTTCACTGAAGTAATTTTTTATTGAGATTTATCAAAAGAAAATTTGCTACAGTGATTTCACTGTAGCAAATAGTAACAATTCGAAAATAAAGAATAACAATTGCATATTGTTACTCTTTTGCTGCAGTGAAGAGTAACATGTTATTTTAGTATGAGGGACATTTTTGTAATTTAAAGGAAAGAAAATTCAACGTAGAGACATACTCTAAATGCATTTTTTTTTTTCGGAAAGGACCTAGTGCAAAACCATTTTATTGTCTATCCTTTAGCTAAAACAATCTCCTGAAAATGACTTATTGCGTAAGTCATTGGAATTTATTAAAGTTACTTTTTCTGTGAGATAACTTAGATAATTATATCCCAAACATATGCCCATTAGATGCTATTGTTGATCAAGCCGGTGGGAGCTTGCTGTTGGCACCCCACCTCTCACATGGGTTCAACTTGTAATGTGAGTGTTATGGTAAGGGTTAGCATAATGGTTAGATCCAACGGCTATTGGAGCAACGGCTCTAACAGCTTATGTGGCTATCAATGATTGGACCATACCATAGTAAGTAAATAGGGTTATTTTGACTTTGCCCCCTAAATTTTGCCTTGAATTAGACTTTACCTCCTATTTTTCATTAATTAGACCTTAGTCCCCAAAACTAATTGTTCCTTCAGCTCATCATGTAAGAGAAAGGGTGAGCTGACGGAAAAGAAATAAAGTTTTGGGGGGTGAGCTGACGGAACAGTTAGTTTTGGGGGGTAAAGTCTAATTCAAGGCAAAATTTGGGGGGCAAAGTCAAAATAACCCTAGTAAATATTACAAAAAAAATCTAGATTCTAAAATCATAATGTGGACCCCACATGATAGGATATGGAATTATAGATTCTACATGAGAAATGCTATTCAGCCCCAAAGTTTTTTCGATTTCACCGGCCCGATTGACATGACAGCGTGCAACTGGTGGCTGAAACCCACTAGCGACATTTAAGTCTTTTATACCACCAGTTGTACACTGCCACGTCAATCGGGCTGAGCGGAATCGGAAAAACCTTGGGGCTGAATAGCATTGCTCATTCTACATATAATAAAGTGGATATAATCCAATCATAATTTGCCACATCAGCTGCTGGAGCCCATTTCTCCAACTGCTGTTCGATCCAAGTATTGTCTGTGGTTTTTGAGTTTTTTTGAATTTTATTTTTCATTAGTTCTAATTAAACACAAATTGTAAGGGTCTATACGGCTAGCCGCTGGAAGCTTTATGTTGTTCCATCTTTTCTTTTCCGCATCAGGGCAATCCGTGTGGGTCGTGGATATTAGGGGTGCAACTCGGGTCGGGTTGGTTTGGGTTTGAGCCAACCAGGAACCGAACCGAACTAGTTCGGTTCTACCATATTGAAATCCAAACCAATCCGACTTTGGCATAAACCCGAACCAATCCAACCCAGACTAAGGTTCGGTTGGTTCGGGTCGGTTCTCGGGTTGGCAGTTGGTCGACGTCTAAAAAAATAATGATCATCAGCTATTTACTAGCAAGCCGGAGGTCCAAGTTGGGCTTTAGGCTTTAGCCACCCATTAGAGTCCTCTTGATAGTTGGTTCAATGTTAGCAAACAACTAGTGTTTACTCGGATCCTAGTGTGATGTATCACAAAAGCCCATCCCGTGACATATATATATATGGCCTAATATATATGGATTTGGTTCTCGAGTTGGGTCGGATCTACCTGAGCCCCAACCCAAAATCGACCCATATTTAGTCGGATCCACAAAACTTAGAACTTAACCAACCCATTTATTCAAAATATCTGAACCAACCCGACCATTTAGATCGGATTGGGTCGGTTCTCGGTTTTACCCGACCCAAGTTACACCCCTAGTGGATATACCACATGTTGGAGGGAACCAAGTAAATCTTCTATGTTGTACTATCTTAACCTTTTCGTTTCTTATTGTGGTGAGTTGTACTTGGACAATCCTAATTCTGAACGGGACAATTTTGCTCTCCCAACCCGCTCTTGGTATATCAGAGGATATCTTACCTTTTTTTTTTTTTAGTGGTAAATCTATTTGTTATTATATTAAAACAAAAAAAGGAGCGGTACAGGACACGGTCTACTCAGGATGAGTAAGCAGATACACCAAAAAAACACACAATCAAAGACCTAAACACAAGACCAATCCAAACATGGCCAAACAACCTGGCCAAACCACCACACCACATCAAACCTGGTAGTAGAACTTCTCCAACTTCGTCTCAAACATCAACAAGTGAGCAAGAAGATAGAAACAAACTCCAACAAGTGAGTACACACACTCACATTAGTAGACTGACCTATCAAATGGTATCTCCTGAACTCCCCCGTAAGCAGTTTATCACCACTAATTCCAGACTTGATCCACCTAGTTGCGAACACGAGCCAAAAGCAGATAGAACCAATCACATAGCACCCCTGTTACGAGTAACTCTATTTGAAACACCCCTAGGCCAAGATTCTTTGGCACGAGAGGAGCCGACAGAAGAAGACTCCATAGCTCCACCAGAAGTCGCAAAAGCCGGATTGGGAATAGTGCGAGAGGAGGGGCAATTTGCAAGATGCGGAGGCAACTTGCCATCTCTAAATTCAGCAAACAAGGCAGGAATATCATCTGAATCAAAGGGGGGAAACACAACATCACCATCCCCTCTCGTCTCTTGATCAACAGATCCAAAATCCTGAGCAATCTCCTCCAGCTCGATCTTAGACTCCCCATCTTACTGTTCATCCCCCGAAGCCTCAAACACCTCCTGCCCATGCTCAGATTCCTCCTCAGACTGGTCAACCCCAATACCCTAAAAGTCAAGAAGCAATTGATCAACGATAAATAATAGAATGTTTGATCAGCGGGATTATGATTAAATATAGCCAAGAAGTCTCACTCAGTTTCCCTGTAACTCTTCCATGTCGGTCGTAGACTCTTTCCACGAAGTATTGAAGAGGCTTAATCCAGCTTGGTGGAATTCGCCTCTTCTTGATGCAACCCGAAAAATCAGCCACTTGCGAAGCATCAATAGTAGCCTCCCCACCAGCACCAGCATGCATTTCATAAATTGCAAGATCCGCCCCACAGACAAGCGGATCTGCATTTTCAGCCTCTCGCGTAACATCTCTAGCATCACCAGCATCATCTTGTGTAACATCAGCTCCAACAGCACCACCGCCCTCGCTAGAAACCTACGTAACAACAGCAGTGATCGCATGCGTAACATCACTTCCTACAGCACCGACTGCGTGCGTAACATTAGAAATATGTGTAGCCACTGCAAGGGCACTGTAGTGACTACAGCTTTCATAACAACACCTCCTACAGCCCCAACTTCATCAACTGCCCCATGGCCTACAATAAATCAGCATGGTCTCCAACCGCTGAGAGCTCAATGTTGACATTATTGACAGCGTTCTCCAAACCCTGCACATCCGCATGGGCAACATCAGTTCCTCCCTCATCATCCTCTTGCCTCCCCAAAACATAATCGCGAATCACTTCCTCGACTCTAGGCTCAAAAAGGCACTGGAGCTTTACCTTTTTGCTCAGGAGCCACGGAGGACCACTAGTTATCTTCCTTTTGCACCATCAATTCCCAAGGAGAAGGAACCCCCGCCTCTTGAAGACTAGAAGTTTTTCCTGTTGGTCTCCATCCCTGCACACCCGCTTTGTTCCCAAACCAAGAAAAGTCCTTCTATCTGGTTGAAATCTTAGGATGAGACTCATAAACGTTCTCACTATGATCAAATGACTGGCATGCTCGACATCGAGAGGGTTTCCAGTCGTAGACGACCTTTTGCATAGAGAGGAGAGCACCGTCATTCCGAGCTTCCACTTCACTGCAGGCAGGCTCCTCAACGTTGATCCCAACACAGATCCTTGCATAATTCATTCTCTCCCCTTCTTTGTGAGCAGTAGCAGTAGCCGTAGGGGCATCCATCCCAATCTGGATGCCCAATATGCGTCCCATCCTACTAAGTACATCAAAAGACCATAATTTATCTTGAAGATTCGGAATCTTATAAAGGAATTTTAGTAAAAATCTGCCTACCATACTAGAGATCGCTACACCACTTCTTTAAGACAATCGGACTTCCATGGAAATGCCATGGCCCCCCCTCCAGATATCCTAGCACAATCATCATCGTTAGCAAATTTAAAAAGGAAGATCCCATTCTCTCAAGAAAACATTTCCATGCCACCTTTAGGCTGCCATAAGCTCTGCACGGTGGCCCTGAGCTGGCGGAAGAAAGGTCTCTTCCCAAGGACAAAACCAACCAAAGAATATGATATCTTATCTTTTGATTACAACTATGAAGGGATTATGAAAAATGATATTTCATAGAATTTATAGACACTTGTGGAGAATATATATGCGTCGAAGATGATGCGATGAAGAAGATGTGATGTAACCATAGACATGCAACTCATATTAGATGTGATGCAACCATAGAAATACAATGAGATTCATATATCGAGAGGACGGTTGGGTAAAGACAATGAAATTCAAATGTTGGGTTTTTCGACAGTGAGATTTTAATACCGGGTTCTTCGATGAAATTTGATTTTTTAATAATATTTTGATAGTGAGATTTTATTTGGTTTTTCGACACTGAGATTCTATCATGGGTTTTTCAACAATAAGATTCATATATCAAGTTTTTCAATAGTGAGATTCGGTTTTTCAATAGTGAGATTCTATTGGGTTTTTCGATAGTGAGATTCATATGTCAAGTTTTTCGATGGTTAGAATTGGTTTTTTGATTTTCGATAGTAAGAATCTACTATCATATTTTTTAATAGTGAGATTCTATCGGGTTTTTCGACAGTGAGATTCTGTTTTTTTTATTGTGAGCTTCTATCGTCAGATATTTTGATAATGAGATTCTATCGGGTTTTACGACAGTAAGATTTGACTGTTGGGTTTTTCGATAATGAGATTCTCCTACCAAAAACTGGGTTTTTCGACAATGAAATTCAGATTTTTGATACTGAGATTCTACTGTTAAATTTTTCAATAGTGAGATTCTATCGGATTTCAACTGCTGGAATTTTCGACAGTGAAATTCTACACTCAATAATCTCACTATCAAAAAACCTGATAGAATCTCACTATCGAAAAATTTGATAGTAGAATCTCACTGTATGCGCGGAAAAGGTACGGGTCATCTTTATTGCGCAAAACCAGATTACAAGTGTGGCCGGGACCCGGGTGGCTCAGGTGTAGCGAGTCCGGGTTGCGGCGAGTTTTGATCAGGTGATTTGTGGGAGAGATCCTCTGGAGGGTCCCTTTGATCCGCGTCTCCACGTGGTGTTCGTGCGAGAGCTCTTAAGGGGTTGCCCAGGACATAGGTCTTTACAAGGGGAGGGTTTTAGAGAGGCTAAGGAATTTCCACCGTTTCTTTTGTCCCTTCCGTGCTTCGCGCTTTCTCGGCTAGGGGGTCTTCAGCTTCGTTCCTCGGTCTTCGTGTCTTCCTCGCTCCTTTTTGACCTCGGTGTCCTTGATCGTCGGTTCGCGGCGTCGATCGTGCTTTTGGCGTCGGCTTTGGCTTCGGTTTTTTGGCTTTAGCTTGGCTTTTGCTTTGCTTTGGCGCGTGCACTTGGACGTAGCCGGGAGAGACTTGCGATGCTTTCGTTCTTCCGGACTTCGCGTCGTATCGGCTAGAACGTGTGGTGCTTTCGCTCGTGGCCAGCGTAGTCGCTTGGCTTTGGCACTTGCGTTGCTTTGGCGCGGGCTTTACTGGGGCTTTGCTTTGGCTTCTTACGAAGGCTTTAGCTTTAGCGTCAACTCGGTCTTTTTCTTTGAACGGCGTGGGCTACTTCTCCGGTGCTTCGACGGTTTGTGTGTCGGCTGGACTTCTCTTCTTCTCCGAGCTTCCTTGGCGTGATCAGAGTCGAAGAACGCTTTCAAAGATAGTGGGGGTAGCACCGATCTCCGTGCGACGGTTGTAGCGTCGGCTTTTGTTGGTGAAGACAGTGGGGGTAGCGACGGTCTCCGTGTGACGTTTGTAGCGTCGGCTTTTGTTGATGAAGACGACGGGAGTAGCGACGCTTCAGGCGGTCTGCTCTAGGCTTTCTTCTTCGTGGATGGCGCAGACGTTTGTCGAAGGCGACGGGTTGATGACACTTCGTTTCTCTCCTCCGGGCTTTGGAGCTTGATCGGGGTCGAGGATTTGTTGGAGCCGACGGGGTAGTGCCGCTCTGAGCTTCTTCTCCGGCCTTTGCTTCTGGCGTCTTCGGAGTCGAAGGGTCTTCTTCTCCGAGCTTTCTTCTTCGTGCACAGAGTCGAAGTCTTGATCTTCGTGTGCAAGGGTCTTCACGTTGATGAGGGCTTTCAATGGACTAAGCCGATCCTGACGGGACAGGCTTGCCCGTGCCTCGTGAAGCCTTGGGTCGATGAAGAAGCGTCTCCTCTTCTGCAGAGCTTCCGCGCTTCGTCTTCAGTCTTCAACCGACCTCTTGAATCTTCCCCCACCCCCTCTATTTATAGGCAAAGGGGAGGGGAGAGAGATATGGGAAGTTTTAATTTTAAATCCCTTTTAATATCTCCCTCATAATTACCCGGGATTTATTCATCCATTGATGAGGGGAATAACATTTATTTGTTTTCCTTTTCTGGCGGGGTAATTATGGCTGGATTTCGCACACGAAATCGATGGCGATACGGCGCTTCTTCTTGTGTGTCGGATCGAGGGATCGGCGCAGATCCGCGTGTGAGCAGACGTCATACGCAACCTCCCCCCGCGCGTGGCGGTATTTATTTCTTTTTCTTTCTTTTCTTTCCTTTTCTTTTCCTTCCTTTTCTTTCCTTTCCTTTTCTTTTCTTTCTTTTCTTCTCTTTTCTTTCCTTTTCTTTTCTTTCCTTTCTCTTCTTTTTCCTTGCAGGGCCGGCCGGCCCCATGGGGTTCGGGTCCTAGTAGGGGCCGGCCCCATGGGGTTCGGACCCTAGTAGGGGCCGACCCCCCCTTTGAAGTGGGGTCCGCTCCTCTTTTGCTGGGTGCGAATCGGGTCCAGGTCCGCACTGGTGCGTGCAAGTCGGGTCCGCGCGTCGGGTTTGCATCCGCGTTGGCACACGTGAGTCGGGTCCGGGTCAGACGAAATTCGTGTGTCTACACTCACTATCGAAAAATCTATTAGTAGAATCTCACTCTCGAAAAACTAAATCTCATAGTCGAAAAACCCCCGGTATATGAATATCATTATCGAAAAACCAAGTCAAACTTGTCGTATGAATCTCACTATTGTAAAACCCGATAGAATATCACTATCGAAAAACCGAATCCCACTATCGAAAATACTGGCATTGGAATCTCACTGACGAAAAACCCAGCAGCAGAATCTATCAGTCAAAAAACCAGATAGAATCTCTCTATCGAAATACTATCTAAAAACCAAATCTCACTATCGTAAAAGGGCATTAAAATCTCACTATCGAAAAATCAGGCATATAAATCTCATTATTGTAAAACCCAAATATTCACCCAATTTCTTTAAGTAGCCTTGCCACCAATTGCACCTTCTACTGAACAAACACACTCTAGATTTTCCTTTTTCTTCTTATATACCCGGCCACTTGCAATCAATCATGTAACTTATGCCCTCTGGGTTTCGCAATAAGCTTTAAAGTGTGATTCTTGTAAAGAGATTCGATCTCTTCACTAATTGATCATGCCTAACAAATGTAATCACTATTGTGAACATCTTTATTGTATGTGGTTAACTCATCACTATAGAAGGGGTTTTCCAGTGCACTATCCAGATGATTACACGTGTACAAACCATCTTTCTCGACCTGGCCTAGAGATCTGAAGAACCGGATGTTGGGATTGTATGCTCTCAAACAATAGAATAATGGTTTTGTGCATAGATAATGAACATAATGTGTTTGCATTCATAAGATGAATGGTAGAGCAAGAATTTCTTATGCAGTCTAGGTGTGATTTATTTATATGAATGTTCGATTTACATATAGAGAGATATGAATCACATATACTAGATACTTTAAATTAGTCACAGTCGATAGTGAGACTGGATATCTCACTAGGTAGGCTGTAGCATGATTGACTCCCAATCAGGGGGTGGTTAATCTCATACCATTGGAATGGTCGATTCCAAGTCAATGTGCTAGTGCATGAGATGCATTGACGGATCATGAGTAAACCCAATGACATAATACTGTTAGGAATATTGTATTGTCCAAGTCATTAGGGTTCTCATAACTTACATAGCCGATATGATCTTAATCCTGAGAGACTAGTGAACCTTGAGCTTATGCTCAGTTACTTTAACTATCAATCAGTGAGGTCCTCAGGGCCAACACTTGGATATATTGGGTAGCTGAGTATGGGTTACAGGGAACCCTAGATCTCAAGATAGAATCCACTCACCGTAAAAGGTTAAGTATCCCCATGAGTTGATCATTTGTTTTGATCATCTAACCTGATCAGTCACTGGTTAGTTGATGTTCTGCTAAGATGGATGTTCAAATAGGCTTTGATCAAGCTTCGTGGAGTTCAAGATGTGACACAAGCTGGTTGGGCAGTTTACCACAGGTAAACTAGCTATGTTCATGGATACACAGAGATGGAGGGGCATAATCGTAAGTTGTAAAGCTAGAGATTGTATTTCTGACTCAGAGTGTAATCAACATCATGTAGTGGAATTAGTGATGATTAATCTAAGATGCAAATATGGATAAAGAGTTTAGTCGGTATATTCGCATTTAGGTTGGAGCTGCGTTAGAAGACCCTAGGTGATCCCAACTACGGTCCAAAGCGACTCGAGACTAGTATGTAATCATAAAAGAATTATTATTATTAATTATGTATATATGAGATATATATATATATATGGGCTTTAATAATAAGTGAGTATTGGATTTAATGACCATGGGGGTGCCCTAGGCATCCCAGATGAGTGCCACCATCACTCAGAGTGAGAATTAAGGGGATAAGTTTTGACCGGGTCAAATTCTAACCGCCCCCCTTGTTTATCCGTTCAACACAAAGAGGATAGGGAGGATGGGCCGACCTTGACTTGTTCAAAGGATTATCCACCCTTCTCCTTATTCGGAAGGGCTTATAAAAGGGATAGGGGAGAGAGGGGGTCGACCATGCATGCCTATGCAAGCCCTAACCGCATCCTCCATCTCCAATATCTCGTTCTCTCTCTCTCGTGTGCGAGGGTTTGATCTTGGAGATCAACCCTAATCCAAGGAAGCTCTTCATCTCCCTCAGGATGGAAAGGAAGGTCTCCCACCGGACCGATTCTCGAGCAACACGAGGAATACGTGGTTGAAGATTGCGAGGAGGTTGATCGCCAACGCGCAGGAATTTTTGCACAGAATCTGCAACAATAGAGCTGCAGTGTAAGAATTGTTTTGAGAGATTTATAGATTGGATTAAATCCATTCTACTTCGAGGATCTATGGAACGAAGGCACCTACATGCTCGTAAAGTTTCATAGCAATCAGATCTCGGAGGAAAAACTGATGGCATTTTTTCAAGACATCTGGACGTGAAGACATAACAGACCTACACTCCAGGAATTGTTTCCGGAGTTACAGAACTCCGATCGAGGTGATTCCATCTCAAGGAGTTTCAAATCGAAGTCTTCGATGTCCAGTTAAAATTTCAAGATGATCAGAGTTAAGGAGAATTTCTGGAAACCTACCAACTGATCTACAAAGGGTTGATCACCCCAAGGTACAATTTCTCATCCATTTAATTGATCGTATGCTTAGGGGAGATTAAAATTTTTTTAATCCGGTCCCATCACCGGACCGGTCGGCCTGGGTCTGATCCAGTCCAACCCAGTCCCGCAGGTTGCGTATGAGACCTGGAGGAGGATCAAGTTTATCCAAGCTCTCTGATAGACACAAGGTCGGGAAAAGGGTCGGGCAGGTCGTGGACCTGGTGCAGCAACCCGGACCCTCGAGAAGACCGACCTGATCGGTGGTAGAGAACCACCGCTTGGCGAGGAAAGATCGAAAGGCGCATGTAACGGCCTGGAGACCTTGGAGGACTTCCAGGGATTTTCCAGGTTGGCCGATCCCGATAATATCTCGCTCGTTAGGATCGTGGGTCACTCATAACTAATCAAGGGCCCATGATCAACGAAAGTATAGAAGGAAAGATATAGAAGACATCCGATCGTGAAGGATCCGCCGTAGTTATCCCAAGATTCTCGGAGGAAATCCTTCGAGCTATACGCGCACAACATGCATAAGAAAGTCTATAAAAGAACCCCGCCCCTTCATAGGCAAGTAAGCAATTAATCGCTCCCAAACCCTAACCACGCTTGCTGTTGTTTCCTTCCCTAACTTGAGTGTCAGAGGGGCCTTGAATCGGAGGTGAGCCTCTGTATTTTTTGCATGTATCGTGGGAAGGAGGTGGAGGCAACCTTACTCCATCTGACGATCGAGTGTGGCCGCCGGGAAATCCCCCCCACATTCTCTGTCGTGTCTGTGGGATCAGAGAACTTTTTCTCTCCTCCGTCTTCTCAAAGCCCTAAGCAATGGTGATGATTCGCCAAAGCAGAGACAAGATACCGGATTCAGCATCCTCCACCAGTGCGCCCCCCGACGACAAGACTCACCCGGGCACAGAGGAACGGAGGTCCCACGACTCCTATCCTCTGCGTAAGATTTTGGAAATCCTCTTGGCTAACCAAGAGAAGCTGTTCGAGAGAATGGACAGCTTAGTGGAAGAAAACCGATCCCTCCAGCGGGCGAGCTAGCGGGCTCATCACGACGAGGCCCGAGACTGATCTCGGACTCCGGCCAAAAGATGGACCCAAGAGAGGTCTTCTTGGCGTCATCACGCGCCGGAAAGGAGACACCGAGAGTAACCTGTCAGGCGGAGTTCTCCTCGCCTTACTACCGTCAAGCTAACGATCAGGCAGAGGTGACGAACAAGATGATCCTCAGCAACTAAAGAAGATGCTGACTGGAAGGAAGGGGCTTTGGGATGAAGCCCTGAATGGAGTGCTTTGGGCTTACAAGATGACTCCAAGGAGACCAGCATAAGAGTCGCTTTTCAGCCTGGCTTGCGGGATCCGAAGCAGCAATCTCGACCGAGGCAATCTACCCAATTGCTAAATTTGGGGCTGTCAGCTCGGTGATGAACGAGGAGTGGATGGCGAGCAGTCTAGACTTGTTAGATGAGAAAAGAGACCGAGCTACTGCTATCCTCACCAACTATATCTAGCAGTTGAGCGGGCCTACAACAAGAAGATGAAGAGCAAAACTTTCTAGAAAGGCGACCTCTTCTGGTGACGAATTACCCCCTATACGAAGGATCCCGCACATGGGAAGCTCGAAGCAAGATGGGAGTGCCTGTACATCATCGATCAGACCGTTCCCGGAGGACCATACTATCTGAAGACCTCGAAAGATCATTATGTTCTCCACCCTTGGCATGCGAATAATTTGAAAAAATGTTATTGCTAGAATAAAGAAAATCTTCATTGAGATGTTTCATGTTGATTTTAGATGAAAAGGCCTACACTCTCGATTCCATCGGAGCCTAGGTCGGGTTTTCGCCCACCGCGTGGAAAATCCACCGCTCTAAGTAAGGGGGTCAGCCTCGCCGCCTAGAGAGGGACCCGACGGGCCTCTTCATAGAGTCGGAGGTCGAGTCGTTGCTCAAAAATCTTAAGTGTATAAGAATTAAAGCCCAACCTTGCTCGTAAGAAGTCGGGATCTTTCTTCCAAAGCTTTAGGTCAAGTTGCCCCTGGGTGGCAAGCTTGTTGTAAGCCCGAGATTCAGCTCGACAGTCGATGAAACAGTCAAAGCAAGGTGTGTCCGAACGATAGTTCCTTACCAGCGCGGTGACTTGATGAATGATGATAAGCCCGAGTTTTGACTTGGTGACCTGATGAAGCAATCAAAGCAAGGTGAGTCCGAACGATAGTTCCTCACCAACGCTACGACCTGATGAATGATGATAAGCCCGAGTTTTGACTTGGCGACTCGAAGCGAGTTGAATCTAAACGTTGGTTCCTCAATGACGCAAAGACCTAATGATTAAAGATAAGCCCGAGTCTCGACTCGATCGCCCGGCAGAGTAATCAGAGCGGATCGATACAGAATGATTAGTGCCTCGCTGGTGCTAGGATCTAACGAAAGATAATAAACCCGAAATGCAATCCAGAATCAAGGTGACAAACAAAGGCAGGATTGAACGCTCAAGATGCAGTACAGAGATTATATTTCCTCATTAAGGTACATTGATTATATTTCAAGACTTGCATCCAATTCTACACTTTCGGAGCACCACGAATCATCTGTCATCTTTGAGGCCCAGTCATCTCCTAAGCTCGAGGCCCGTTGAATGGCCAGCTTGCTCTTCCTTACTGAGGGAAGATCCTATTTTGGTTGCGCCTAGATCAATCTAGTTTAGGTTCATGGTTCCATGCTAATGCCTTTCCTCGAACAACTCCGGTAACAGCTCCCGTGTCATTTCAGCTCCGGCTCCACTGGTTCAGCACGACAAAGCTAGGAGTAGAGAAAGGAAAAGGATCAGGGCCGAGGCCCCCACTTCTTGCAGCTCCTGCAACCGTCTTCCACCGGCTTCCCCTCAATCTCCTCTGCCTCACCCTTCGCTAGAAGGCGGAGGCCGAAAGAGCTGCAGAGCCCCATGAGATCTGCCAGAGGGGGTAGAGGCAGAAGGTTCGGGCTTTGCTCGTTTATGTGCTCTCCTTTGACGAAGCAGACGAAGGTGAAGATCAGTCACATCAGAAGAAGACGGAAGAGTTGCCCAAGCAAGGCCATGGGACGAAGATCTAAGTTGAACGACGATACCCATCAATTATTTATAACCGATTGGATAGAAGAAGATGAAAAAGTTCAAGAATCAAGTTGTTGCATTAGGATTGAACACTCTCGAAAAGGGCATAAGCGATGGGACAAAAAGAAGCATGATTCTTAAGGCAACACCAAAGTCAAAGATGATGTAGCCACGTGGAACACGATAAAGACAGAGCAGCCAAGGGGTCAGATGCCTTAGCATTCCCCACAGGCCATTGAGATGAAAGTCGAGGGGTTAGATGTGCGGCCTTAGCATCCCTCGCAGACCGTTGAGGTGAAAGTCAAAGGGTCAGATGCCTTAGCATCCCTCGCAGGCCATTGAGATGAAAGCCGAGGGGTCAGATGCCTTAGCATCCCCCGTAGGCCGTTGATATGAAAGCTGAGGGGTCTAATGTCTTAGCATCCCCCACAGACCATTGAGATGAAAGCCGAGGGGTCTGTTGCTTAACATCCCCTTCACGCCGTTGAGATGAAAGCTGAGGGGTCCGATGCCTTAGCATCCCCTACAGGCCGTTGAGATGATAGCCGAGGGGTTAGATGCCTCAGCATCCCCTGCAAGCTGTTGAGATGAAAGTCGGGGGGTCTGATGCCTTAACATCCCCTGTAGGCTGTTGAGATGAAAGTCGAGGGGTCCGTTACTTAACATCGCCCTCAAACTGTTGAGATAAAAGTTGAGGGGTCCGATGTTTTAGTATCCCCCGTAGGCCGTTGAGATAAAAGTCGAGGAGTCAGATGCCTTAGCATCCATTGCAGGCCATTGAGATGAAAGCCAAGGGGTCTGATGCCTTAACATCCCCCACAGGTAGTTAAGATCAAAGTCGAGGGGTCCATTACTTAACATCCCCTCATGCCGTTGAGGTAAAAGCCAAGGGGTTCGATGCCTTAGCATGCCCCGCAGATCGTTGAGATGACAACCGAGGGGTCCGATGCCATAGCATCCCCCGTAGACCGTTGAGATGAAAGCTGAGGAGTCCGATGCCTTAGCATCCCCCGCAGGTCGTCGAGGTGAAATCCTAAGGGTCCGACTTTTCAAAGTCCCCCACGAGAAGGACGCACCACGCCCTTGGCAGGATGAAGTACACCCTTGGGGGCTAGGGGTCCGACGTTTCAAAATCTCCCACGAGAAGGACACGCCACGCCCTTGGCAGGACGAAGCATGCCCTTGGGGGCAAGGGGTCTGACTTTTCAAAGTCCCCTACGAGAAAGACGTGCCACACCCTTGGCAGGACGAAACACGCTCTTGGGGGCTAGGGGTTTGACTTTATAAAGACCTCCACGAGAAGGATGCGCCACACCCTTGACAGAACGAAGCATGCCCTTGGGGGCTCGGGATCCGACAGGGTCCTTAAGGATCTAGCAGTAGAAAAGAAAATAAACAAAGACGCAGGGAGAATATGGAAAACGAATTTTATTATACATCACTTCCGAGTTAAGTAATATTACAGGAAAGACCACAAGTTCGTGGAAAAATAGAGAAAAATAAGAAAAAGGAGGCTGATGCGCCCGCTGATGATCTCGTCTCCAACCTCTTGCCTTCCTCTCGCTTCTCCGAAAGGCCGGCACCATGGCGGCACTGTCGTCTACGCAGGACAACCGCCCGGGAGTATGGAAGAGGATGGACCGCAAGTCAGCCCAGCTCCTCCAGCCAGGCTGGTCCCCGTAAGGAGTGGTGGGGTCTTACGTGCCCTCCTGTGATGAACAAGGTCACGGAGAACACGCGTAACCCCCCTTTACGTGTTCTTCTCTAACAATTACCAATTTCTGTCACAGCGATGAGGCCACAGAGTGCAGTGAAGTCCTTCCTTTTAGCTCTAAAAATAATATTTAATAATTTAATGATTTAAAAATAACTTCAAAACTATTAGATATTTGCTTCATTTCAAAGGTCTCGATAAGAGCTTTCCAACGGTACCAAATTTGTTAATAACGGATTAGAGAATTAATAAATATATTTAAATACAATAATCATGTATAAATTTTATAAAGGATATATTTGTCATTATATTTAATACATATAAGTTTTGAAGGGCTATTTCGATATTAATTAGAGAGTACAGCCAAATAGCAGCCCTGTTATTTGGCTCAGAATTCTGGCATTTTTGCCAGCCAACACCCCCCCCCCCCCCCCGCAATTTTGCCGGTTGGAACACCCCGTCCACCATATATGGCGATATGGTGGACGGTTGGAGATGCTCTTAGGGATGTTGTTCTATTTGGAATAGTTTTCCACACCATGCCTGCAACAAATAGAATTTTGCCAATACTGTTATGGAATCCAGAAAACTACATCAAGATCTATCGACTGTAGCATGAAAGTCGTTATTCAAGTTTGTTGTGATGGCAGAGGCAAGTAAGCTGTGCTGTGATGTCGAGCAAGAATTATGGGGCGTTGGACTGCAGATCGTTGACAGTCTGCCGCACCTGCAAAGTCATCGATCAGCGACTACTCTGATCGCTGACAAACGGTCCAATGTGGTCACCGATGGGTGGATGGTGGAGGTACCGACGGGCACCGGTGTAGGAGACACTGACGGGTGTAGATGGCGGAGAGCACAACCGCAAGCACGCCTGCAGTATAGTAGGGTGTGAAGTTGTTAATGAACGGTGGGACTCACCAGTGGGCATAGAGTGGAGAAAAATCACAGTCGCCGCACATCTATGGTGTAGCGGGGTACGCGGTTGTCGACGGACAAGAGGAGTCGCCAACGGTCGCCGATGGCGGTGAGCATAGCCACGGGTATGGCTGCATTGTAGCAGATTGAAAAGTCGTTGACGAGCAGCAGACGGAGGTACCAAAGTTTGTGGTGATGGCAGCGAGCACTGTCGTGGGCATGTCTGCAATGCAGCAAGGTGTCGGAGATTTCTACAGACAACAGACAAAGGCACAGGTGGGCACAGCGGTGGCACACAGTGGAGGGCACACCTGCAATGCAGTAGGACACGTAGGCACCCAATGGCGCATGATGCGTACGTAGCATCATCAACGAGTGACAGTTCGGGAGCGATGGGTGCGATTATGTCCCATGCGATCCCTAGCCGCTGTCTACATCATGGATCGTTAACGAGCGATGGACTAGATGGTTGGATGAACCGGAGTGTAGGAGCACGGTATGGTCAGAAGATAGGTAATCTCTTGAAGAGCTTGGGCTCTTATGGATGTAATCTCATTACGATTTATAGTGAAGGTTGCATTTTGAGAAAGTCCCATGGATGTAGCCTGGATTCCTCACCACGTAAAAATAACATTATGTGCCATGTCTCCCTAGATGTGATGGCAGACGACACGACCCGACACGAAGTTAGCAGGTATAAACGGGTCGACACGATTGACCCGTTTAATAAACGGGTCGGATCCGGATTTAGGGTTTGACACGATAGACTCAGGAAGATCCATTTAAAACTCAACGGGTCGTGTCGGGTCAACCTGCAATCCAATACTGTAATATATAGTACCAACAGGTCTATCGGGTCAGGTCGGGTAGAGTCGGATTGGGTCAGATCGGGTCAACTGAATAGACCCGTGTGGTAAACGGATCTAACTGATCTTATCGGATTTAACCGTTTATAAACGGGTTGGGTACGGGTTTAGAATCTAGACATGATTAGTTAAACGGGTCGGATCAGGATCAAGAGGTTTTGGACACAACCCGAAATTAGACACTACACGAACCCGACCCGACACGATCCATTGCCACCCGTACCTAGCTCAAGAGCCAGTGAGATGTCCTAACATGAAGCTTCTAGAAAAAAAAAATGGACAGTGTCTGCTACAAGTTTTAGAGAGAGAGAGAGAGGGGGGGGAGACAGGGAGGGGGATAGTTGGGAAAGACTTGAAACATGACAAGACCAGGACACGTGGCAGCTCCTTAAGTTTGACGCATAGGTGTCTTGTGATATCGGAGATGTGGAGAGGGGAGGAGTGGTAGGCAACCAACCAATGGCTGTTACCACCATCTTTTCACCTCTATGTTTATTCGTTAGGATCTATGACTACCCACCCACTTAGGTTAACCCTTTGAATCTTATGAAAACTACAATCGTGCCCCTCTCTGCTACAAAGTCAAGCCCTACTCATGCAATTACTAGAAAGCCCTTTAGCTTCCCCTGACCCTCCTTTCCTCTAGTATATAACAAAATTGCACGAGATCAATGGTACAAAAAATTAAGAGATGTAGAACCACCCAAAAAAGAGGAGAAAAAAATAAAAATCGATATAAAATCATGTGAATTTTTGATAACTCATTCCTTTCGACATAGGATTACAAGGTTATATGGTGTTATGGAGGAGACTTCTTATCATATTTTATTAAACTGCTTTTACTCGAAGATTGTTTGGAGATACTTTAAGAACAAGTTAGGACTGTCTGGGCATCTCACCACCTTGATATCTTTATGGACTTATTGGAGAAAGACTAGAGTACCGTCTGACAGAAGGAAGCTATGGAGCATGATAAGCATGCATGACAGTCTCTTGGAATCTATGGTTGGAGAGGAATCAGAGGATTTTTCATCAGAAATCTGCTCAACAAGATATTATTATCATGAAAACCATAAACCTGCTGAAGTCTTGGACAACCACATTCTCAAGTTCATACTTCCCATGATTGATCAATTGTAAATCCTTGTTGGACTTACTCCTTTTGTAATTATAGTATTTTATCAATGAACGGGGTAGGGGGTCTACGCCAACCCCCCCTCCACACTAGAGAGAATTCTCAAAAAAAAAAAAAAAGGAATACAAGGTTATCAAATAGTCCGAGAATGATGGTCCAATAGTAATGGGTTGCCACCGCCTAACCCATGTCTTATGGGAGAGGATTATCACAAAAAGGAGTATCGTAATAATTATCTAAAGAACCATCAAACTATAACTCTAAGAGCAAGGCGGATGAGACGAGCAGGAAACAATATAACTCTTCGGGACCTAGCCTTCATCATCCCAGAGTCGCCCAAGCGACGAGCAATTTAACAGAGACATCTGGAGAGAAGGCACTCACCATTCCAGAGTCGCCCAAGCGACGAGCAACAGAGACATCTGGAGAGAAGGCACTCCAACATGGGGCTAGCTCCCCACGGAGGCCTCCCAATACATGTCACAATTAAGCCAAAGGCGATAAGAAGAAAATTCACCTAAAGGAAGAGAAACGTGTTGCAAATGACTCATGGGATAACACCCGGACGCGCCTATGATGCTACCTTCATCACCGACTCAAAGAGGACAGTTGTCCAAGAAGGATAGATCGAGCTTCTAAGCAATAAGAACACCACAAGTGGGTGACACGTGTCTTGTAATGATAGGCCCCTTTCTTTAACTTTTTCTATAAAAAAAGGGATAGGTGTATTAAGAAAAGGAATGATATATCCTTTGTAAACCTACGGGTAAAGGTTGTAGCCCACTTTGTGAGTCGATCAATCTGCACACTGATCTCAAACTATCTTTGTCTCTCATCCCCCTTCTCCTTTAAAGATTCCTCCACATAGAACAGAAAGAGCAATCTCGGGGCACCCATTCTAGGGGCTCAGCCTTCCAATATCCTCAACTTGAGACCAAGGCTGCTCGCAAGGCTCCCTCCATGGAGTCGAAGTCCCCCGGCACATCGTCCTCGCCTAGATGCACAAAGATTTTTTTTCTCACCCAAGACTGATCCTTGTTTTTTCCCATGGAAGCACCACAATATTATTTATACGCCACACATCATAATACAACTCGGGCTTTAATCATGCGGCTTCTCGAGAGCGAAACAACAGGTTATCCATTTGGATACAACCGTGGTTGTAAGAACCATCGGTAATCGATTCCGAAACCTCCCCCAAGTCCCAAGTGGGGGGCAGTGTCAACCATTCGACTAAGCCCTAATTAATTAACCGAGAACAATACGAGATATCAATGTTTAGCATAACTAGGATATAACTAATTAAACAGTCGATAAACCCTAGTTAAATTATCTAACAATAAACAATGACGGACATAATATATGTTCATTAAATTTTTTTTTTTAAAAGGAAATCAATGGGTTGTTGTGCCACTTATCAGTCCACTTGTTGAGCTATTGTACATCCGTTTTCATGAAGAAACCAAGTCACCTGAGCCCTAATTTGGACTGTGCATGCTTTAGTAGCATTGTTATGAAATATTTAAGTGTGTATTTTGGGGAAGCTCAGCCTTAGAGAGAATAAACAGGGGTGGATGGTGCCTATTGTGGGGATGCTACACCCAATGTCTTTGGCTCGTGAGAATCACAACTCACTCACACCTAAAGTGGCACTCTTGGAGACGCCGCGAGATTAAGAAGGAACTTCGCAGCCCTTGGGACATCCTGGCTATGTGCATTCTTTGGATCCTTTGGCTAGAGCGGAACAAGTACATTTTCCACTGTAAATTAGCAACGGAGGACGAGCTTAGAAGATCAGTCATCGCTACATTTAAGATCTGGATTGTACCATGGGTGGAGAAATCCTCGGTTGACGCGAGAGATTTTTGTAACCGTATCATTCCTTGATTTTACTTTAATATAACTGGTTGGGGGCTGCTTAACCCTCCCTCCTCTTTTTAGGGAACGATTGTCAAAAGAAAAAAACTCACATCTAAAGGAGTTTGGGGAGCCATATCCAGGTGGTGTTGGAGATTGTTTTGTGGGATTATGAGAGTGGAGTCCCTTGATGTATAGTCCACGGGGACTCTAACCTTTTTTGATTTGTAATGGAAATGCTCCCACTTGGCGCATTCTAGTGTATCCCCACCATTCCACAACTTGTTGTATTGTCATCTCATTTTAATTATGTAGGGTATATTTTGTAAGAGCAATATTGCTATTCAGTCATCAAGTTCTCCATCTGGATTGGGCCATCCTGATGTGGCACTAATCAAAGTTATCCTTTTACCTGCTAACAATTCACTTGTTGAGACTGGGTGCAAGGGACGGTTGTGATCAGGTGCTCTATCGGGATGGCATGATCTCGATGGAAAACTGGATTGCTTAATAGCATTTTTTTTCATTTCTTAATGTTAGTACAAGCCCATGCTTATGTCATCCTAAACTCGGATCTGCTCCGGTAACGAAAATAGTCAGTAGCATTGAGGCGTATGCAATGCGGAAGCAACAAGCACGATGTGTGAAAGTACTTTAGTCATTGGCGGGCATCACGCTTATTGTGCCTGTTGATTCTGTATCGCACGCACATGGGCACTACCACCTATTACTTGCCGTTTTTGTTACTAGAGGAAAGTTGATTCATGAAATCTCAAGAGTTGCCGAGAGGATGATCCCAACTCAACTCGTTAATCAATTGTAGAAAGCTTGGATTCAAAACCCTTTATTATCAAAATCATAGTTAGTTGGAACTCACATTATTTTTTACCTTTTTTGAGAAAAATATTGTTTTGGTCACCGTTTCTAATTTATTGAAAGAAAAGAAGAATAGAGAGATCGAATCAGAGCTAGGATTAGGGATTTTTTTTTGTGCCAACCGAAGCTTTATACCGACATAATAATTTATTTTCATCGATAATAAATATTAATAAATTAATAAAAGTATTATACCAATGTCATTTTTAAGGTTCGTCAGTATTGAAGGACGACGGGGAGTTTAACTAGGGTGTATTTTTATGAAGGGCAGGAAGTTAAATTGGGGACAAAAGTGAAAGTAAGGTGTATTCATGTTTGGTGAAACACAAAAACTGATTACAGACCTGTGGGGTATGTATAGAATTTTTCTTTTTTATTCATGTATTTTATGCGTGACTGTATTGCATCAATAGTCCTTATACTGTAATTTCACATCGCAGCCAATGCAATAGGGGCGTTTTAGTCAATACATACCATTTAGTTGGCAATTTCCTAATTTATATCCAAAGAAGTCTATCTATAAGCAATGTTGTAATTTTAGCATCATAACAAGGGCATTTTCATAGCTGCAATCCTTAATAAGTATCTCATGTTTCCAACTTCCTTCCCACATCAGGATTGGAGCGAGGAGGACTGCGAAGGAACCAAACACAGAAGAACCAAAAATGAAGGATGTGGATATGGTGCATGGATTCCGATGCATGTCGGCCATCGGAGCCGTCTTGCTCCTCCTCCTCCTCATCATCATCTCTGCATCCGGGGTCTTGGCGGTAAGAGAGGAGATGCCCATGCAGCAGCTCTCGCGCGTGGAGCTTGTCCGCATGGCAGGCTACGGGGAGGAGAGGCTCTCCTCTGTGCTGGTTACCGGCACGCTCAGCTGCGAGGCGTGCGACGAGCCGGGGTCGAACCTCCTCACGTCTCACGTGTCTGGTTAGTTCGTCAATCTCTTCATGCACTGTTATTATTGCTGCCATTGTTGGTGTTTATGATTTACAAAACTAATGTGAAATTGAGGATTGGATGAATCTTGGACAATAGAGGGTTGCAAATTCGGCATTCAAGAGAGAGTAGACTTGGCATTCTGAAAAATTCGATAATACTAATAATTTCAGAAAGTATTTGTAAGAAGAATATAGAGATAGCTGCAAAAAAATACAAAAAAAAAATTGCATTCCGGAAATACAAACTCGATAGAACTTTTTTTTTTTTTTTTCATGAACCAGCCAGATGGTCAGAGGACAAGCCCTAGAGTAGAGAACGATATTGTTCCAACCTTCTTAAAGAGGTTGGAGCATCCCGCTCTCTCATTGGTCCATCTCAAGGGCTTTTGGTCATTTCATCGTAATAAACAGTACGAAATGACAAACATATCTTTGGAATGGACCAATGAGAGAGAGTGGGATGCTCCAACCTCTTTAAAGAGGTTGGAACAAACTCGTACTCCCTAGAGTATGGACTCAAAGAGATGTTATTTTTATTAAATTTTATTATCCAGTGAACATGATATTAACGATCAGGATTCATACACGCAAACAAAACAACAACGGTCTTGAGAAAAAGTTCGCTCCACGGTGCATATCCATTCTAGGAGTCGAACTTGAATCCTCTCTAACAAGGAAGAGAGGCCGAAGCACCACTCGGACAATCTTGCCCATGGGTAACTTCAATAGTTTTCGATCCGGCTTGGTTCGATCAATAGGTTCGTTTATCGGATAGGTGGTACTTTTCATGGGAGTTAGTTGGTCTCAATCGGATGTCGCAACCGTGGCCGGAGTAAGCTAGGACAGGCCACCCTATTGGGCTTGTTGATGAAGCCAGATAACATGGTTAAGGTTTCTTGATGTTGGTGGATCAGGGGATCTTTGGATGTAAGATTTAATGGAGTATCTTTCAAGTTAATAAGTTGGATGATAGTATAAGCTTCAACAACTTCAGGGAGTTGCAACCAACTCCTCCCCCTCAGCTGCTTGGTGTTGTTCTCTGTGTTTGGTGTTTCTTTCTCGCACGGCAAGAACTCTTGCGCAAGCTTGGAGGTGTGTGTGGGCTGCTGATAGTGAGTTGTTGTGGTTAGATGGCCAAGATTGGTGGGCCATCTAAGTTTGGAGACAATTGGAGTGATTAATAAATGAATATTAATTAGTAGAAAAAAAAATTCATTCCTAATATTTTGATTCAAATAAAAATGTTGGATTTGCTATATTTAAAATATTCTAAATTATAAATTATTGAATGTCACCGAGAATAGCCCCATATCGACTAAGAAACAGTATATCCTTGCTTTTATATACCCACTGTGCTCCCTTCCGTCTAAGGTCGGCCTTTTGGAACATTCAAGATGATGTCACAAATTAAAATAGTATTAAAATATCCAAACCTAGCTACCTATATAAATTAAGGATTCGAGACTACGCTTTCCAAGTCTTTCGGACTTTGATGTAAGTCTCAATTCTTCTTTCTTTTTTTTTTAGATCGACGGATGTCCTGAAACATTTTGGGCAATGGCTCACTTTGGAATCAGACTAATCCGAAGTTGAACACAACCTCGGAATCAGAGTAATCCGATGTAAATCTCAATTCTTCTTTTTTTTTTATCTTTTTTTTAGATCGACAGATGTCCTGTAACTTTTCGGGCAATGACTCACTTCGAAATCGGAGTGAAGTCCGATCCACTATAAATTTTCCACCACACTCGTAGGTAAATCGATGGGGGGAGGAGTTGAACACACAACCTCCTCACCCAAGCATCAGTTGTTTGCCAACTCTCCTAAATTCTATTCGTAAAGTTTGTGTCCTTCGCTCAAGAAATAAATTTTTTTTTTTTGGTTCTCTTCACAATGTAATTTAACAAATATATACAAGACTGCTTAATTACTTGTTTTCGAAGGCAAAACTAACAAGAAATTGGCAATGATCTGAAGGTGCAAAAGTGGCTGTGGCATGCAAAGCTGAAGGCAAGAGGAGGAGGAGCAATTGGGCACATGGAGCCACAGATGAGTATGGAGAATTCATCGTTGACCTACCCTCCCAACTCCACGCAATCCCGAGGCTCGAAGAGGCTTGCGTAGTCCGGGTCCTTCGACTGCCTGAGAACTCAATCTGTCGACAGAGACTAAGCGTAAAATCGAGGCGTATGAAACTATCGTCAGTTGGAAACGGCATTCGTGTATATACCTCTGGAATCATTCAGCTGTCGCAAAAGAGAAGGCCTTCAAATGATCAATATCGGTGCTCGCAAGGAAGAGAGAAATTAGAGAGCAGCTGATGGGGAATAGAATATATATAAGATTGTGCTTATCAAAAATCATGTCATGTGTCAAGGGGTTAAGGTTCTTAGTAGAATCAAACCCCCCACCCCACCCTTGTAAATCACCTCGATCATAGATCTTACCATGTGTGCTTCAATATACGTATAACGCATGCGGTTATGCATGAAAAGAAAGGATTAGATCATGTTTCGAATATGCAATGGCATTGGGCTACTGAGTTTGTATGAACTGTCAACATATATATATATATATATATATATATATATATATAGGGGCATGCTATGCTGCGGCATGCGGTACGTGCGGCACCACACCGCAGCCGTCTGATGCACGCGCTGCGTGCATCGCATGCACGCAGCGGTGCATCAGACGGCATGCGGTAGGTGCCGCACTTACCGCATGTCGCATTATAGCATTTCTCTCTCTCTCTCTCTCTCTCTCTATATATATATATATATATATATATATATATATATATATATATATATATATATATATAGAGAGAGAGAGAGAGAGAAAAGGGGAGGTGGGCTGATAGCCAATGTCAATATAGGCTGTCAGCCACGTGGTCATTTTTCAGCCATTGATTTTCCATGATGATCAAAAGACAGCGGTGTACACAGCTGGATCCCAAAAAAAAAACAGAAAACATTATCTCTTTCCCTCTCTCTCTCTCTCTCTCTCTCTCTCTCTCTCTCTCTCTCTCTCTCTCTCTCTCTCTCTCTCTCTCTCTCTCTCCGACCGCCATCATCCCATCCGGTAGCCTTTCCCCCCGGCCGGCCGGTGAATCACACTCCTCCGGAATCGCACTTGCCCCTCCGGCAGCCGACACCCCCTCCTCCTCCACCTCCGGTAGCCCCAGACCACCGACAGCCCCCTTCTCCTCCCCCTCCGGTGCCAGCACCCCCTCCTCTCCCCTCCGGCTCCAGGGTCGGGGGTGCCTGCCGAAGGGGGCAACTGTGATTCCCCAGTCAGGCTGGCCTGACGGTGGGGAAGGTGGCCGGAGATGGGGTGCCGAAGCCGGAGGGAAGAGGATAGGGTGCCGGCGCCGGAGGGGGGCTATGATCAGCACCGGGGAGAGGTGGGCCACGATCGGCGCCGGAGGGAAAGCTGTCGCTACGATCGGCACTGGAGGGTGGTCAGGAAGGGGGGAGGTCGGGGTCTGGGGAGCCGGAGCCGGAGCAGGAGGTGGAGGCTGGTCGGGGAGGGGGGGCTGCTACTCGGACGTGAGAGAGACAGAGAGAGAGAGAGAGAATGTAAAAAAAAAAAATTGATACAGCTGTTTTACAACTGTTTTTTTTTTAAATTGAACAGTTAGATGATGGCAATCGGACGGCTACTGGTGACAGCTCATACCAACAAATGGGTTGTCAGCTTATACCCCGTATTATATATATATATATATATATATATATATATATATATATATATATTTATATATATATATATATATATATATATATATTTGGTAGAAATGAAAGATTATATATAGGGACTCAGGAAGTTGAACTCGCGTTCACCATTCAAATGGTGAACTAGAATGAAGAAACTGCCACGTGTCTTGAGAAACTATTCAGCCCGCTTTTACTTTTAGCTTTATCTCTTTTCAGTGTTCAACCCTTTTAAATGCCTATCCACTCTTACTTGCTTTATGTCTTTCAGTGGACACATGGCACAATATAAACCATGTTTCACCTTGCAAAACCTTCTATATGCAAAACTTTGTGCAAAACCTCCTATATGCAAAACCACCTATATGAGAAACCTTGTGCAAAACCAACCTAGAGGTTTTAGGATTCTATAAAACTTGATAAGCTTGCTACATATGCCAAGTTGATCAATCTCACCAAAAATCATCAAATTCTAAAAACTACAGGGGGATCAAATGTTAGAAGACTTACCGATCGTTCATAAAAACCGTTAATTTGAATATCATATTTGATAAGCCTAGAGGTTTTAGATTTTGATGATTTTTGGTGAGGATGATCAACTTCACATAGGTAGCAAGCCTACAAAGTTTCTTTGAATTCTAAAACCTCTAGGTTGGTTTCACACAAGGTTTCACATATAAGAGATTTCTCACCCGATTGGGACGATATATATATATATATATATATATATATATATATATATATATATATATATATATATATATATATATATATATGGGAAAGGGTAGCCTACTCCATGGAGTAGGAAACTTACCTACTCCATAGGTTAAATGGATGACGTGTTGCACTTTTGGATGGAGTTAAGACTTGGTCAAGTTAGGTTCACCCCTCCCAACAATTATCAAGAATTTTTTTTTGAGAAAAACATATGCCAAGTGGCATTTTTAGCATCCACAAAAAATATGTTTTTACGATACACAGTTTACCGTTAAATTTGTTTCAACTTGATCGAGTTGGTTTAAGTTTTTTTCTTCGGATTTTTTTTCATAATCCTAATATATCCATAATAAATTGACCATACATGAATAAAAAATCTGATTAAAAAGTGTCATGTGGCGTCTATATAACCCATGGAGTAGGTAAGTTTCCTACTCCATGGAGTAGGCTACCCTTTCCCTATATATATATATATATATATATATATATATATATATATATATATATATATTATATAAGGAATGGGATGCTGCCTATCAAAGCAGCGTTTTTTGCTGCTTTGATACATTGTTTGACCATCCTAGAAGTTTTAGAATTTGATGAAATTTGGTGAGGGTGTTGTCTAGGGTAAGATGATCATCCTCACAAATTTTCATCAAATTCCAAAACTTCTAAGAGGGTCAAATGGTCGAAGCAAAATCTGCAGATTTTAACGGTGACTGCAAATTTTACAGATTTTGCTTCGACCATTTGACCCTCTTAGAAGTTTTGGAATTTGATGAAAATTTGTGAGGATGGTCATCTTACCCTAGACAACACCCTCACCAAATTTCATCAAATTCCAAAACTTCTAGGATGGTCAAACAATGTATCAAAGCAGCAAAAAACGCTGCTTTGATAGGCAGCATCCCATTCCTCTCTCTCTCTCTCTCTCTCTCTCTTTATATATATATATATATATATATATATATATATATATATATAGGGGCATGCTATAATACGGCATGCGGTATGTGCGGCACTGTACCACAGCCGTCTGATGCACGCGTTGCATGTATGCGATGCACGCAGCGGTGCATCAGACGACTACTATACAGTGCCGCACTTACCGCATGCCCCTATATATATATATATATATATATATATATATATATATATATGAGGAATGGGATGCTGCCTATGAAAGCGGCGTTTTTTGCTGCTTTGATACATTGTTTGACCATCCTAGAGGTTTTGGAATTTGATGAAATTTGGCGAGAGTGTTGTCTAGGGTAAGATGATCATCCTCACAAATTTTCATCAAATTCCAAAACTTCTAAGAGGGTCAAATGGTCGAAGCAAAATCTGCAGATTTTAACGGTGACTGCAGATTTTGCTTCGACCATTTGACCCTTTTAGAAGTTTTGGAATTTGATGAAAATTTGTGAGGATGATCATCTTACCCTATACAACACCCTCACAAAATTTTATCAAATTCCAAAACTTCTAGGATGGTCAAACAATGTATCAAAGTAGCAAAAAACGCCGCTTTCATAGGCAGCATCCCATTCCTCTCTCTCTCTCTCTCTCTCTCTCTCTCTCTCTCTCTCTCTCTATATATATATATATATATATATATATATATATATATATATATATATATATATATATATATATATATATATATATATATATTATATGGTCGGGTTCCGCAGCCAACTGTTATGGTGCCAACACCGATGCCAACACATTCATAGAGGTTCGTAGAGGTTTTGAAATTTGCTGAAATTTGGTGAGGTTAATCACCTTACTATAAATAGCATATCTACAAAAAATTAGAACATTCTAAAACTTCTAGGTACATCAAATGATCATCTTCAAATTAACGGTTGGCATGGACGGTCAATAAAGCTCTTCGCATTTGACACACCTAGAAATTCTAGAATATTCTAATATTTTGTGGACTTTCTATCTATTGGTAGGTGATCATCCTCCCCAAATTTCAGTAAATTTGAAAACCTCTAAGAACCTCTATTGATGTGTTGGCACCGGTGTTGGCAACAAAAGTGTTGGCTGTTGATCCTGACCCATATATATATATATATATATATATATATATATATATATATATATATATATATATATATATATATATATATATATATATATATATATATATATATATATATATATATATATATATATATATATATATATATATAATATTTCACTACGAATGGATAAAGAGAGCCGTTCGATACAAACATAAGAGGCGGTTAGAGAATTTGATGGCCAAGATCTCTAAGCATTGGATAGCATTTATAAATTATACACGATCTTCTTCAGTCCCGATCTTCACAAGAAATCATAGCCACCCGATCCTTGATAACTCCATCACACGATCTCTGTTTCTCTCTCTCTAACCACGCGCTCTCTCTCTCTTCCTCCACGTCTCTCTCTAATTAAACCCCTCACCCCGTGACCCTATCTTACACTCACACGATCTCTTTTCTCTCTCTCTCTCTCTCTCTCTCTCTCTCTCTCTCTCTCTCTCTCTGTTTGTCCCCGCGTCCCTCTCATTAAACTGTTCACCCCTGTCCCTCGACAGTTGCAGCCCCCTCCGCCTCCGCCTCGGTCCGATCCGCCCCAGATCCCAAAAATCGGCCTGAGATCGCGCCCCTGGAACCCGGATGCGATGGCGGCGACGACGGTGGTAGTGTTTTTGAGCTTGGTCGCCGGTCTGAGATCGAGCTTGGTCGCCGGTCTGAGATCGGGCTTGGTCGCCGGTCGGACGCCATGGCCGGGCTGAGATCAGGCTTGGTCGCCGGTCGGACGCCATGGCCGGGCTGAGATCGGGCTTTGTCGCCGGTTGTTCGGGGATGAGAGCCAACCTTCCTCTCCCCCTCTTGCCCGGAGATGGCGACCAAGCCAAACTTCCTATCTGGCCCGAACGACCGGCGGCAATGCCCGATCACCGGTGCCCGTCGCCCCTTGCCTAGCCAGCGCCGGCTCCTCCTCCTCCTTTGCTTGACTGCACCATGTGAAGGTTCATTTGATTTCTTAAATTTGTTCCCCAATTATGGTTCTTTGTTATTTATTCCCCTTTTAGTGCTTGCACTATAGGCGATTTGAATCGGGATGGCTTGCAAGTGTTTGGAAACAGATCCCATCCTCTTTTTTTTGTTGTTCTAGTTTTTTTTTTTGTGCCAAGCTACGAAAATGACAGAGATAAATACGAACAGGGGTACAAGGAATTCCCGATTCAAATCGCAGTGGGTCCGAACTCCTTTGGCCATCATCTCTGATTGAATTTTCTGAAGTTATTGGAGGAGCTAAGGAACAAAGAGGGCGTCCCCATATCTTCCTCTGGTCGTTAAAACAACAGCAGTGCTGAACCATATAAACGGAGATGGTGAGAGGGTGCAGTGTAAGTAGGGAAGAAAATATATTCCACTTCATATTTTTTACACTGGATTTCCTCAATCAATTAAAGGAATGATCTACTTTTAGTTAAATTTTTTTTACATCTTATGGGTTTTTTTATGAGTCTAGATTTGTTGCAGTGAATGTACTCTCAACTAATTTGATGCCTATGATTATGCAGTTTACCAGATGTTTATTGCTTCGCTCATTAACAAACTATGGGAATCATACATTAGCACAGTTGTCTACATCGCATCACTGCATCTTTGTCAGCCTCGCATCGCATACATTTCCTATCTTCTCCTTTTTTTTTAATATTTTTTTTTTCAAATTATTGAAAGGTTCCTTTCCCTCTTTACTGTTTCAATTTTGATGCTAAACCTAAGGGCGGATGCTGACAGCCGGCATGACGACAGTCATCATCGACCACCGGCCGCCACCCGCTGCCTTGCCGGCCACCACCCGACTGGGCCCTTCCCGGTACGGAGGCGGGTGGTGGCTGGCGGATCGACTGCTGGTTGCCGGTAGTCGGCAGAAATGGTTAGTGGCGGCAGGTGATGGGATCCCCCTGGGTTTTATATCATGGCCATAAATAGTGACCGTTGGTTTTCGGAATGCCACATGTCGCTCCGCAAATCGACGATCATCAAGGGAGAGGAGTCGAACTCGAACTGAGTCAACTGACGCGGGCTATGGTTTCCTCTAAGTGTCAAGGGGTGTTTCTTAGCTATTATTTGAAGTTAGTTTTTAATCGGAGCTACTTAGCTATTAGTACCTTGCTCATACATCCATTTTGATTCTAGCAATTTTAATGTTGGTTTCATATTAAGGAATGTTAATGTTGGATCCAACATGTATTACTTTTTTATTTTGTCATATGGTTAAAGTTGTCATGTGATCATCATGACAACTGCCTTCTTTTGTTCATTTTTTGCTGCTGTGTTTATTTAAAATCTATGTTTAGCGGCTTGAAGCTATATTAATTCACCTTCCTCCTCAATTTTGAATTCTCCATTGTATGAATGCTGACATCATGTGAGCTCGAGAAGTGCACACAGGAAATGCTACCAAGAAATCAATCGGCCATTTTCTTTTAACCCATCACCACCACCATCAAACCTATCCTCTTCTCCCATACCACCTCCTGTTTCTATCTACCTTTGTTTTGTACTTCAAATTTTGTTTACTAAAGAACTGTTCAATTGGCATATTTAATCAAGAGCATGCTTTCATCTCATAAGCAATCACATGAAGTTCGTCTTCAATTCCATGATATTTGATAATCCTGCCCAATATTTGACACTCTCTCTCTCTCTCTCTCTCTCTCTCTCTCTCTCTCTCTCTCTCTCTCTCTCTTATTGCTTAGCGCAAGGATCAACGCCTCGATGTGGTGTCGAGGGGGCAAGATATCGACCGGGGCGACATTGAAACAGAAATCATCAAAAACCTCCACCCTGTTGATTTCGTAAGGTGCCCGCATCCCTAAGTTGTATTCTAACTGCGATATTTTGATTGCTTTACCCATATGCATTTATGCATTTAAAGTTTGGTTTCCACAGCTGATGTTGGAATTCTTTACCATGAGTTTTTGAAGGTATATACTTTCACTGCAGCAGTGTGTTCTTTTCTGCATTTGCGGCAGATGGTGCCTACAAGCCGGTGACTCATGGAGATGCGGATCTTTCAGTCCTCGAAGGGATCTTTAAAGTTGAGAATGCGATGGTTCCTTTGAAGCTTCGGTACCCGCTAGGTGTGTAGATAAAATTGGGGGAGTTCGTCGGAATGAAGTGTTGCACTTGGGAGGATGTCAAGTTCACTGCAAGCGCACGTTGAGATCGTGGGAATGTCCGACCACTCTGTGGCATCGTGTTGGGAGGGCCACTGTGGGATAATCTGATGTGTACTCCCAGCACTCAGGATGCACACTGGTTTCCCTTGACATTTTGGCACAGTATAGATGAAAAGCTGTTGTATTTGCTTGCACATTATTGGGCTCCCACTGATATAATAAAATCAAATTGTTCGCGATGAGTATTTTGCTAAAAAAAAAAACTTAATATAATAACATTGTTTCATCAGGAGAGGTTATTTGGCTTTATTTGTTAAACTACAAATGAATTTTCAAATGATTATCTTATTTCTGATCTTATGTGATGTGTTCTTGATAATCAAGTTAATGTTGGTATTTGCTCATCGTATTATTGACATAGTTGGTATAGGGTAAGTCCAAATCTAACCATTAATCTTCCTTTGCAGTTATCTCGATTTTGCTTCCTATGGACGATAGGTCTGTATTTTGTTTGGCTGGTTTTGTATTGCTTTCAATGTAATATTGTGGATCAGATATAGTTTTCTTTTATTCGTAGTTTAAAGGGAGGGTCAACGGATATGAATTTCAAAATCCAATTTCGATTCAAAATTTTTGTAATGGCATACTTTTGGGAATTCTCCAAGTTTGGCAGAATTTTGGAATTTTTCAGAATTTTTTAATTTTGGCAAAATTTTGGAATTGCACAGCACTAGCTGCTTCGGATGGGTCCAGGTTGGGTCGGTCGAACAGAGGGTGGAGACGGGAGAGTAGGATTTGGTTGGGATTTATTTTTGTCCCTTGAAATATTTTTGTCCCTTGAAATTTGGTTGGGATTTATTTTTGTCCCTTGAAATTTATTTTTGTCCCTTGAAATATTATCTGTAGTTGGGAGAGAGGTAAGAGGGGATGAGATTTAAAGGTGGGTTAGGATTAGTGTGACTCATCTTAGGAGAAAGAAAAAGAACGGTTATGATTCAATTAAGATAAGATGGATGGGTGGGATTGAAGATCACGAAGAAACAAATAATATAAGGACTAGATTGTAAAAAAATAAAATTAAAATATATTAGAGGCCTTTATTGTAAAAGAACGAGGATATGCCTGGCAATATTGCGATTGTCCACGCATTTTCATCCTTGGGTTAACTTCTTGCGGCCCAATCGGGCCATGCCATGTCTCTTTCAAATGGAAAGAGAGGAGAGGAAAAGAAATAAAGAATGGGCCAATTAATAGGGAGAGAGAGAGAGAGAGCTGGGTAGCCAACTTTTGGGTTGCGAACTTTACGTGGCATTTGCCTAGGGCTCTTCCCATGGCCCCTACAAAAATATTCTCAGCAATGACTCCGCATCACGTGGGGTTGGCAACAAAAGTTGGCTATTTAGCATTACTCCCCAAAATAGTTGTGCCCCGTTTCTCTGCCCCCCAAAGCACAGTCGTCCGTTGCACCCATACGCGATCGGTGAGTCGCACTCACCCTAACTGGCAGACAAAGGGACGGCAGTGATTAGGTACAAGTTGGTGCTTATATCGCTGAGCCAATCAGACACGTTTCTTTGCCTACCAGTTGGCACTCACCCCAACCGGCAGACAAAGGGTCGACGGTGATTAGGTACAAGCTAATGCCTATATCGCTAAGCCAATCGGACCTGTTTCTTTGCCTGCCAGTTGGGGATGGGTGCAATACACTGGTCGGCTATGGGTACATCGGATGGCTATGACTTGGGGGGCAGATGATGGGGCAGAGATATAGGGGCAAGGGGTCCTCCAATTAGTCAACCCCGATCGTTGGGCCCTTGCACATGATAGCTGCACGATGGCAGTTGGCCTAGAAGTAAATCGTACTCCAGCCGACTATGTGCGACTGTGATGTGCATCGGGCCCACCGACTAGGGCCGAACAACTGGAGGAGATTCGAACTTAATTTTGCTGCCCGATTGTTTTGCTGCACTTTGTTACGACCCAATCGTGGTCTACAACATCCAAAAGAGATGGGGATATTCAAATATGTGTTCTATTTATACGGGATTCACCTCTGATTTTTTGTATTAATTTGTTCATAAGAGCTATTTATTTCTTTTTTTTTTCTTTTTTTGAGGTCGGGAGCGACCTGGTATTTTTCAGTCGGCTGCTCCGGAAGCCACGGCCCGCCGTCTGGCATCCCAACCGACGGTTGAGTGAGTGGCATCCCGACTGACGGCCCACCGTCTGCTCCGGCGGCCACTGCCCGCCGTCTGAGATCGCAAAATCCTTACCCCTATGTCCTCTGTTTTGTGAGAAAATAAATGAGAGATTAGTTATCCCTGTTATAAATCCCCCCATGTTGTGTAAACTGCATCAAATTCATTCTAATGGAATGTTGACATCGCAGTTGGTTTTTTATTGCCCAGCCCGAATTTATTGTGTTTTGTCGCCAAAGGCGGAAGTTGTTCGAAATGTGCACACTTCTTCCGAATGTGAGGGTCGACGACGTATAATGTTGTTTTCATCAAGTGTTGGCTCTCCAGCCGAATGTGGGTGCCCAAACCGATTGTGGGCGTTGTCCAACGAATTTTGTCACCCTATTCGAGTGCCGACAAACACGAGTATTATCATCGCTTACAAAATATTATCACCATCCTCAAAATATTATCATTGCTTATGAAATATTGTTATCACCCTCTAAATATTGTTATCTGCCTCGAAATATTGTCGTTATTCTCAAAATATTTTATTGTCACCTTTGAAATATTATCCCTTCCTCAAAATATTATCCCCGCCCTCGAAATCTTTTGCGTGCCGATAGGCACGGGCATTACTAGTATATATATATTTCACAAGGAATGGATAAAGAGAGCCGTTCGATACAAACATAAGAGGCGGTTAGAGAATTTGATGGCCAAGATCTCTATGCATTGGGTAGTTATACATGGTCACTTCTTTATCAGTCCTGTACTATATAGTAGTTAGTTGCCAAATCAAGTGCATTTTGAATGGCACAATCACAGCCATCCGTTACATTGATCAAGTGCCACGTCTGCCCCCAATGTAGTGCCCCTCCCCGAGACTCTATCTCTCCCCCCCATCAGTTACCCTGCCCCCACCCCCCATCAATGCACGATCTCTCTCTCTCTCTCTCTCTCTCTCTCTCTCTTTCTCTCTCTCTCTCTCTCTCTCTCTCTCTCTCTCTCTCTCTCTCTCTCTCTCTCTCTCCTATCAGTTAAGCTCCCCCCACCCCCAAGATCTTCCCTAATTCTCTCTCATCAGTTACACCCCTCCCCCGCCCCCCATCAATGCACGATCACTCTCTCTGGGTCTCTCACTCTCTCTTTCTGTTAAGTCCCCCACCACCCTCGAGATCTCTCTCTTTCTCTCTCTGATTCTCTCTCGCTCTCTCCTTCTATGGCCCTCACCCCCCCGGACCCCTGACCTCACCAGCGCCCTCAGCCCCAGCGAGGTGGGCGTCGCCCGTGAGGATGGCAATGGGCTCGCCGTAGATGATGTGGCAAGGACGGCGAGGGAGCAGACGTAGGGCTGCGACGCCGTAGAGGTCGAGGAGGACGGTAATCTCCTTGCGGGCGGTGTCGATCCGGGACTCGGTGGGGGCGGCGCGCCGGGAGGGTGGGGCGACGGTGCGAGGGAGAGGAAGGGGAGGAGAGCATTTTTGCTCTGATTGATTTGCTGCACCATCCCCCATCTCAGATCTGGACACTCTCGGCCCCGATCCAGCCTCCACTCAAGCCGCAGGCCGTCCCCGATCAAGCCCCCTCCACTCAAGCCACTACGCACTCTTGACCCCGATCTCCTACCTCCAATCCTGATCTCCACATCCCTCTCTCTCTCTCTAAGACCTTCTCCCCAGATCTCCTGATCTCTATATCCCTTTCTCTCTACCACCAGGCCCGATCTCCATGATCCCGATCCCTCTTACTCGATCTCCCGATGTCTAGATTGTAGTCATCCACGAGCTCGATCTTCATGATCCTTCGCTGTAAGGTCCTTTCTCCTTCGCTGCAAGAAAGAGAGAGGAGGTTGCAAGAGAAAGAGAGAGGAGGCAAAGAGATGGAGAAGGTGGTGAATTTTTCTCCTTCTTTCTTCCCTCTATCTTTCATCCTTTTTTTAGGCTGATAATTTTTTTCCCTCTCTCTCTCTTTCTCTCTCTCTCTCTCTCTCTCTCTCTCTCTCTCTGTTTTAGGAGGATCAAGAGATGGAGGTGAGATCTTCAGCCAGAGCTTTAGAGAAAGAGATGAAGAATCAGCCCTCCCACCAGATCTTCAACGAACCACAGGTCATCTTTCCTCTCTTTTAGTTTTAGTTACTGATTTTTTCTTTCCATAATTGATGAGCTAAACTTTAGGGGGGTAAAGTGTATTTTACCCATTAGATCGCCTCTCTGTTTCCATACTTGCAAATTACATTTTACCGCCTGATGTTTGGCCTCCCTCCAAAGGGGAGCCCCCTGGCCTCCACAATCAACCGGCTAAGGGTCTGGGTGGGAGGTACGCAGTTCGATATTCCCACCGGGTGAGAGCTGTGTTTCCTTCCATGCTGGTTCGCATAGTGGTTTCCTTCGGGACATGGAGGATGCCGGTGGCAGTGGGTGACGGTTTTATCCTACACCGCGGGAGCCTATGAACCCCCCTACCGACACCACCTAGATTTGTGGAAAGCATCCGAAAGCTTGTGTGAAGCCGCTGTTGCTGCGCACGCGGGTCATATAAAGCTGGCCAAAAGAAGACTGGGAGGTCTTTCAGTTTACCGTGGGTAATTCTGATGAAGACTGGGTCGTAAAAACCCCGTTGGCAGAAGCAGTTGCATGCTCTCACCGAGATGCTGTCTCCAATTCAGGGCCGATAGTCTCAGTGCTCGAGCCCAGGGAATTTAGATTCCTGGATGTCTCCACTTAAGGTGGTGAAGACATAGCGGCTGGAGTAGACATTATCTATTTCTAAATTCCATGAAATAGATTGTAGTAGACCCTAACTATTATTTTAAACCATTGTTTACAGAAATCATGACCAAGCTCGACCCTCTTGCCTCCATACTTAATGATAACAAACTTACGGGACCAAACTATAAGGACTGGAAGCGTAACCTAATGCTCGTCCTAAGGGTTGGCAAACACACAATTGCCCTAAGTACCCCTCAACCGGCCATGCCGGGACCAAGTGCAACTGAGGCCCAGTTAAAGGAATGGAAAGACTAGCTAGATGCTGATGAGATGTGCAAGTGCTACATTGTGGCATCCTTGCAGACCGTCCTTCAGAAGCAAGTCGAAGACATGGCCTTTGCTTTAGACATGATGCTCTACCTAAAGGAAATGTTCGAGGGTCGTAGTCGGGTAACTCGTTACCTGACAATCAAGAAATTGGTGTCCACGAAGATGGCAGAGGGGACTTTAGTTCGGGATCATATGCTGAAGTTGTTTGGCTATATGAACGAGCTTGGTTCCTTCGATGTCATCTTGGATGCAGAGATCCAGACCGAAATTTTCCTCGTGTCTCTATTAGGAGTGTTTGAGGGCTTCGTTACCAACTTCAACCTTAACCGGTTGGAGATGTCTAACGCAGAGCTCCTAGCGGCGCTCCTAGCGGCAGAGGACGGGCTGTCACGCCCCAGAAATCTGAAGACCGATCCCTGGGGTGTGAAATGAGAAAAAGAAGAGGGTTCTGGGTTTGGTCAATTAATTTCACCAATTTGGGTTCTCACAGGGCTTCTACGCTCACTAATATGAAAAACAAGAAGGAGGGAGAAACAAGAGGGAAATCTTTTCAATTTGATTTTTCGAAAAACATTTTTATTAAAAAGCAAAGAAAGAGAAATTATCAACAAAGAGAAGATATTATCTAGTCAAGCTCAACCTTCAAAAGTCATATCCTCTCAGTATGAGTAACCTGTCGGTGCCACTACATACTGACAGGAGTCTATCTGAGGGAGCACGAGGCTCAAGCCTCCTACGGCTAGCCAAGTGATCTCAACCACTCCCTAACACTCAGGTGCACCAATCTAGGGTTCCTATCTACAAGGTTAATCAATTTAGTCATTTATATGCATTTATATTTTCATCATGATCTATCCTAGGCTTGGGGCCTTGAGGAGAGGCCTACCCAAAAGAATTCAGCTGGAACCATTGCAACTACAACCATAGAATACTAACTAACTAATAAGAACTCTTATTCCAATACAATTACAATGTCTGAAGAGAAAAGACTACAAGATTAACGTACTAAGCAGAAAGGTAACACTGCAACTCTAACTCCGCCTGTGGAATCCTACTGCTACTCCTGAGCCTCCGGACCTGCAACTGAGCCTACTCGTGGGAAAGAGTAGCCCCCAATAGGAAATTGGGAGGTTAGCCAAATTAATGGCTAGTGACATCCTAATAGTCTATAATAATATGGACGACCAATTGTAATAAATTAAGATATAATATAGCAGTTCTAGTATGATCATTGTTTGCAGAATGATACGTAAACTTATCAGTTGTCTATATTCACATGCAATTCCTACTGTCACTATGTTATCTAACATGAAGTCCATTCAATGTTCTACAGCAAATTAAATAAGACGTTCATCTGAAGTCACAAGGTCATCATGTAAACAGTTATACAATTCTAAATTCATAAATAGATAAAACACACACTATCAAAATGTGAACCCCGGATATTTTGTTCATCCTGCCCCCAGTCGGGCATTACTATAGGGCCTTTTATTTCGATATAGAGGGCCAACTCTCTCGCCGTGCATCCACCAACACCATGCACTAGTCACCCAGATGATCATAAGGGGTTTCCCGTCTTTCACGGTGGAGCTCTACCGCCCAACTTGCTTTACTATGGGGACTTCAACTCCCCGGGACAGGGTTGCTAGGCCAATCCCTACTCGAGGGCACCACCTATTGGCTTTACCACAACCCTTGCCCGTGACCCCTAACCTACTTAACTTCGGCTGTACGCGCAGGGTGGTTCACGGCCCATGCGCGTACGGGGTCTCTACCTTCTAACCAGGTAGATTCTCATATAATATCTTTCAACATATATACTGAAGCTATAAAAGGTATATTTAATGCTTATCAATTTCCAACAATTTACCCCTGGTCCCGTACTGCTCTCGCAACCCATGCGACATAATAAATCAATAAAGTAAAACACTCATCCCAGTGACCCGTGTGCTAGGGTTGCCATACTCCTCTCATGAGGGTGGGCCCCGATAATTATTAGTTATTCAATTTATTGTTTAATTGAAGGGAATCCTAATTACGGTGTCCATACAATCAAAAGCTAGCAATCATTATTATTATTTTATTAATATTTTAAGCATGCGTCGTCGGACTCGCGACTCCGCATGCAAGGCGGGGTCCATTTGACCACATGCGACGATGCCCGGCGGGGCCCGCATGCAGTGTCATGGACACCAACCCTTAGTCATTCTCATTTCCCACTATTAAAGACCACGCAAGGGTAGTAGATATCACCTGGTTGTCGATCGCACACGACTCCTGCTAGCTAGTTGCTTCTGATCCGTCTCCGCTGGATCGCCATGATCAAGGTCTGATAATAACCACAGCTCCGCATCACAACTCTATCGATTAAAATAAAAGAATCTACGATGAGGGTTCTATGCCAAGGATAGTCGGGCACCCTCAATAGGGGACCAACATTGAGTCGACAGCACGCAAATCCGTGCGATTGAAGAACTCGATCCTAAACAATACTAGGTCAATCAAGTAAACAGAAGCTAAACCTACTCATCAAATCGGGCTCGAAGAACCCTTTCCGATGGTTCCAGTTTCGCTGGAATCCGACTTCGGTCGAATGGTTTCAGGTCAAACCACGTAGAACCGATAAAATCGATCGCATGGATGGTTCACTAGGGTAAAAGGGGTTCTAGGGTTATATTCTGGGTTTGATAGGTGGGACTCAATATTCTGAGCACAATGCCGCTGGTTTCGTCCGAATCCGAGTTCGGACGATGAAACGACGGTCAAACCACGGTACCGTGATAAGATTCGGTCTAAGGATAAAACAGAGTATTAAATAGTACAATTACTATTCTAGACTATGACCAACAGGTAGGAATTTCCGAGCCGGTCGAAATGGCGCTGGTTTCGTCCAATTCCGAGTTCGAACGGAGAAATGGTAGTCGAACCAAAATCGTCTAGTTCACGGGTCTGGTTCAGGTGAACCAGACCGGTTCACTATGTGGATCGGGTCTGCAGTAGGTCTTGTTGGGTCGGGTCGGGTTCAGAGCTAAACGGTTCGGGTTCAGGGGTTAAGTAATAACCTGGAAAATACTGTTGTACCCCCCCCCACTTCATCTTCTCCACGAGACCGAAACCAACCTGGGCTGGTTCCTGCGCGCCGGCGGCCGGCGGGAGGGGCGGCCTGGAGCGCCGGCGAGCGCTCGCCCGGCCTCTCCCGCACCACCCCCATGGAGGAGGCGCGGGGGGAGGCGACCGGAGCGGTCGTCGAAGCCCGAGAGGTCGGCCGGAGAGGGGCTCGCGCGGGGTCTACGGCCGGTGGTGGTGCGTCGGGGATCGTCGGGAGGGGCTTAGGTGCGGCGGCGGTGTCCGCCCGTGCGGGCCGCGGCAAGGGAGGAGGAAGGGGGTCGCGGAGGAGGATGGGAGGAGGAGGGGGTGGCTGACCTGCGGGTGTCTCGGTTGCTCGCCGGGGCTCCGGCGAGGGGTGGGTTGGCTGCTCCATCTCCCTCGATCTCTTCTCCTTCTCCGTCTCTGGCTCTCGCTTTCTCTCTTTTCTTCTCCCGTTCTCTCTCTCTTCCTCTCTCTCTATTTCTCTCACGTTCTCTCTCTCTACTACGTCCTTCTCTCTCTTTCCCGTTCTCTCTCTATTTCTCCCGTTCTCTCTCTCTCTCTCTATCTATATATAAAGGGGGGAGGCTGTTGAGATAAGGGTTGGGGATAGGGTCGGTTAAGGCCTTCCTAAAAAGGGGGAGGGGATAAAGGAAAGAAAGATAGGGATCGACATATCATCCCAATCCTGCCCGATAATTTTCATCTGAATTTTGGATTTTAAATCACTGGGGAGGGAGGTCAGGAGAGCTTAAGTTATGCTAGGAGACCGGGAGGTAGGCTCTAGGGCTGGTCGGGCTCGGTCCCGAGCCCTGAACCGGGCTCGGTTGGAATCCGGGTGTGATTCGTCCATCAACCGGGCTGAAAAGAATAATAAGTCGTAACTATCAAACCGAAAGTCGGAATTGGGCCCGAGAGGATTCGTTGGAAAGTTCCCGTCAACGCGAACGCGTTAGCGCTTGGTACATAATTTTCTGACTTCTAGATCTCCCGAAAAGAAGGAAAGACTCCAAAACTCAAAATAGCAATAACTATTCACCCGGGTGTCGGATCGACCCTAACTTAGGCTCATTGGAAGTCTCTCTCAGAGCCTCATCTAACGTATCTTATTTCGTTACGATCCGATCACATGATCTCTTGTGGAAAATAAAACGGCTACAACTATCGAGCAATTATCGTTTTTCTAGGGTTTACCTGCCGGGCTGCCGAAACTGGCTGCGCATACACATGATCGTTGCACGGAATGCACCATCATGACATGCTCGAAGTTACGGAGAATGTGAATGTAAAACATCTCATAGGTTTACGATCCATTTATTGGGAAAAAGCCCAAAGAAAAAGTTTGGCTGTAAAAAGAAGAAACTAGCCATTGAGGATTTCTATTATTCTCAAATCTAACACCACAGGTGTTACATGGGGCGGATGTTACAAAATGGTATCAGAGCTGGTTCTCCTCGGGATGGGGGGGTCTAACCCTACACGAGAACGTGTAGCCCTAAGGGGGGTGGATTGTGACGACCAAGATCCAATAGGCCAAGAGCCAAGAGCCAAGACTCCTGAGGCGGTAATGCCAAGATGGATGAGGTGAGGTGAGGTGTACAAGGTCATGAGTTAGCCCCACATCACCTGGAGAGAAGGAGATCCTGAGCTACTTATATAATTTCCCCTCCCAAACATAGAAGAAGCGTTTTAAAACCGTGCGCCACTACGGATTTTGTAAGAACTCCGTAGTTAAGCGTGCTCGGGCGAGAGTAGTACCAGGATGGGTGACCCCCTGGGAAGTTCTCGTGCGGGCACGGGCAAAGCGGACAATATCTTGTGTGTTTGGGGTGGATGTTACAAAAATGATATCAGAGCCGGTTCTCCTCGCTATGGGGGGGTCTAACCCTACACGAGGACGTGTAGCCCTAAGGGGGGTGGATTGTGACGACCAAGATCCAATAGGCCAATAGCCAAGAGCCAAGACTCCTGAGGCGGGAATGCCAAGATGGATGAGGTGAGGTGAGGTGTACAAGGCCATGAGTTAGCCCCACATCGCCTGGAGAGAAGGATATCATGTGCTACTTATATAATTTCCCCTCCCAAACATAGAAGACGCGTTTTAAAGCCGTGCGCCGCTACGGAATTCGTAAGAACTCCGTAGTTAAGCGTGCTCGGGCGAGAGTAGTACCAGGATGGGTGACCTCCCTGGGAAGTTCTCGTGCGAGCACGGGCAAAGCGGACAATATCTTGTGTGTTTGGGGCGGATGTTACAAAATGGTATCAGAGCTGGTTCTCCTCGGGATGGGGGGGTCTAACCCTACACGAGGACGTGTAGCCCTAAGGGGGGTGGATTGTGACGACCAAGATCCAATAGGCCAAGAGCCAAGACTCCTGAGGCGGGAATGCCAAGATGGATGAGGTGTGGTGAGGTGAGGTGAGGTGTACAAGGTCATGAGTTAGCCCCACATCACCTGGAGAGAAGGAGATCATGAGCTACTTATATAATTTCCCCTCCCAAACATAGAAGACGCGTTTTAAAACCGTGCGCCGCTACGGATTTCGTAAGAACTCCGTAATTAAGCGTGCTCGGGCGAGAGTAGTACTAGGATGGGTGACCCCCTGGGATATTGTCCGCTTTGCCCGTGCCCGCACGAGAACTTCCCAGGGAGGTCACCCATCCTGGTACTACTCTCGTCCGAGCACGCTTAACTACGGAGTTCTTACGAATTCCATAGCGGCGCACGGCTTTAAAACGCGTCTTCTATGTTTGGGAGGGGAAATTATATAAGTAGCACAGGATATCCTTCTCTCCAGGCGATGTGGGGCTAACTCATGGCCTTGTACACCTCACCTCACCTTACCTCACCTCATCCATCTTGGCATTCCCGCCTCAGGAGTCTTGGCTCTTGGCTATTGGCCTATTGGATCTTGGTCGTCACAATCCACCCCCCTTAGGGCTACACGTCCTCGTGTAGGGTTAGACCCCCCCATATCGAGGAGAACCGGCTCTGATACCATTTTTGTAACATCCGCCCCAAACACACAAGATATTGTCCGCTTTGCCCGTGCCCGCACGAGAACTTCCCAGGGGGTCACCCATCCTGGTACTACTCTCGCCCGAGCACGCTTAACTACGGAGTTCTTACGAAATCCGTAGTGGCGCACGGTTTTAAAACGCGTCTTCTATGTTTGGGAGGGGAAATTATATAAGTAGCTCAGGATCTCCTTCTCTCCAGGTGATGTGGGGCTAACTCATGACCTTGTACACCTCACCTCACCTCATCCATCTTGGCATTCCCGCCTCAGGAGTCTTGGCTCTTGGCTCTTGGCCTATTGGATCTTGGTCGTCACAGGATGAAGGCAGGAGCCCAATCCCTAAACATGGAGCGGAATTCTTCTTTGAAAGCCAATGGCAAGTTTCAGAAAAGAAAGTCTAAGAAGCCCGTGAAGATGGGCCAGGTGCAGTTGCAGGTTCCCAAGCAGAATGGTCCGGCGAAGCTCAAAGGAAAATATTTTCGATGCGGCAAGAAGGGGCACTGGAAGGGCGACTGCCGCGCGGCTCCCAAGAAGGCTGAGACAGGTATATCTCAAATCCATATAGTGGAATCCCTTGTAGCATCCAGTTGTTCTCCAGTTTCATGGATTGTGGATTCTGGTTCCACTAACCATGCTTGCAATAATTTGCAGGGGTTCAAGGAGACAAGAAAACTGGGTGATGAGGAGATAATCCTAAGCATGGGAACTGAGGCCGTGGCAGAGGCTGAAGCAGTTGGAGATGTCATCTTGCAGTTCCTTGATGGAAGAAGTTTATTACTTAGAGACATACTTTATGTACCGTCCTTGAGACGTAATTTAATTTATGTTTTCTTATTGAATAATGAAGGTTTTTCAGTTTTATTTGATGCTTCTGGTGTGTCGATTAAATTGAATGGTTTCTTTGTTTGTAAGGGAAAGATACAGAATGGTCTCTATGTAATTAACTCCAATCATAAGCAGGATAACATAACTGAAGCTTGTGTGATTAATTCATCTAAAAGGAAAAATCCCTCAGATAATCCAACACTCCTTTGGCATCTAAGGCTTGGACACATAGCCTCAGACAGGATTCACAGGTTGGTTAAGGTAGGACTCTTAAGTCCAAATGTTTCAGAAAGCCTACCGACGTGTGAGTCTTGCCTGGAAGGCAAGATGACTAAAAGGTCTTTCTGAGCCAAAGGTAGCAGATCTAAGGAGGTATTGGAGTTGGTACACACTGATATATGTGGGCCCATAAGTGTCCATGCCATAGGAGGCTTCGAGTATTTCATTACCTTCACGGATGATCACTCGAGGTTTGGATACATATACCTAATGCGGTGGAAGTCTGAATCCTTTGATAAGTTCAAGGAGTTCAGAGCTGAAGCAGAAAAACAGACGGGTAAAAGTATCAAGTCTCTTCGATCGGATCGAGGAGGCGAATACCTATCGGATGAATTTATTGGGTACCTGCGTGAGCATGGGATCGTATCCCAGTTGACTGCACCAGGGATACCACAACAGAACGGTGTATCTGAGAGGAGAAATCGAACTTTGTTAGACATGGTTCGGACTATGATGAGTTATACAACATTGCCACCTAGTTTTTAGGGATATGCCCTAGAGACGGCAGCATATACTTTGAACTTTGTTCCATCAAAGTCAATACCCCTAACTCCTTGAGAGCTGTGGTTGAAGCGAAAGCCAAGCCTACAACACTTTAGGATTTGGGGTTGTCCAGCACATGTGCGAAAGGACAAGCGAGATAAGGTGGAGTCAAAAACTAAGGTTTGTCTATTCGTTGGGTATCCAAAAGGGACAAAGGGTGGTTTATTTTATGATCCTGAGGATAGAAAGGTTGTCGTCTCGACGAACGCCGTATTCCTGGAGCAGGATTATTTAATAGACCATAAGCCCACCAGTAAAGTAGTTCTTGAAGAATTGCTTGGTACTGATGGGAGTACGCAGACAGAAAACGTAGTGGGAGCCGATACCACTAAGATTAACGGTACTATAGAATCGACTCCTATGGAACCACCGCAGGTTCATCGTAGTGGGAGGACCACAAGTGCTCCTGATAGATACATTGAAGAAGCCTTTATGGTTGATCTAGAGTTTCAGGAGAATTATCCTCTAAACTATGATGAAGCGATGGTATCCACTGACCATGCAGCAAGGCAGGAAGCCATGGAGGCAGAACTGACATCGATGTCCCAAAACTCGGTCTGGACACTTGTAACACCACCTCACAATATTAAACCTGTTGGGTGTAAGTGGGTGTACAAAAGGAAAAGAGGTCCGGATGGTACCGTTGAGACTTACAAAGCTAGACTAGTCGCTAAGGGTTATACCCAGCGAGAAGGGATTGACTATGACGAAACCTTTTCGCCAGTGGCTATACTTAAGTCTATCCGGATCCTCTTGTCCATTGCAGCCCATTATGATTGGGAGATCTGGCAAATAGACGTCAAGACCGTATTCCTCAACGGGGATTTGGAAGAAGACATCTACATGTCTCAGCCTCCAGGCTTTGTCGCAAAAGGTCAGGAAGGTCTGGTGTGCAAGTTGCAAAGGTCCATTTATGGACTGAAGCAAGCATCCAGAAGTTGGAACATGCATTTTGATCAGGCTATCCAGTCTTATGGATTTGAACAGAACGTGGATGAACCATGTGTTTATAAAAGGAGCGATAAGACTGCAGTAGTTTTTCTAGTGCTTTACGTGGACGATATCCTGCTCATCGGAAACGATGTTGGAACGTTGTCTACAGTGAAGGTGTGGTTATCCTCTCAATTTGACATGAAAGACCTGGGTGAAGCGAGTTATGTTCTAGGGATCAAGGTAACTCGAGTTTGCCAGAACAAGATTCTTTCGCTATCACAGTCAGCCTACATAGATACTATCTTGGTCAGATTCAGTATGCACAACTCCAAGAAAGGACTGGTTCCATTCAGACATGGAATGAAGTTGTCCAAGAATCATGGTCCTAAGACTCCTGAGGAGAGGGCAGAGATGCAGAAGATACCTTATGCTTCGGCAGTAGGGAGTCTGATGTATGCCATGCAGTGCACGAGACCAGATATATGCTATGCAGTAGGCATAATGGGCAGGTATCAGTCAAATCCGGGTCCAGGGCACTGGACTGCTGTGAAAAGTATACTCAAGTATCTCCGTAGGATGAGAGATTATGTGTTAGTTTACTCTTTACAGGAACTGATGCCGATTGAATATACGGATTCTGACTTTGCGTCAGATCCAGAATCCAGGAGATCGACATCAGGGTTTGTGTTTTCATTAGGAGGAGGAGCTGTCAGTTGGAAGAGCGTGAAGCAGGGATGCATCGCGGATTCGACGACAGAGGCTGAGTACGTTACGGCGTGCGAAGCAGCTAAGGAGGCGGTGTGGCTCAAGAAGTTCCTCACGGACTTAGGATGCGTAATGGGAGCTCAAGATCCTATTGTCCTTTACTGCGACAATAGTGGAGTGGTAGCACAATCCAAGGAGCCAAGATATCACCAGAAGAGCAAGCATATCAAGCGGAAATACTATATTATCCGGAACTTGCAGAAGCGAGGGGAGGTTGCAGTGACTCAGGTGGCGTCTGCAGATAACATGGCAGACCCTTTCAAAAAGGCGTTACCGACCAAGGCTTTTGAGAAGCACGTGGATGCCATGGGAGTTAAGACTGTTGTTCCCCGCTAGGCCAAGTGGGAGATTGTTATAGCTCGTGTGTCCTTATCGTGGATTTTCTGTATTAACATTAATAAAGATGACTTTGGTTATTGCTTTAATTAGAATACTACTATGGTATATGTTAATACACATATAATAAAAGGACCCTAGGGAACACAGTAGGACACTGAGGCGCATGGAGGATCCATGCTTGGGAGACCCAGTGGACCAGTTCTGTGTAGACCTAGAACTTGTTCACAGCTTAGGTAATGCCGGTCGCTTTACCGAGAACAAGCTGTTGGCAGGTAGAGGATGTGGTGAAGTCTCCACCACGGGAACGTGGGATTCCCATTCACCTGACCAAGCACGATGATCGTGTTGAACAGGAACCAAGACGGTGCACAGTTCAGTGATTCAGACACTGGTGCAGAAATCGTCTTACTACTATAGATAATCTGTCCTTAACCCTGAGGGACCATGTTCACTGGGCCAACCAGTTGTGTGGTGCTTTGATGTGCCAACGTGTGCGGACCTTCCATAGTCCAATACCACGGTATGTTGGGTTACCCGGCTGGTGCTTGAGTGACATGTAATCCCTACAGGTTATCCGACGTCCAGTGTTGGATGGGTGCGGTTTGATGAGTCAATCTGTCCATACAGTTAACCTAGGCCTGGTGGTTGTCAGTTTGACTGACGATGTTTCGGATGCTAGGCATAGCATCGGGAGCTATGTGGTATTATAGATGACAAGTCATTAAACCCTAGTCAGATGATCGATCGGGATCTGACGGTGCTCCCCACCGCCCGAGTCGTATCATAGCACCAGTAATAGGAGGGACTGAAGATTATCGGAGTATAGTAGAGAACAGGGTTACGAGGGAGTAACATAAGTTTAGGATCACTAGAGTTCAACTCGCATTGCACTCTGGGTGGCTACGCGGGTTAATCGGATTAGGGCTGATTAACGGAACTTTCGGTGTGTCACCGGAACAGTTAATCAGGGATCCGGTTGGAGCTAGAGATCCCGAACCCTGAAGGTTCCACCCTGTCATTGCATATAGGAATTGTTCCCCGACCTAGTTGGATACGTTGGATGCAAAGTAGCGCGGTGGAGCGCAAGCCCGAAGCCTAAGAACCTAATTTACGTGTGTTACGGGCCGTAGGGGTATTTTGGTAAATACTGATATGGCTCAGAACATATTGAATATGGATCTTAGATTGATCAGAATAATTCCAGGAGCTCACAGGTGCTGACGGAACTCGATTCCGAGTAGCGCACCTCACTCAGTCTCACTTTTAGTTTTCCGCTTTCATGAAGGGCGTTTTCGTCCGGACTTCACGATAGACACCCGGAAGACCTAAATCCGACCCCCCCTCATCCCTATCCACCTAGGGGCCGGCCCTAGGCTCCTTGGAGCTATAGGAGACCGGCCCTTTTAAAGGAAATAGGGTGGGGAGGGCCAGCCCTAATGGTTCTACTCCCTCCCCTCCAAAAATCCGACCCCTAGTCCCCCTCCTTTGTGGTTTCGGCCAAGGAAAAGAGAGGAAGAAGAACGGAGAAGGAAGAGGAAGGAAGGAGAAGGAAGAAAGGAGAAAGAGGAGGAGAAAATCTCGAGGCTCGCCATCGTCTTCGCAACGGATTCTTCCGTCGGCTCGAAATCCTTGCACTCAGAGACGGGATTTCGAGGATTCTTCAATTCGCAAAGGACAAGGTGCTATCTGACAGTTTCCCTTGCGATTCAAGTGCGGTTCTTCATCGTTCCGTAATCTCCGGATCATAGATCCATAAGGTATGATGAATCTAAATACCTAAGTAGATGCATGCATGTCTTCCGTAGATCGTAGTATGCCTCTAGGGGTGTCCGCACATATGCTAAGATCATAGATTTGTATGTAGATTGTTTTGTATCACGAATTGTAATGATACATACACCGTATGATCTTCGGATCTTTCTTTTGCTTCCGCTGCGACTCTGATTAGCGGAACCCAATTCCAACAAAAACTCCATGCAAATGGTGGCATCGATTCCTTTGGTCTCTCCTTGTCTCTCTCTCTCATTTGTGATTTTGAATGTTCAGTAGATTGAATTTTTTCAAAGAAAATCACAGGTCATATTTCATAGATTTGGTGGACATCAATGTAGAGGAATGCGAACAAGGTCTGCACTATAAGTATGTACCTTATGGACTGGAATTAGGGTTTAGGTGGTGTGCTCTGAAATAGCCCCCTCCTAAAGAAAATAAAACTTATTCCCTTCTCTAGATTGTTGCTAATATATATTTTGATTCTATTGTAGATTGGTCGATGATTTCTTCTATTGCAAGGCATCCCGATGAGCTCCATCCATTGCAAAACCAAGCTGCCGCACAGAAGATTCTGCAAAAACTGAGTCAACCAGCACATGAAGATTTGCTTAGACTCCCCCCTAACGGCTGTCATCGACAACAAGACTCCTCCGGTGTCCCCCTCCATCAAAGATGGAGCCCAGCTAACGAACGCACGGTACAAACTTCTCCACGAGGTTTGGTCTTTGTGAATGTGGGCTGTAACGCTTTGTATGGCTGGTGTAGTCTATTTAAGTTATGGACGAAGGGGGGAAATATGGAACATCATCAGGAGCAATGTCAAAGGCTGCAAACCTATACATGGATGATCTTTGGGTGTATCAGTAGAAAAAATTTGGGTGAACTTTGTTCAAGTGCTATATATAAGATATATGTTATATGTAACTGCATTCACCCAATCAAACCACCTGATGAATTGTTCACCCAATCAAACCACCTGATAAAACTACTTGATAACAATATATAAGACATTCCCATGTGGCAATATATTGTTCTTATCTTATCAAATATATCAATAATATTGTTAGGTGTAAGTGCATTCACCCAATCAAACCACCTGATACCAATCTTATATTGTTGGGTGTAACTGAATTTGGGTGAACTGCACAGGAATGTTTCAGCGAATATATCAACATTCTTATGCACTTATAAAGTTGGCAAAAATATCATCTTATATATTGTTGGGTGTAACTGCATTCCTATGTGGCAATATATTGTGCAAAATATCATCTATATATTGTTGTTATCTCATCGACTAGAAAAACTTCATTCCTATGTGGCAAACTTGAAATTTATTATTTTTGTTCTTTTCACATTGTAATTGCATTCCACGTACATGTTCACCCAAATTTTATCCAAATTTTTGAACGAAGTTTGGGTGAACTGCATAGGAATGTTTGGGTGAACTGCATAGGAAATTCACCCAAATACCCAATACAAAGTTTGGGTGAATCGCATAGAAATGTTTCATCGAATATACCAATCTTATATTGTTATTATCTCATCGAATATATCAACAATATTGTTGGGTGTAACTGCATTCACCCAATCGAATATATAAGATCTGATTTATAACAACAATATATCAGGTGGTAACTGCATTCACCCGATCAAACCACCTGATACCAATATATAAGATGATATTTTGGCAACTTTGTTCAAGTGCTATAAAATTTGGGTGAACCTGTACATTTAATTGCATTCATCATGTGGTTTGATTGGGTTTTCTTTTTGGTTGTTTGGATTCACTCTGATCTAGGATTCTGGGAGCCCATAATCCCTAAAAAAGACTGAGAGCCTGTTTACAAACAACCGAAACCCAAAAAACGTATGTTTGTTTGGATATTGCTATTACAAGGCGCTATGTAGTCAACCTTTAGTTTCTATTTCTTTCCTTTCATGCATTTTTTAGGTTCTTTCGCTAATTCTGTGCTAGAACATGTTTGAAACCAGTTTAAAAGGTTCAGGGGACGTTTTGTAATTTGCCCCTTTTTTAAAAAAGTTTTAGAATTTAATGATTTCACCATTATTATTGTATTAAATGAATCCCTCCTTTTTTAGTGTGGGTTTCAAATTTAAAATAATATTTTTTTTCGTTCCCATCGAGTGATTTTATTACAGAAAGTGGCCAAGTGTGTTCGTTGAAGAGGACGATGGGAGTGGGGGGAGGTGATGCTCAACGGTTGTGTTGCCGCTGAAGGCAGTCCGAATGTGTTTTGCCCCCGAAAGCGGTCGTTGCAGTGCCCACAGGCACGGGCATTCATATATAGACTAATCAAATATTACTATTGTTATTTTTGCTCAAAAAATATTGTTATCACCCTCGAAATATTGTTCTCTCGCTCAAAAATATCATCACTTTTAAATTATTATTGCCACCTTTAAAATATTGCCTCTTCCCTCAAAATTTTATCACGCCCTCAAAATATTTTTGTCGCCCTCAAAATCTTTTGCGTGCCGATAGGCACGGGCTTTACTAGTATATATATATATATATATATATATATATATATATATATATATATATATATATATATATATATATATATATATATACATAATACGGGAGATAGGCTGACAGCCTATTTACCCATTTGAGCTGTCACATGTAGCCGTCCGATTCCCATACAGTGAACGACCCAGATCGTCCCCCTATTAAATCCTGTGCCCGTGCCCTCTATGAGATCGCACTCAGCCCCCTCCCGTCCCTGACCTCCAGTCCCCTCCCCCCCCTTCTCTCTCTCTCCCCACCGGAATGGCGAATTGTAGCAGCCCCCTCCGGCGCCTCCGGTGATGAGATTGCAGCAGCCCCCTCCCCTCCCTGACCTCCAGCCCCTATTGCCCCCTCCGGCACCGGTGAATCGCACTCCCCCTCCGGAGGCGCAGGGGGCTGTCGTCGGTGGCCGGATCCGGAGGGGGCTGCCGTCGGGGGCGCGGGGGGCTGCCGTCGAGGGCGCAGGGCCGGGGTCAGGGGCTGCCGTCGGGGGCGCGGTCTACCGTCGGGGGCGCGGGCTGCCGTCAGGAGGCTACCGTCGGGGGCGCAGGGGGCTGCCGTCGGGGGCGCAGGGCCGGGGTCAGGGGGCTGCCGTCGGGGGATCCGGTGCCGGAGGGGGAGCCGGTGCCGGAGGGGGAGGTGGATCCGATGCCGGAGGTGGAGGCGCAGGGGGCTGCCGTCGGGGGCGCAGGGCCGGGGTCAAGGGGCTGTCGTCGGGGGATCCGGTGCCGGAGGGGGAGCCGGTGCCGGAGGGGGCGGCGGATCCGATGCCGGAGGAGGATGGGAATGCTGCCGGAGGGGGCTGAGGTGGATCCGGTGCCGGTGGTGGAGGGGCTCTGTTGCCGTTGCCGGTGCCGGTGCCGGATAGGGTCGGGGGTTGCCGGATCACAGGGGTCGGGGTCGGGGCTCCGGTGGTGGGGATCGGGAGAGAGAGGGACAGGGAGAGAGAGAGTGTTCGGTGTGTTTTGTGAGTGTTTTTTTTTTAAAAAAAAATCAAGGGTCCATGATGGTGATCGGATGGCTGTGAGCTGACAGCCCAAATTCAGAAATGGGCTGTCAGCTCATACCCCGTATTCTCTCTCTCTCTCTCTCTCTCTCTCTCTCTCTCTCTCTATATATATATATATATATATATATATATATATATATATATATATATATATATATATATATATATATATATATATATATATATATATATATATATATATATATATATATATATATATATATATATATATATATATATATATATATATATATATATATATATATAGGGGAATGCTATAATGCGGCATGCGGTAAGTGTGGCACCGCACTACGGCCGTTTGATGCACTGTTGCGTGCATGCGATGCACACAGCGGGTGCATCAGACGACTGCGGTGTGGTGTCGCATGCCGTATTATAGCATGCACACACACACACACACAAACACACACACACACACACACACACACACACACACACACACACACACACACATATATATATATATATATATATATATATATATATATATATATATATATATATATATGGGTCAGGATCGATTGACCCAGCAAATTTTGACCCAACATCCTAATCAGCACCTTTAAAATTGCTTCGACCATTTGACCCCCCTAGAAGTTTTGGAATTTAATAAAAATTGGTGAGGATGATCATCTTATACTATGCAGCAATCTCACCAAATTTCATCAAATTCTATAACTTCTTGGGGGGTCAAAATACTCGCAACTCACTTTCCCCCTCGGCAACCCACAGCTCACTGTAACAGCCCTATATATATATATATATATATATATATATATATATATATATATATATATATATATATATATATATATATATATATATAGGGTCAGGATCGAATGACCCAGCAATTTTTGACCCAGCAAATAACCCAGCACCCTTTGATCCACCTAGAGGTTTTAGAATGAGCTGATTTTTTATAGGCATGTTGTCTATGATATGTTGATCATCCTCACAAAAAATCAGCCCATTCTAAAACCTCTAGGTGCATCAAATGTGCTATTCAAATCAACGGCTAAAATTGACACTCAAAAACCATTGATTTGAAGATCGCATTTGATGCACCTAGAGGTTTTAGAATGGGCTGATTTTTTGTGAGGATGATCAACATACTATAGACAACATGCCTACCAAAAATCAGCCCATTCTAAAATCTCTAGGTGCATCAAAGGGTGCTGGGTTATTGCTGGATCAAAAAATGCTGGATCAGCCGATCCCTCCCCATATATATATATATATATATATATATATATATATATATATATATATATATATATATATATATATATATATATATATATATATAGGGGTATGCTATAATGCGGCATGCGGTACGTGCGGTAGTGCATCGTAGGCGTCTGATGCACGCGCTACATGCATCACATACACGCAGCGATGCATCAGACAGCTGCAGTGCAGTGCCGCACTTACCGCATGCCGCATTATAGCATTTCCCTATATATATATATATATATATATATATATATACTAGTAAAGCCCGTGCCTGTCGGCACGGAAAAGATTTCGAAGGCGGGGACAATATTTTGAGGGAAAGAAAAATATTTTGAGGGTGATAACATTTCGTGAGCAGTGACAATATTTTGAGAAAAGTGACAATATTTCGTGGGGACAATATTTTGAGGGAAAGAACAATATTTTGAGGGCGATAACAACATTTCGTGAGCGGTGACAATATTTTGAGAAAAGTGACAATATTTCGTGGTCGCCTTCCACATCTTTGGAAATGTAACGACCGCCTTCGGCGGCAACACACCTATAGCGGCGAAAATACACTCGTGGCTGTGTGTAAAATATAATCGAACGGCTCTTTATTTGGACTTATAGCCTCACTTAGCATTCGGAGCAAAACGCCCAACATCAAAAATATGGCACGTGATAAGTTAAAGCCAAAACTCAATCACAACAGTCTGTTACACCCAACTTATGCGATGAGTCACACTCAGCCCAAATTACATCTAAAATATTGTTGTGATTCAGTTTCGGCTTCAAACACAACTATATGTTGTACTAAACTCGTTCAGTGAATCGCACTTAGTCCGAAATGGCATGCAAAAAGAACAGAGGGTAGTTTCAAGTTTACTAATAAAGGCAAGGACCTTAGGCTAAATGAAATTTTAGGGGGCCCTGTTCACGTGATGGTTCTGTTATTAGGGACCTCTCACACATTAACCCAAAAAAAATCCTCTCTCTCTCTCTCTCTCTCTCTCTCTCTCTCACCAGGGTGGTGCGGCTACCGAATGATGCAACAAAGGGTGGGCATGGATCCTAAAAACCAGATAGCAACAAAAAAAAAAAAACATCTAACCTATAAAATATGAGTTCATATGTTTGTTAATCTCCGACAACATATGTTTGATGTATTAGCTTGGAACATATTTTGAGTGATAAAACCTCTCTAAATAAATAATTCCACTTGGTAATTCCACATCCATCATACCAAGACAATATGAAAAATAAGATTTGGAAATGTTTATTTGCCGGTGGAAGGATCTGGTGAAGCCGGTGGAAGGGCTGATGCCTCAAATTGTCTGCATGCAGCAAAAAAAGGTAAAAACAATGCATCCACAATTCATGAAATATATATTGTACAGCTTTTAGATTGTCTGTATGCAATGTGAAAGCTGTACTAAATATTATGGTACCCAATGTACAGCTTTCAGATTTTAGTACAGCTTTCACATTGCAATGTACATTATTATGTATGCAATGTGCAGCTTTCACATTGCAATGTAAAAGATTGGGTAACATCTTTTAGTACTAAAACATCTTTTAGTACATTGCAATGAAAAGTACATTGCATACTAAAAGATTGGGTATGCAATGTACAGCTTTCACATTGCAATGTACATTATTATGGTACCCAATGTACAGCTTTCACATTGCAATGTACAACTAATGTGATTTTAGTACAGCTGTACTAAATATTATGGTACCCAATGTACAGCTTTCAGATTATGGTACCCAATGTAGCATTCTGTAGCTTTCAGATTTTTCTCAGAGTATGGTTGAGAACATGGTTACTACTATGGTTACTACCCAATGTAGCATTACAGAATGCTACTACTATGGTACCCAATATGAGGCTTTCAGTTTTCACATTGAATACAGACAATTTGAGGCTTACAGAATGCTACTACTATGGTACCCAATGTAGCATTCTGTAGCTTCATCACATTCGGGCATGGCTGCTGTACCGACATTTAGAATCTACAGGAGAAAGAAAAAGATAAAAAAACAATGCATCCACAATTAAATATAGTATACAGTGAACAATGGCCCAATGGAAGCTACTACTATGGTACCCAATGTAGCATTCTGCATTCATTCTGTATACAGTGAACAATGGAACAATGGAACAATGGAAGCTACTACAATGGAAGCTACTACAATGGAAGCATAACTATTCATCACATTCATTCTGTATACAGTGAACAATGGAAGCATAACTATTCACTGTATTCCATTGTTCCACTGTATTCACTGGAACAATGGAACAATGGAAACATAACTCGGCCACAATGATGTGAGGAGGCCATAAAGACTTGAAGGGGCCATCAATGACGCCGTCTCTATCAACCTGACCCGACCCGACCCACACCCCACCCAAGGATCTCTCTCTCAACCCGACCTAACGCTCGAGAGATAGAACTGAAAAAAAACAATGGTAAAACTGAAAAACAAAACAGAGAAGAACCTTGGAGGGTTGAGAGAGAGAGAGAGAGAGAACTGGAAAAAAAAACAATGCTGAAACTGAAAACAAAATAAAGAAAACCTTGGAAAAAAAAAGAGAAACAAAACCTTGGGGTTTGAAGAGAGAGAAACAGACAACTGAAAAAAAAATCAGAAAATAACAAAAAAGAAGAGAATCTGCTAAAACTGAAAAAAAAAAACAAAGAACCTTGGGGGGTTGAGAGAGAGAGAACTAAAAAAAAAACAATGTTGAAACTGAAAAAAGAATAGAGAAAAGCTGAGAAAAAAAATCAGAGAAGAACCTTGGGGTTTTAGTTGAGAGAGAGAGAGAGAGGGGGTTCAGTTGAACCAGCTAAAACTGAAAAAAAAAAAATAATAGAGAAAATCCATAGCATTTCGGAAAAAAAATAATAGAGAAACTGGAGTTGTTAATGGCTTGTGTCAGCCTGTTTTCAGAAAAAAACAATGTTGAAACTAAAACTGTGCATTTCAGAAACTGTTTTCAGAAACAGCTGACAGTTGGGAAAAAAAAATCAAAAGCTGAAAAATGCATTGTTACTGGATCTCTCAACAGCTGACAGTCACATGGAGTAAGACAAACCCGGTTTCGATCCTGTGATCATCCAGAAAAAAAGGGCACACCACCCATATGCTCACCATAGACGGGAGCTTCAGAGAATGTATGAGATCTTAATACATTCTTTTGATAAATATCGATGCAATATAATAAACATAAGGCATTAATACTTTTGATTCATCAACCACAGCTGCCAGTACCAAAATGCAAAGGATGATAAAAACAAAAATTGAGTTCCCCATCTCATGCAATATACCTCTCTGAGGGATTTCTCAAAAAAAAAAAAATGTCAACCAAGATTTTCTATATTAAAGTTGTACTATTTTTCTGCTAATCCAATAGGTGACTACTACTGCAACAAAGAAAAATTGGATATAGAAGAATAATTGCAAGAGAACAATCAAGCATGATAATTGCAAGAGAACTTCTGAATTACCTTCAAAACTCCAATATCACAAACTTAAATAACAATCTATATGAAATAAACATCCAATTCCATAAAATAAAGACTGCAATCACCGAATATACCAAATGATGCACTTTTTGGCTTGCCTCTCAATTACATAGGTATCATAAAAAAAAAAAAAAGACAGTTGAGTGCTTAATACATTATCATCGGATTCGTTTGAAAAGAAATAAATAAAGGAGAACTATAAGATCATTACACAACAATGGATCAAAGAATTTTAGATCAATTCTACAGAAAACAAAAGAAGGAAAAACAATTGGGAAAATCGGGTATGAGAGAGATAGAGAGAGAGAGAGTATATCAAAGCCAGAGTAGAGGATATAATGTGATTTAGTGTATTTGGTTGCTTGTCGGCCGGGACTTGGTGCGATTCAATGCCTGCACCGCCCCCGCTATCCTATGCATCATCCCAGATCTCGGCAGCCACCCCAAGCCACCTGCACCTCTTGTTCTTCGTTCCTATCTCTGGTGATCCCCCTAGCCATCTTAGGCATCCCCCCGACGTCCCCCAAGCCACCCCCTCCAGGCATTTTAAGCAAAGAGGAAACTTGAGATTATTAAAAAGATAAAAAAAAAACTGAGATTATAAAAAAAACTGAGACTATAACTTACCAAATCCAACTTGAACCCAGTCACAGGGAGAAGCTCCAAGCCTCAAACCCCAACAGTAATGTTCAAGGTTTTTTCAAAGTTGAAAGTGGGCTTTGAAAAAACATTGAGCATTATGAAATTTTTATTTGCAGATTAAAAAAAAAACCCACCTGATTCAATGGAGGATGATGAGGATGAGAAGAGACCGCTGGACTGAGATCAGATCGAGAACAAAGATCATATTTGTTTTGGCAATTAGAACAGAGATCAGATCGGATCTCACCGGAAAGTCGGACTCCTCTCTCTCTCTCTCTAAAACCCCAATGGAGGATGATGAGGATGAGAAGGGGACGCCGGACTGAGATCAGATCGAGAACAGAGATCATATCGAAAATTTGGACGGAAACCCAATTTCCGCTCATTAATTCGTTTCCGCGATAATTTTCTGCGCAAAAGAACAGACCATAAAATACCACCACTGATGTTTAGCGATAGAAATCAGACAAAAAATAAATGAGACTTTTGAACTCACAAAAAAACAGAAATATAAATAAAACTACTGAAACCCGATTGTTCACATAATCAAGGATTGGGAATAAAATTAGCAAGGAAAATTTTTTAAAAACTTTTGAGAAAATGGGAGGCGAATTCGAGAAGGGATCTAGTCTCGTCCGGGAACACGTGTCGATTTGGAGAAGAAGAAAAAGGGGGAGGGAAAATCTGATTTTTACAACTAAAAATCAGATAAATGCATTCGTCGAAGGTGACCTCGTACCTTTCGGCAGCCACCTTCCTCCTTACAATCTACCCAAGAGTAAACTGCAAACAAACAGAGAGAAGCATGAGATTAAATCACTGAATAGGCAAAAACCAACAGAAATTACAAAGATTCAAAGATTTCTCATCGCGCTACCTCAATTGGAGAAACGAACCCCTCAATCACATCTAACCTCAGATCGCTCTCATAGGATTCCGATCAACATGAGAGCATCAACCAACCCAAAAAAAAAACAGAGCATCAAAAACCCAATGAGAGAGAGAGAGCACCAAATGAATTTCGAGGGGGGAAAATCAGGAATTTAAAATGACACCCGGTGTCAGTGATCGCGAATCCTATGAAATTTTTAATGGAGAGAGAGAGAGAGAGACCATTACCTGTAACATCCATCAGCGGGAGGCCTGTTGCCGTCTTTGATCCTTCTACAGACGTCTCACCTCTCGCGCCAAATCGTCGTTGGGGGGAGCATGGGGTGCCGGTGTGGTTGTAAGGGGGCGGCGTAGTGTGCCGTTGCCGATGACATTGTCATCACAGGCGACGGAGACGGGGGAGGTCGCGGTGGCGCCGCGTGGTCGAGCAGAACATGAGACCGGAGAGGGAGAGGAGAGAAGAGGGGTCCGGGGGGGTTGTGATCACCATAACAGCCGGCAGAGGAGAGGGAGGAGTTTTATTCGGGGCGAAATCGTGGTTTTGTGGGATCGTGGGTTCGCGAGAGAGATCGTGCCTCAAATCCAGCAGCCCTCCACCCTCAAATCGCGCATGCCCTTCAATCGCCACAGCCCGCTCATCCCCTGCCCTTCGATCCTGCCGTTCGATTAAGAGAAAGCCGAGAGAGAGGCGAGCGAGCGAGCGAGAGAGAGAGAGAGAGAGAGAGAGAGAGAGAGAGAGAGAGAGAGAGAGAGAGAGGGCAGTTACAGATTTGGGAGGGCTGGCTTTGGGATCGGATCGATCACCTCATCACCCCCTTAAATCCTGCAGCCACGCCCCCATCAAATTCAGAGGGCCCTTCGATCATACCACCCCGATCGGTCCCCGCCGTTCAATCGTTCAATTAAAACAAAACCGAGAGAGATAGATAGAGACACGCAGTGAGATCTTGTCCTTTGATTTTCTAACCGCCTCTTATGTTTGTATCGAACGGCTCTCTTTATCCATTCGTAGTGAAATATTATATAGATATATATATATATATATATATATATATATATATATATATATATATATATATATATATATATATATATATATGGGGAGGGATACTCTTACTCATGGCCTCTTACTCATATAATTACCTATGATCTGGGCCGTCTATTAGATCCTGATGTACGGTTCGGATTAGATGGGGAGTTAAAGCAATGGTGTCCGCATTAAATGCGGGCTTTTAATACGGGCAAAGCAATTAGTAAAACACCAGGGAATAAAGAGTTGGCAAAGTAATTGATGATTTGGTAAGGAGGTTGTGGGCTCAACTCCTCCTCCACTCGATTTACCTAGGAGTGAAACGGGAAGTGTCAAATGGATCGGGCTTTATTCCCGACGGATTAATCTCTGCCTAAAGTGGGCCATTGGCCGAAAGATTTCAGGACACCTGTCCATCTCAAGAAAATAAAAAACTAAAGAGTTATTTTGACTTTACCCCCCAAATTTTGCCTTGAATTAGACTTTACCCCCATATTTTCATTAATTAGACTTTGCCCCCCAAAATAACTGTTCCGTCAACTCACACCCCAAAACTTTATTTCTTTTCCGTCAACTCACCCTTTCTCTGACCCTTACTCTTAGATAGGGGTGTGTAGGATCCAAACCAAACCGACCAAACCGACCGAACCAAACCAAACCGACCGAATTTGATCGGTTTCGACACACTCAACGGATCGGATTGGATCAGGATTTCTCAAAACCGATATGATTGGATCGGTTATCGGATTTATCAATTAAAAACCGACCTAAACCGAACCGAACCGAACCGGACTCCGGTTTATAATTTATTAATTTAGTGGTAACTGTTGTGAACTTTTGTTTAATTGTTAAAACTGTACTTTGTAGTTTTTAATATTTAATGGATATGAATATTGTGGACATAATGGTATTGTTGTTGATAACTTGATATTTTGGTAAGTAATGTAGTATCATTTTGTAATTTTTGAAATAATCATTTTAAAGTTGAAACTATGTCTAAATTAAAAAAAAAAAAAATAGTAAGTATATGGGCTAAAGCCCAAACCGACCATCCAAACCAATCCAAACCGACTTTAATTGGATTGGATTGGATTGGATTCCAGTCTCAATCGGTTTGGATCGGATTGCAAATTCTCAAAACCGACCTAGGTTGGATCGGTTTGGGTTTTGCCTAAATAGGTCGGTTTCGAACCGATGCACACCCCTGCTCTTAGACAGTGAGCTGACAAAACAGTTAATTTTGCGGGGTAAAGTCTAATTAATGAAAAGATGGGAGGTAAAGTCTAATTCAAGACAAAATTTGTGGGGCAAAGTCAAAATAACCCAAAACTAAATTTAACAAACACCCAAGATCCTGTCACGTGTGCAACGGCCGCGTTGAACTAAGGGCAATGCGATTCAACCAGAATATTTTACAGACTTTCCTTGACCATAATGATGTGGCATCCGATCACAGTGTTCTTGCTTGCAAAACGGTGATATTCTATAAAACTGAATATCAACATCGGTCGAGGAGGGCCCACCTTTGGATTCTCATCGGGTGGTTCCTTTCTTTCATGACGTGGACGCCTACCAACTTTCCAGATTCTTTATGTGGGAAATGAAATATTCGCCCCCTCCCCTACTTTTCCTTTCCCGTTCAAATCTCCTCAAGTGGGTCGCCCCCTGGTTTCGAGGGTTCGACTCCTCTCCATTGATGATCGTCTAGTCTAGTATACTCTATCCGTCGTTGACGATTTAGCCACAATTGCGACTACCCTGATGATCTCCGGCCACCACCTGCACTGTTGGCCACCATTCAGCAGCTACCACTCCTGTCGAGGTGGTTGGCAGGGGTTGTTGCCGATGCAGCTGGTGGTCGATGGCCGACAGGGGTGGTTGCTGACTAAGGTGTTAGTCGGTTGTCGGCAAGGACGGTCGCAGGCGCGACACATGTAGACAGCGGTCGATAGGAAAGACGATCATAAGTGGAGAGAGTCGAACCCGGTTACGAGCCCTGTGTGGACCGACTTGAGGAGATTTGAACTTTCGTTTCTTGTAGCAACTTCAGGTGGTTCCCATTTAAAACACCCTGTCAGAATAATTCCACTCCCAACATCAAACCCTAAAACATAAGACACTGTAGCCTGACAAAGGCCCCGGATTTCAATACTACAGTGAGTTGTCTCTAATGTGATTGGGTGAGATTCGTCCCTACTGCGAGGAGTAGCGTTACTATAGATCATATTTCTATGCATTTTTTGTCGTCCACTAGAGGTTCACCATAAGTGCAACGGGACCCACCGGAATCGTCTCCCACGTTAACCATCAATAGATGACGGTTTGTCCGCACGTGGCACGTGCTCCAACTACCAGCATGCGGTTGGTTGCTATAGGGTGGTCGATTTCTGGTCCCACCACACCAAACACTGAAATCATTCGTGATGATATGTAGATCAACCAATCTGGACCGTCCATCTTATGAGCCCCACCAAAGAAACCGAGAGCATTTTTACTGCCCGACTCATTTGCTTACGGCCAATCATGATACGCCACATCATCCATTAAAAAGGTATAATCTAGCAAATTGTAGCCTAGGTGGGATGGCAAGTGTAATTCCCCTTCTCCTCTTTTAATGGACGACATGGCACATCATGATTGGCCCGTAAGCAAATACCACAAATCCATCTGGTGGCTAAAATGGTCTCTGATGAATCACCAGAGATGTCACCAATAATGTTCAGGCTATCCATGGTTACTTGTAGGGCCAGACCGAAGGGAGCCAAGGTAACGTCCACCCTAGGTGGACAAAATCGTACTCTCCCGAGAGCCCGGAGGTGCACCTAGCTATTAGCACAATTGGTGACACGCTGCACCCTTTGAATGCAGGTCGTCAGTTTGAATCCTGTGGAGCCATAAACACTGTCGGGTGTGGCCATGTCGGTAGAAAAAGATGCAGTTGTAATGGTTTGTTTTGAACCCTAATGGGTGGGGTCGGTACTTGACTAAATAAAATAAAAAAAAATCATAAAGGAGCAGAGTTTGTGGGGGACTTGTTAGAGTGATTGCAACGTTGATATATATTAAACGGTGGGCCCACATTTTAACTTCACTAATAATACGACAATTGACACGTGTCGTGATATAAATCCTCTTGTACGGTTTTGAGAAACGGAGGCACAAAGCACCTGATCCACACATGACGCTTTCCGAAAGGGATCTTCCAAGCTAATTGGAGAGTGAAACCTAGCGTGTCCATCAAACATTTTAAGGTAATTAAAGTGAAAGGAAAAAAACAAAAAAAAAAAAACCCCAGGAACCCCAGAGGAGCGAGGGAATAAAATTTTTGGAAAAAAAAAAACGAAATCCTTTAGTTTTTGGGGTGGTTTTCGATCCCAAATGGGTTCCCCTCATTGGGGTTTCCGATGACTTTCATGCTCTGTTTCTAGTCTCTGTTCAGGTGCAGTGCTTTCTCTTTCCCTATGGTTCTCTGTACCTTCTCTCTTGAGGTGTGGTGAAGTTGTTGGGGGTGGGACTTGTTGTTTCCTCAAGGTTTTCTTCGAAAATGGAGATGGGTTTGTCCCCCTTTGTTAAGATTTTGTGAGGGGTGGGTTTAGTTGGAGGAGTTCTTCTTGCTTCTTCAGCCTCTCATGAGTCTCATCTCCTCCCACTCTTAAATCTTTTGCTGTAGTGGTGGTGAGGTTTTGAGGAATAGGGGGTGGGTTTTTGTGGTTTCTGTGAGAATTTCTTCTCGAATCGAAATGGGTTTCTCTCCCTGCCTTTGGATTTTGTGATGGGTGGGGTTTTAGGCGTGGGTCTTTGTGTTTCTTCAATGGTTGCTTCTCAAACTGAAAAGGGTTTCTCTCCCTGAGTGCAGATTTGCCTCAAGGAGTTCACTATGCGCCTTCAATCTCTTACATCCCTCCCTCTCTGTCTTAACAATTTTATTTCTGAGGGAGCTGTGAAGTTGTTGGAAGTGGGTCTTGTTCCTTCAAAATTTTCTTCTCAAATGGACATGGGTTTGTCTCCCTGACTTCACATGGGGTGGGCTTGATTCAAGAATTGATTCTGCCTGTTTAAACTCCTTGTTTTTTTTTTGGTTTTTTTTTCATTTTTGGTTGAATGGGTAATGTTAGTAGTGTTAGGGAGGGTTTTGGGGAGGGGCAGCAGATGGGGGAGGAGCAGGTGGACAGCAGTAATCCACAGGGGGGATCACAGGATTTGATGGGGCAGAGCCCTCCCATCAGCCCGAGGGGAGCCGCCCAGTCTCCTCTACTCTTCAATCCCCAGGTCATTTCTCCTACTACTTGTTGCTTTCCACCATTCTTTCTCTTTTCAAGTCCAAGAACACATTAGGAAACAATTATTTAAACCTCACTTTGCTTTTGATTGGGATATTTATGAGGTTGATTTGTTAATTTGAGCACTTTGTTATGCCCGAGTTGAGCTCTCCCTCTCCTTCTACTCTTCTAGGCTGTATGTCCGCATGAACGAAGAATTAGTTGATTGTGCATCGATATTGATTTGGGCAGCTGAGCCATTTTTTATAATCCATGCTGGGAGTTAGTTCTAATTCGTCAAAAAACGATGGTTTAGATTTGGATTTTAAGACTCTTGACAGGATGACTGAAGCTTATAATTCTTACTAAGTTGGGAACTAAAGTAGGATTATGGTGGAGGGATGCCTGGAGGTGATGGGATTAGAGATAAAAATTCTATGAGTGAGGCAATACTTAAGTTTGTTCTGCATCTGGTAATTAGTTTAGGAATATTGAAGAACTTTTAGTGACTGGTAGTGATACTAAATAGTATAGATGCCTGGAGGTGATGGGATCGGAGATAGAAATTCTATGAGTGAGGCAATACTTAACTTTGTTCTGCATCTGGTAATTAGTTTAGGAATATTGAAGAACTTTTAGTGACTGGTAGTGATAATAAATAGTATCAGATATTATCCGGGAGAAGCTGGACTACTCGAGTTAGTGGTTACGGATGTTTGCTTTCGGAGTAGGAAAGACAGTATCAACCAAAAAAATATAGTATTTGTTGGTAAACTTGTATTGGGTCACGAAGACCATAATTACTTAAGGAGGCAGTGGATTGACAAGGCTTAGAAAGTAGTCAATGATTTATGAATTTTCCTAAAGCGATGACATTAATCTAACTGTGTAGCCAATATTTAGATGTAAAATGGTATCAAGAGTCTAAACTAAGGTTGCCATATTGTGTCTTATATCATGTATTGTTTTCCCTTTTTTATGTATCGGGTATCGTATCATGTATCGTAAGAGGAGAAAATGAGCTACAAGAGGAGAAAATAAGCTAGGATTGAAAATGAGCTACAAGAGGAGAAAATAAGCCGTCAGAGGCATCACTCCGATGCACAGGCTACGTGCATCCGATGCACGGAGTGATGCATCGAACGGCTGCGGACCGCAGACCGCACCTAAGCATTCCCCATATATGGGAAAGGGTTTGGTGAACTTGAGTTTACATATGAATGGTGAAACATGGTTTATATTGTGCCATGTGTCCATTGAAAAGATATAAAGCAAGTAAGAGAGATAGACATTTAAGAGGGTTGAACACTGAAAAGACATAAAGCAAGAGGTTAAAGAGGGTTGAACATTTTCTCAGGACACGTGACAGTTTCTCCATTCGAGTTCACCATTTGAATGGTGAACTCGAGTTCAGCTTCCTAGATCCATATATATATATATATATATATATATATATATATATATATATATATATATATATATATATATATATATATATATATATATATATATAAAGAGAGAGAGAGAGAGAGAGAGAGAGAGAGAGAGAGAGGTGAAAAGGGAAATGAGCTGCCAGCCTATTTCCACTGAAATTGGCTAGCGGCTCCTTTCCGACTTGGAGGTTTTTTCTTGAAATTTTTTTTGTTGTTCATCAATCTATGGTTAGATGATGGATCATCAATCTATGATTAGATGATCATCCTCACAAAAAATCATCAAATTTGAAGGCCTTTAGGGGGGTCAAATATGTAGACGGTTTATAACCGTTTATATCACATGTTAATAAGAAATGCTTATTTGACTCCTCTAGAGGTTTTGAAATATGATGATTTTTTGTGAGGATGACCATCTAACCATAGATAGATAATCCACAAAAAAAAATTAAAAATAAATCTCTAGGTGGGAAATGAGCCGCAAGCCTATTTCGACGAAAACAGAGTGGCAGCTCATATTTTGTATCCTTTCTCTCTCACTATATATATATATATATATATATATATATATATATATATATATATATATATATATATGTTTTCGTCGAAATAGGCTTGCTACACCCCAATGGTGTTTAATCACCCTAGAAGTTTTAGAACTTGGTGATTTTTGGTAGATGTGTTCTCTAGGGTAGGGTGATCATCCTCATCAAAAATCAACAAATTCTAAAACTTCTAGGGTCATCAAATGTTCAAAGCTTTATCGATCGTCCATTATAACCGTTAATTTTGCTTAGCATATTTGATGACCCTAGAAGTTATAGAATTTACTGATTTTTGGTGAGGATGATCACCTTACCCTAGAAAACACATCCACCAAAACTACCAAATTCTAAAACTTTTAGGGTGATAAAACACCATTAGGGTATAGCATTCTATGCTACACCCGGGTGTAGGGTTCGTGCCATCTCTCTCTCTTTCTATATATATATATATATATATATATATATATATATATATATATATATATATATATATATATATATATATATATATATATATATGAGGGCTGTTACGTTGAGCTGTGAGCTGTGGTAGGAGAAAATGAGTTGCGGGTATTTTGACCGCCCTAGAAGTTTTGGAATTTGATGAAATTTGGTGAGGGTGTTGTCTAAGGTAAGATGATCATCCTCACCAATTTTCATCAAATTCCAAAACTTCTAGGGGTTCAAATGGTCGAAGCAAAATCTGCAGATTTTAACGGTGACTGCGGATGACGGATTTTGCTTCGACCATTTGACCCCCCTAGAAGTTTTGGAATTTGATGAAAATTGGTGAGGATGATCATCTTACCCTAGACAACACCCTCACCAAATTTCATCAAATTCCAAAACTCCTAGGGGGGGCAAAATACCCGTAGCTCACTTTCTAAACCGACATCTCACTGTAACATTCATCCCTCTCTCTCTCTCTCTCTATATATATATATATATGTATGTATATATATATATATATATATATATATATATATATATATATATGGGTCAGAATCGAGGGACACACTACTTTGCCACTAAATTAGACACGCATCTTCAAATTGTTAGATAGAGGTTTTAGATTTTCTTGACCTATTATTGGGATGATCACCTTCTTTTAGATATCACATCCACAAAAATCAGCACATTCTAAAACCTCTAGGTTCATCAAATTAACGGCTAAAACGAACGGTCGATAAAGCATTTTAGATTTGATACACCTAGAGGTTTTAGAATTTGTTGATTTTTTATGGATGTACTATCTAAGGTAAGGTGATCATCCTCGCAAAAGATCAACAAATTATGAAACCTCTATCTAACGATTTGGCTTATGCGTGTCCTAAGAAGCACTGATACTGGTACGGGGACACGGGTACGACACGACACGGGTTCGCCGACATGGCAAATCCTAAAAAAGGACACGGGTACGGCGGGGACACGGCAAAATAAATTAATATTTTATGTATGTTTGCAATTCATATATATTTCAATAACCGAAAAAACCTCATAGAAAACAGCTAAAATGAAAATTTAATGCATATTAAATCGCTATCGTTAGTTACATCCAGCCCGATCGGTGAATCGTAGACAGCTCTAAATGGTATCGAAAATAACGGTTGTGTTTTAGTTTTGACTTCAACCTATCTGAAACCTCAGAGGATAAGATAAGTTAAAGCCAAACCTGAATCGTAACCGTCCATCATAACCATCCTGACAAGTGAATCACACTCAGGCCCAAATGCCATGCAAAAGAACGACTGGGATTCAGTTTTGGCTTCAACCTATCTGATTCTATGAGGTTATAATCTTAGAGGATCAGATAGGTTGAAACCAAAAGGCCCAAAACTGAATCACCATAGCTTGTAATCTGACCATATATCGAACAGTCTTTCAACCCGCAGTGTCCCGAGTGTCCGAGGAGTGTCCGACGAGTGTCCGAGGAGTGTCCGACCGTGTCCGGCTCCCGGAAGCACGTAGGACACGGCACATGCGTGTCCGGTGCGTGTCCGGCGAGTGTCCGACGAGTGTCGGTGTCCGACACGTGTACGGGAGGCCTGGGGAAGTGTCCATGCTTCCTAGTGCGTGTCTAATTCAATGGCAAAGTTAGGCAATAGTTATCAAACTTAAAAAGTATAATATACTGAGTTAGTACTTTGATGCAGGACAAGGGTGTCAAGGATTTCTAGGCTTTGCAAATTTTAAGGAGACTAAAAGTAAGATTAGTTTTTTAATGATGATCTTAAAATAGTAGATGAAATTCTCACGATATTCAGAACTTGCTCAAGTGAATAAAATATATTGAAGAAAAGCTAAGAAATTCTTACAAGCTTACAATGCAAGCCAATTAAAATTCAGTAGTGTGATCGTCCGAAAGAGAGAACTTCTAAATAGGGAAAAGGGTGTCCAACAAGTATGTAGGAATGAATCCTAAGTTAATTTTAAATAATTTTGATTATTTTAATATAGCTCAAAAATTTAATTTCAAACAGGGTAGGTTCATGCAATATTGGGGAACCTCTTCTCCTCTCTCTCTCTCTCTCTCTCTCTCTCTCTCTCTCTCTTCCGCTCTATCCCTTTTTCTCTATGTTGTAGGTGGGATCGCATCGCACCCCACAACAGCCTTTAAACGTAGGCGAAAGAAGGACCATGTACTAACTTACTAAGGTGGGTTGCCTTGTCCTTCTCAGGCATCTTGGTGGGGACACGATGACTACACCTACCCGTGTCTACACGCGCCGGCGCCGCCGCAGGAGGGCAGCCCAGGCCATGCCAATCTGGCTTGGGCCCGATAGTGGACAGTCAACCCGTCTGTGAAGGCCCATGGAGAAGCCCACAAAGACTACACACAGAAGGCCCACACAGAAGCCCATAAAGACTGTTATTATCAGTTATTTTTGGATTATTATATTGTTTAACTAGTTGCTTAATTTAGGGAGAACTGTTAGGTAGTTTTGATTTTCGGATTATTTGTTAAGCAAGGCACTGTTAGTCTATTTAACCCTATGAGGTAATGAACAAGGATAATGAAGATTTTATTGATTAGCAGCAGAATTTTTTTCTGCGATTCCTGCGAGGGGTTTCGAGTGCAATCTTGAGAGAAGATTGAAGAGCGAGAGGCCAGGTATCCGTTGGTGAGAGACCGGCGACCCCCTCACCCTCCCATCTCCTTCCTGTCGATCCTCGCATCACCCGTCATCATCAACCCACGCCATTCCTAACATAACCCCAACCCCATTATCACAGATCCACCATCACCCCACCCCTCTTGCTTCAGATCTAAGAGAAAAAAAAAAAAAGAGAAGGAGCCACCATCACCAAACAACCCACCTCGTCCGGTCACCACCGTACCATCCTGACCTCCACCTCTCGCCACCCCTGCCCGACCCCAAACCACCGCCCAGCCCTCTCCCGCGCCTTCCGACCCATCTTGTCGAGGCCCCGGCTCCGTCCAAGCTCTCTCCTTCTTTGTGGCTGTGTGAAAAAGAAAAAGAGAGATCAGCGCTTTCCTCTCTTTGGCTCTGGTTCTGCACGTGAAATCACCCACCCCTAGTGGTGACCAGCTGTAGTCAAGGGTAACTATCATCAACCTTTCAAAAGCCTCTTCGAGAGGTCACAGTCACTAGACTTGAGATTTGGGACTTTGCAAAACAGCCCCTCAACTTTGGAACTTATTTGCTTTGAGGGCTTGACGTGCTGAAGTGGATTTCTTCTTGTTGAGCGTGCTGCATCACCTGATCACTATTCAATTGGATTCTTCGGCGTCGATTGCATCCGCGATACCTGCAACCCATTCAGCCTGGTTAGATCTTTTCAATTTGAAGCTTTAGACATAAAATTAGATTATTATTTCTGCTATCCTCATATAAAATTCTGCTGGTTTGAAATAGGTCTATACCATATCATGTATCCTATCATTTGATTAAAACCCCTTGAGCTAGAAAGCTTTTATTTCAAATCCTTTTTAAAGGCTTAAGTCCTCATATTAATTGTTAAACTATCCTACTAGTCCGTGGAGTCTTCCGACTACCACTCGATCCACCGCTTCATAATTTTGACGTGCTAGGAGTTAGTGCGCGTAATCTCGGGTCCCGAGCCCGTAATTTTGTTTGCTACCTGAGCTCTCGAATTGTGAATTGTTGAATCCTGAAATTTATATTTAAAAACTATTAATTTGTATAATTTATTGATCTCTTCGCATCATATTAGGCCTGCACTCATACTCCCTGCATCAGATTTGGTATCAGAGAACTAGGTTGGTCTAGGAAACCCATTGCATAGTCGCATTCTAGTGCACACATTTTGTAAGTTATTTGTTGCATGCGCACATGTAGTGGTCAGGAGTACCTGTTCGATAATCCCAACTCTAGGATGGAACCCAATGCTAGAGCCGATCCCAATTCGGGAGCGAATCCCCACCCCGGGATGAGTTCTAGTCCGGGAACAGTTCTCGTCGACCTGGCAACAGCACTAAGTACCCTGATGGCTAGATTTGACAACCTCGAGAAAGATCTGAGAGCGCAGAGAACTGAAACCCGAGAACGATTTGCGTTCTTAGAGGCCTCTATTCAAGAGAACAATGGAGGGAGAGATGATGCCTCCCAAGCTGTCGATTATGGATGAGAAAGAAACCGAATGAGAGCCCGAGGGTATTATCCTCAAGGTAATGGCCTAGGTTTAGGTGCTAGACAAAATAGGGATTATCATGATAGTCAATACCTTGATGAGAGGATACTAAGGAGTGTCAAGATAGAAGCACCTACCTACGAAGGTCGCCTGGACCCAAAGACATTTATCGATTGGATGTCCGACATGGACCACTACTTTCAGTGGTACAAAATGTCGGAAGAAAGAAAGGTGCGCTTCGCTAAAATGAAACTGATAGGCCAAGCCAATCTCTATTGGCAAAATGTGAAACGTCTCCTAGCAAGGGCAAACCAAGAGCCTATCTTCATGTGGGATGAGATGAAAGAGAAACTCAAAGAGAAGTATCTCCACACCTCCTATAGGCAGAGACTTTTAGACCAGTGGCAAAGGTTGACCCAAGGGAGTCGCCCAGCCTCTGAGTACATCGCCAAATTTGATGAGTACCTAATGCGTTGTGAAGTCACAGAGGATATAGGAGTGACACTATCTCGGTTTCGAGCTGGACTTTGTGAGGACCTTCAGAGAGAGCTCTTCGTCAGAGAAGTCACTACCCTAGAACAGGCCTACCAAATAGTTGAAGACCTTGAGCGGTTTGCGAGGCCACAGTTTGGTCAGAGGTTCGATTCTTGTACCCCTACGAGTGCTCCAGCTCCTGCTCCAGTGGGACCGAAGCCACTACTGGAGCAACCTCAAACCAAACCCAACCCCACTGATCTCGGAAGAGACTCAAAAGGAAAAGGGGTAGTGGGAGACACATCTAAGAGGAAATCTATGAACCCTGTGAGGAAGATGACGACTATGGAGAAGAGAGCGTTATTTCTGTCAAAAGTAATCGGAGACTACAAGAAGCTTTCCGTTACTATTGAGCAAGATAACACCCCGCATCTCAACGTGGTTCGTTGCGCCTTGGCTCAGCCGAAGGTCGAGGACGATTGGAAAAGGACCACAATCTTTCACACCTTTGTCAAGTGTGGAGACAAGTGTTGTAAAGTTATCATCGACAGTGGGAGCAGCATCAACGCGGTTTGTTCGAGTTTTATCTCTCGCCTAGGATAGAAGACAGAGCCCCATCCTAACACCTACAAAGTCTCATGGGTGGACGCAACATCAATCTCAATTAAAGAGAATTGTCTTGTCTCAATTCAATTCTCCTCTTACAAGGACAAGATTTGGTGTGATGTCCTATCCATGGATGTAGGCCACCTAATCCTAGGAAGACCTTGGCTCTATGACATGGATGTCACAATTTATGGACGGTCAAACTCATGCTCCTTCATCTATGAGGGAAAAAGGATCAAACTCAATCCTGTCCAACCCAAACAAGTTGAGAAAGGAGCACAAAGCAAAACTGAAGAGCCAAGCGCAAAAGAAGAGTCAAGCAACAAAGGGCTACACATAATCAGCCCAAAGACATTTGAGCAAGAGGCAAACAAAGAGGCTATTGTTTTTGCCCTTGTTGCCAAAGAATTGGTTCCGGACTCCCCGATTGGGACACCTGAAGAAGTAACTCCTATTTTGGAAGAGTTCAAGGATATTTTCCTCGACGATCTCCTGGATCATCTTCCACTGATGCGCGACATTCAACACGCTATCGACTTAGTTCCGGGAGCAACATTACCCAACTTGCCGCATTATCGTTTAAACCCAACTGAGCATGCCGAGCTAAAGCGACAAGTTAATGAACTCCTGAGGAAGGGATTCATAAGGGAAAGCCTGAGTCCATGCACTGTACCAGCACTCCTCACCCCGAAGAAAGATGGATCTTGGAGGATGTGCGTGGATAGCCGCGCAACAAATAGAATAACGGTCAAATACCGTTTCTCCATCCCCCGATTGGATGGCATGCTAGACATGATGGCAGGAGCTACTATCTTCTCGAAGATTGATATCAAGAGTGACTACCACTAGATTAGGATTCGCCCCAGGGACGAATGGAAGACCGCCTTCAAAACGAAGGACGGGTTGTTTGAATGGATGGTAATGCCATTTGGATTATATAATGCTCCCAGCACATTTATGAGGATCATGACACAAGTTTTAAGGCCCTTCATGGAAAATTTTTTAATTGTGTACTTCGATGACATTCTCATCTATAGCAGATCGAAGGAGCAACATTTGGACCATCTTCAACAAGTGTGTGCAACCCTGAGGAAGGAAAGTCTATTCGGTAACCTTAAGAAGTGCTCGTTCTTCACCGATCGGGTAGTCTTCTTAGGATTCATTGTATCCTCTGAGGGTGTATCTGCAGATCCGGAGAAAATCCAAGCCATCGTAGACTGGCCAGAGCCATGAAGTTAGAAGTTTTCATGGCCTTGTCACCTTCTACCGTCGATTCATCCGTGGGTTTAGCACGATCATGGCCCCTATCACTGATTGTATGAGAAAATGGGAGTTTAACTGGTCCAACGCCTCCACCAGAGCATTCAGGGAAATCAAAAAGAGGATGACAGAAGCCCCAGTCATGCGCCTCCCAGATTTTACAAAGGTATTTGAGGTTGCATGTGACGCATCAGGCATTGGCATAGGGGGAGTACTTAGTCAAGAAGACATCCAGTAGTCTACTTCAACGAGAAGCTGAATGACGCTAGATTCCGATACTCAACCTACGATAAGGAGTTCTATGCAGTAGTCCAGGCATTGAGGTACAGACGTCACTATTTACTACCGTAGGAATTTGTTTTGTATTCCGATATGAAGCACTCAGGTATCTCAGTGTCCAAAAGAAGTTGAACTCAAGGCATGGTCGTTGGGTCGAATTCCTACAAGCGTATACGTTCGTTCTAAAACATAAGCCTGGAACTGAGATTAAAGCTACAGACGCACTCAGTAGAAGAGTCGTTCTCTTGAGTGTCATGAGTGCAGAAGTCATCGGATTCGACCGATTGAAAGGGGAATATGAGTCCTGTCCCGACTTTAGAGAAATCTACATTTCTCTACGAGACGAATTAGTAAGGGAGAACGATGATTATTTCTTACAAGATGACTATTTGTTTCAAGCCAATAAACTTTGCATCCCACGAACTTCAGTGAGGGATTTTCTTATATGGGAACTTCACGCGGGAGGTCTGGCAGGACACTTTGGGCGCGACAAAACCATTGAAGCCGTTGAAACTCAATTCTACTGGCCCGGATTAAAAAGAGATGTTGCCAAATTTGTCGGACAATGTCGGGTGTGTCAAACGGCTAAACAGAGGAAGCAAAATACTGGCCTATACACACCCCTACCCGTGCCAAACTGCCCATGGCAGGACGTGAGTATGGATTTTGTGCTTGGTCTCCCACAAACCATCAGAAAGCACGACTCCGTCTTTGTCGTCGTGGATCGTTTTTCAAAAATAGCACACTTCATCCCGTGTTCGAAAACATCTGATGCCTCACAGATAGCTAAGCTCTACTTCGATGAGGTTGTCAGGCTACATGGTCTCCCAAAGATCATTGTATCAGGCAGAGATGTCAAATTCACGAGCTATTTTTGGAAGACGATCTGGCACAAGATGGGGACAAAGCTGAAGTTCTCTACCGCATACCACCCACAAACAGACGGACAGACTGAGGTGGTCAATCGAATCCTAGGAAATATCTTGCGTTGCTTGGTAGGCGATCACCCTAGGAATTGGGATTTAGTTTTGACAACAGCTGAATTTGCATATAATGGGTCAGTCAATAGGTCCATAGGCATGAGTCCATTTGAGGTTGTACAAGGGTATAAACCTAGGAAACCTATAGATCTAATCCCGATGTCTCCACAGGCACGAGTGTCCGAGTCAGCCGAGTCCTTTGCACAACATCTGCATGAACTGCATAATGAGATCAATAAACGAATCCAAACTAGTAACGATAAATATAAAGCTTCAGCCGATTCAAGAAGGCGCTTTCAAGAGTTCAACGTAGGAGACTACGTTATGATTCGGATTAGACCTGAGCGGTTTCCCTCTGGAACCGTAAAGAAATTACAAGCACGAAGCGCCGACCCATTCAAGATTTTGAAACGAATTGGATCGAATGCATATGTCGATCTCCCCGCTGATTATGGGATTAGTTCAACCTTTAACATTGAGGACTTGGACGCTTATAAAGGTCCAACAGTAATCCCAGACAATCATTTTCTTGAGCCTACCCTGGATACTGATATCCCACCCGCATCAGAACCTATGCCTACTTTACCCCCGCCGCTTGCTACACCGGCCTTGAAGGATCAGATTGATAGTATTCTTGATGAGCAGGTCGTGTCCACTAGTGACGAAGGTTTCCAGCGCTACCTTGTACGATGGAGAGGGAGGCCAGAGTTAGATGATACATGGATCACCAGGGAGGAATTGCAGCAGCTGGACCCAAACATCCTGGAGTATTACCTGAGCCGTCAGGAGGCACACTCGACAGGGTCGAGTTTTTCCCACCCAGGGAGAGTTGGTGGGGACACGACGACTACACCTACCCATGTCTACACGTGCCGCCGCAGGAGGGCAGCCCAGGCAATGCCAATCTGGCTTGGGCTCGATTGTGTACAGTCAGCCCGTCTATGAAGGCCCATGGAGAAGCCCACAAAGACTACACTATGAAGGCCCACACAGAAGCCCATAAAGACTGTTATTATCAGTTATTTTCGGATTATTATATTGTTTAACTAGTTGCTTAATTTAGGGAGAACTGTTAGGTAGTTTTGATTTTCGGATTATTTGTTAAGCAAGGCACTGTTAGTCTATTTAACCCTATGAGGTGATGAACAAGGATACTGAAGATTTTATTGATTGGCAGTAGAATTTTTTTCTATGATTCCTGCGAGGGGTTTCGAGTGCAATCTTGAGAGAAGATTGAAGAGCGAGAGGCTCGCCGGCGAGAGACCGGGTATCCGTTTGTGAGAGACCGGCGACCCCCTCACCCTCCCATCTCCTTCCTGTCGATCCTCGCACCACCCGTCATCATCAACCCACGCCATTCCTAACATAACCCCAACCCCATTATCACAGATCCACCATCACCCTGCCCCTCTTGCTTCAGATTTGAGAGAAAAAAGAGAAAAAGAAAAGAAGAGAAGGAGCCACCATCACCAAACAACCCACCTCGTCCGGTCACCACCGTACCATCCCGACTTCCACCCCTCGCCACCCCTGCCCGACCCCGTCACCCAAACCACCGCCTAGCCCTCTGCCACGCCTTTCGACCCATCCTGTCGAGGCCCCGGCTTCGTCCAAGCTCTCTCCTACCTTGTGGCTGTGTGAAAGAAAAAGAGAGATCAGCTCTTTCCTCTCTTTGGCTCTGGTTCTGCACGTGAAATCACCCACCCCTAGTGGTGACCAGCTGTAGTCAAGGGTAACTATCATCAGCCTTTCAAAAGCCTCTTCGAGAGGTCACAGTCACTAGACTTGAGATTTGGGACGTTGCAAAACAGCCCCTCAACTTTGGAACATATTTGCTTTGAGGGCTTGACGTGCTGAAGTGGATTTCTTCTTGTTGAGCGTGCTGCATCACCTGATCACTATTCAATTGGATTCTTCGGCGTTGATTGCATCCGCGATACCTGCAACCCATTCAGCCTAGTTAGATCTTTTCAATTTGTAAAATTAGATTATTATTTCTGCTATTCTCATATAAAATTCTGCTGGTTTGAAATAGGTCCATACTATATCATATATCCTATCATTTGATTAAAACCCCTTGAGCTAGAAAGCTTTTATTTCAAATCCTTTTTAAAGGCTTAAGTCCTCACATTAATTGTTAAACTATCCTACTAGTCCGTGGAGTCTTCCGACTACCACTCGATCCACCGCTTCATAATTTTGACGTGCTAGGAGTTAGTGCGCGTAATCTTGGGTCCCGAGCCCATAATTTAGTTTGCTACCTGAACTCTCGAATTGTGAATTGTTGAATCCTGAAATTTATATTTAAAAACTATTAATTTGGATAATTTATTGATCTCTTCGCATCATATTAGGCCTGCAATCATACTCCCTGCATCAGATCTCCACCCTCTCCTTTTCTTTCTTGTGAAAATAACCCATGTGGGCCCCAATACTGAAAGAAATAAAAACAGCATGATCATCCAATCATCCTTTAAGAAATGTATTCTTAACAGTGCATGCTAAGCAAGCATATCAGCAAAAAATTTGCATTGTGAGTTTGGTATGTTCCCAAGTCCTGACTAGTTAACTCAGAAATTCGAGGGGTCACCCTAGTAGCATATATCCACAGATTTTGTTGATCGCTTCTGATGGAAATCTATTGTGTCCTATGATTACTGTGGGACTAACTCTAGCTGTTTTTCACTCATCTTTTAAGTTCTTCATACCCACTTTCTTCCCCTTTTATTTCACTGGAAATTTTCACATATTTTAGTATAGCATCTGACCTTTGATATGTGGCCTATGAAAGCATCCAACGAATATGGATTTTGTAGATAAGCAATGTTATCCGGCCATCTGGTTCTGTCCATCTTGATGTGGCCCCCTTTCATAATCGTCAAGGCTGAGTGTGATTCACCGGTCAAGGTTGGGTGCAACGGGCAGTGACGTGGTGCCATGTCAAGATGTACATATCCGGATGCAAACCCGGATTGCTATGTAACAGTTTCCTTTTGTTGATGCAGGGAATGCTATTCTCTTTCTACGGTACTGTAGTTCATAAATGTGTTGGTCTTCTGACGCTAATAGACAGTAATAGAGGCAGTGATGCTGTATTTCGGCCTTGGACATAATTACTGTTTCCACAAATGTTATGTGCCTCGAAAGGGATGATTGGATTGTCATTTTTCTTCTTGAAATAGATACTCTTTCAATGAGAATCTAGGTATCTTTAGTTTCTTTGTGGTCTATCAAAACATGAATCTTGTGGTCAATAAGATGTTCTGCACTCTTTTATTTTCATCACATATCATGGAAATTCACTCTAAGGTAGCTCGGAATTGTTTCATGTGCAATACTCCTTCACTTTGTCACTAATACCAACTAATGTAGAAAGTATAATTCTAGCTTTTGATATAAACATTTTTTTCTGCATCTGAAACAATCTTGAGTAACATCTCGTATGCACTATAAGCTACTAAAATCATATCTATTGTTTCTATTTTTAGCAGATTCCCATGGTTCCACTACAGAGTCTCGATGTGAAATGCTCGCCGTGTGATGCATGGAAGCACAACTCCCCTGAGTATGAGGAGATTCTGTATGAGCAAGGAATTCCAACAATGATTACTTGGAGCTATGGTGGCAAAGAAGTTTCTGTGGAAGGATCCTGGGATAATTGGATGACAAAGTATTGGAATCATTACAAATCTTTATCTCTGAACTTTTGACATAGTATACTACAAATGTGTTGACTTTCAGAGAGGTTGGTTGTTTTTCCTTTTTTCTTTAACAGGAAAACCTTGCAAAAATCAGGCAAGGACTTCACAATTATGAAAGTACTTCCATCGGGTGTCTACCACTACAGATTTATTGTTGATGGAGGATGGAGGTATGCCCCTGACATACCATGGATGCGTGATGAAATGGGGAATCCATATAACATCTTAGACTTGCAGGTAACTTATTCTAACTGCTGGTCTATTAATTCCTGTTTTCCAACCTTTGGACGACCCAACTTAGTTAACCACATTCTTTATGTGCTTGAATGCATGAATATGTTGTAGATCTTACTGTTTATAATATAAAAACAAAGAAGAGAATATATTATCTTCACTATCACCTATCAACCACCATGCATCTAGGTAGGATCATGTTTATGCGTGTACAACTGTAGGGGCAGTAATAGGTAGGTGCACAACTCTATTATGTCAGTGGCTTCTATATACATCCTTATTTGGAAATGAAGGGTTGCATCCAACATGGACTCCTATATATGTGTTATACGAACAGACTAGTTGGATCTCTATGTTTTATATGGGACGCTCTGTTGGGTGTACAAGAGGAAATAAAGAGAGCATGAAGGAAGAAGGCTCATCGTCTTGTTTCTTGTTTGGATCTTTCATGCAGTCCTTTTCATGTGCAGTGATTACAGTCCCCTTTGGTGGTTCTCTCATGATATTCTAATTGGATTGCATGTTTCTGGTTAGTCTCTTGGGTGGTTGCTCCTTTATTGTGAAAGCTTAGTTGAAGGAAAGTTTATTGGTTTTGAAGAAATAATTTGTTTTTTTTTCTTGTTATGGATGGTCAAAGCAGGCTTTGTACCATGTGTCTCTTGAGGAAAGGATGAAGCATCTCACTTGCCATGAAGATATTGGGAGTTTTCATATTTGATAAGTAATTTGGGCAAGTGTGTATAACCTTATTTGCAACATGGGAGATTGGTTGGCCAGATTAGAATTTGAAATCTAGCATAGGCTTTGTAGTCGCGAAAAAAAGATGCGGGTCGTCTTTATTGCGGACACACGAGATTACAAGGGTGGCCGGGACCGGGGGCTCGGGGGTGACGAGTCCGGGTGCGGCGAGTGTTAATCAGGAGATTGTGGGAGAGATCCTCTGGAGGGTCCCTTTGATCCGCGTTTTCACGTGGTGTTCGTGTGAGAGCTCTGAAGGGGTTGCCCAGGACAGAGGTCTTTACAGGGTGAGGGTTTTTGAGAGGCTAAGGAATATCCGCCGTTTCTTTGGTCCCTTCCGTGCTTCGCGCTTCCTCGGCTAGGGGGTCTTCAGCTTCGTTCCTCGGTCTTCGTGTCTTCCTCGCTCCTTACTTGACCTCAGCGTACTTGATCGTCGGTTCGCGGCGTCGATCGTGCTTTTGGCGTTGGCTTTGGCTTTGGCTTTCGACCTTGGCTTGGCTTTGGCGTGGCTCTGGCTTTTGCTTTGCTTTGGCGTTTGCGCTTGGACGTAGACGGGGGAGACTTGCGATGCTTCCGTTCTTCCAGACTTCGCGTCGTATCAGCTAGAACGTGCGGTGCTTTTGCTCGTGACCGGCGTAGTCGCTTGGCTTTGGCACTTGCGTTGCTTTGGCGCGGGCTTTACCGGGGCTTTTGCTTCGGCTTCTTGCGTGGGCTTCTGCTTCAGCGTTGACTCGATCTTCTTCTCGAACGGCGGTGGCTACTTCTTCAATGCTTCTGGCTTCCTCGACGGTTTGAGTATCGGTATAGCGTCTCCTCTTCTCCGAGCTTCTTTGGCGTGACCGGAGTCGAATGGTACTTTTGAAGATGGCGGGGGTAGCACCGATCTCCGTGCGACGGTTGTAGCGCCGACTTTGCTTCGAAGGCGACGGGTGTAGTGACGCTTCGAGTGTTCCTCTCCAAGCTTTCTTCTTCGTGGATGGAGCGGGCGTTTGTCGAAGGCGACGGGGTGACGACGCTTCGGTCTTCTTCTCCGGGCTTTGGGGCTTGATCGGAGTTGAAGGCTTGTTGGAGACGACGAGGTGATGCCGCTCCGTTCTTCTTCTCCGGCCTTTGCTTCTGGCGTCTTCGGAGTCGAAGGGTCTTCTTCTCCGAGCTTTCTTCTTCGTGCACGGAGTCGAAGGCTTGATTTTCTTGTGCAAGGGTCTTCACGTTGATGAGGGCTTTCAGTGGACTAAGCCGGTCCCGAAGGGATAGGCTTGCCCGTGCCTCGTGAAGCCTTGGGTCGATGAAGAAGCGTCTCCTCTTCTACAGAGCTTCCTCGCTTCGTCTTCAGCTTGCAATTTTTTCCGACCCTTGAGCCTTCCCCCACCCCCTCTATTTATAGGCGAAGGGGGAGGGGAGAGATATGGGAAGTTTTAATTTTAAATCCCTTTAATATCTCCCCCATAATTACCCAGGATTTATTCATCCATTGATGAGGGAAATAAATCTTTATTTGCTTTCCTTTTCTGGCGGGATAATTATGGCTCAATCATTTTTGGATTCATCTGGAATCTTGCATATAAAATCGATGGCGACCCGACTCTTCTTCTTGTCCGTCGGATCGAGGGATCGGTGCAGATCCACGTGTGGGTAGACATCATGCGCAACCTCCCCCCGCGCATGACGGTAGTTCTTTCCTTTTCTTTCTTTTCTTTCCTTTTCTTTTCTTTCTTTTTTTTTTTCTTTTCTTTCCTTTTCTTTTCTTTCTTTCTTTCTTTTCTTTCCTTTCTTTTCTCTCCCTTTTCCTTGCATGGCCGGCCTCCCCATGGGGGGTCCGGATCCTTAGTAGGGGTCGGCCTCCCCATGGGGTTCGGATCCTAGTATGGGGCCGGGTGGGCCCCACTTGAGGATGGGCCCACCCGGCTTCTTGTCGGGCGCGAGTCGGGTCCAGGTCTGGGTCGCGTCGGGTTTGCATCCGCGTAGGTGTACGCAAGTCGGGTTTGCACCCGCATAGGTGCATGCGAGTCGGGTCCGGGTTCGACACAATTTGTGTGTCTACAAGTGCCCCCTCAAGGATGAGTGCGACGGTGAGAACATGTAAGGTTTGGACACGTAGGAATCGTAGAGCACTTGTCCTTGATGCCTTTTGTCGGCGGGATTGGGGGTCTATTTAATGACCCCTACCCCCTTTATCCAACATTCTGCTATTGCGAAGGTTCCGCCGGCTTTTGGAGACCGCCGTCGGAAGAGAGCTGCCTGGGGTTGCACGCAACTTGCTCCGTCTTTCCGGTGTCGCCTCTTTCGTCGGCGACGGTGACGATGGTGCGTGACTTGAAAGTTGTTGCGAAGACAGGCTCGAAGCGACGCGGCGATGAGGACCGAGGCGATGAGGATGGAGGAGCGCGGTTGAGATGCGAACCGCCTTCGCCGCCTCTTCCTTCCTCTTTCTTCTTCTTCTTCTTCTTTGGTTTTGGACCGCGGGAGCAGCAGCAGCAGCGGCAGCGGCGGCGAGCGGCGCGGGACGTGCGCGGGGCTGCATGCGGGCGGAGGCTGCAGCGCGCGGGGCTGCTCGGGGCGGCGCGTGCGCGGGCGGAGGTGGCAGCGCGCGGGGCTGCGCTGGGCGGCGCGGCGCGCGCGGGTCGGGCGCGGGGGCCGGCTGCGTCGGCGTCGGGTGCGGGCGCGGCGGCGGCTTAGTCGGGTTCGGCCCCGACTGGGTCGGAGGAGAAAGGGGCAGCGGGTCCCCCCCTTTCCCTTGCTGTCCGGCTCCCATTGGGGGAGAGGGGGCTGCGCCCCCCCCCCCCCTTTTTTCACCTTTGTCGGGCACCGATTGGGGAGAGGGGGCTGCGGGCCCCCCTCCCTTTCTGCTGCTGTTGTATTTTTTTTTTTTGCTCTATCTTTGGACGGAGAGGGGCCGCGGGGCCGGCCGAGTGCGTGGCGCAGCTATAATGGTGGAGGGGTAGTTGGCCGGGGGGTACTGCGCGGATCTCGAGAGAGGGGCGCGAAGGCGACGTTCGGGCGGTCCTCATGACAAGGAAGCTGTGGGCCCTTTTTTTTTTTGAGGCTTCTTGTCTTGACTTGCTTCTTTTCATGGCTCTTCAGGATTCGAGTCTTCGAGGGCTTGACTTCGCCTGGGTGGATAGCTGAGGACCTCTCCGATGGGAGGAGATGCCTTCGCTTCCCCCTTACTCGGGTGTACCGTTACTGCAACTCGAGGCGAGAAGACCTTCTGTCGTTGCTTCGTGTTTTTATCCACGAGCGCATCACGGAAGATGGAGTTGCCGATGCGACCTGTGGGATGCTGAAGCTGAGCGAGAAAGTCTACACCGACGAAGGGATCTCCATGAAGCTTCTCCGCCTAAGCTTGAGTACCCCTTTCCACCATTGTGATGAAGATTTCGTGCCCACTCCGGTAGTTGCCTCGAAGATCTGCTCCCGATTGACCCGATGGGGTACCGACTCTTGGCCTCGGGGGGACGTCCAATATCTTTGCGGTTTCCGTGAATGGATGAGCGAGCTCTACGAGGTCTTTGGAGCGGAACCCGAGATGAATTCATTGGCCAAGTTTCTAGCGCCGGCTTGTCGAGAATACAACCGTCCTGAGGGGATGTATCACGCTCTTTGTGAACTCTGGTGTTCGGCCACCAACACTTTCCTTACTGGAGCGGGGGAGATAGGGATCTCACTTCGCGACGTCCATATTGTTTCCGGATGTCCTGAAGTGCGAAATTACTACCAGGAGGAGGTGCCAGCCTTGAAGGACCTGTTGGACAGCAGCTTTGCTCTGAGCTCCTGCCTTCTTCTGTTCAAGGCATATGCCGTCATTGCGGCGCGGGATCAGTCAGACCGAGTGCGTCCCTCTTCCTGGGTTGACTTTTGGTTCAGGGGCGAGTATAGGTCCCCGGCACCTTCGGCTTACCCAATGTAGAAAGTCGCTCAAATGAAGAGGCCTCCGATTCGTTCTTTTGTGAGACCTATTGAGTCATTGGCTCGAGAGAGGCACTCAATGGAGGGAAAACAGTGTCCCTGGGAGATCCTCGGTCTGAGGCGTGACAACGAGGAGTGGCGGGCGGTTTATCGAGCTGCCGGGCTGGTCATCTTTCTTTGCCGATCCCCTGTCCCGGCGAGGTCATCCGTCCGGGGACCTTTCTTGCAGCTTCCAGGATGGCGAGGGGGGAGCTTTTCAATCTACCTCCGGCAATCTTATGCGCTTTGTATTGGGGGCTCAGTGGGACTTACTGGGACTTGTCCAGCTCGGATAATGCCAAGGGGGAGCTTGGCCGGTCTACTGCGTTCGGATCTCTGCACTACCTGTATGGCTGGATAGCTCTTCACTTCCCAAAAGGGATCTTCGCCAAACGCGGGCATCCAGCCGACCTGCCGTTCCTGCCCGGGATAGGAGGGATCTTAAATGCTTTTATCTGTTGGGAGCGCCCGAGCACTCTTTTGCGGAGGATGGGAGGCGCCGACTTCGAGTTTCTGTCAGAGCATTCGGTGCTACCTTTGGAGAGGTCGACTGTCCATGACAACGAGGAGCTCTCGGACAGCTTGTATTGGAATATGGTCAGTTGTCGTCTTGGTTACTTGGTTTGGCGCAAGGGGGATGTGGTGGAGGTGGAGCAGTACTCCCCTCATCGCTTCGCTCGTCAGCAAGGGTTTCGACAGGAAGTTCCTGCTATGCCTCAGCAGTTGCAGGGGTGCATTAGTCCGCAGGAAGGTTACCGCCTCTGGGCTTCTCTTTACGCTCGATTGACTGGCGGTAGCTTCTTCCCTAGGACCAAGTCGGGGTTTCGGGATGCCGCCACTCCATACTACTACAAATGGATTGAAGAGCGAGTTTCCCCCTTACTTGCGAGTCTCCCGGTTGACGTTCTGGTGAGCAGTGAGTTTAAAATTTTTCGCTTTGATCCTTCTGCGGGAGTGGAAGATCGTCGCCTCCGATTGGGGCTTCAGAGAGCCCAGAAGAGTTGTAGTCGTCTTTCCAGTACTCGCCGTGTCCCTTCTTCGGCTCCCGTGCTAGAAGCCGAGCTTATTAATGCCTCCGGGCCATCCTTTTTCTCGAAGGCCGCTGTTGAGGGCGCCCCGCCCAAAAGAAGAAAAGTTTGCATTCCCCGCGGGATGACTTCAAGGGTCCCTTGTCCGGTGGTGGATACCGAGGAGCCCGGACTTCTAAGAGATGAGGTGATTCCTCCGTCTAGGGCTGCTTCGTCCGACCTTGTAGGTATGGAGTTCTTATTTTACTTCCTTTCTATGCTCGGGAAGTTCCATCATGCTGAGCAGTGTATTTCTTTCGGACAGATTCCGTTATAGTGGTAGAGCGCGGGGCGGACTCTCCGAAGGCATCTCTCGGGCATTCGTCTACTGGGGCCGCGCAAGAAGTGCCTGGGGAGTGCGGGCTAGATGTTCCTCCGGATGATTTGGACCTCCTTGGGGTTTGCGGGGAGAACTTCCCTAGCGGCAATATTGACCTGGACGGCATTGACGTTGACGCTCTGTCTTTTCATGAGGAGGCCGAAGTTTCGAGTGTCGATAAGCGGCGTTTCCCGGCTGCTGTGCTCTCAGGCCTGTTGGAGGAGACGGTTGTCGCGACGGTGGCGGCGGTTTCTTCAGTTTTGCCGATCTCGTTGGTGAAGGCGGTCCCCGTAGCGACTGCAGCGGAGGGGAAGGTTTTGCCCACCTACTCTGAGGCACCTCGCCCGAGCTTAAGGCCGAGGAGCAGAGTTTCAGAGTTTCTTCTTGCGAGCTGCCGGTAGTATATCAAGTCAACGTTGGGGCCCTTTCAAGATGCGGGCTTCGGCGCCCTACAAGACTGGTGGTCTACCGACGGTGCAGAGTTTTGCGCGAGCCTGGAGGAGTTCAAGGTCGACAGTTCTTCTTTTGTCACCCAGATAAACCTGCTCGTGACTGATAGCGAGGCTTATCGCTCCCGGCGAGCTTTACTAGAGGGGAGCACTCCTTCTGAGCTGGTGGTCGCCGAGGCGAGCTTGTGTCAGTCAGAGCACCAGCTTGCAGAGGCTGCTTCCAGCCTGTCAAAGGCTCAAAGGAAGATAGAATCGGTGCGCGCTTCACTTCGGAAAGCAGAATCTCGTCTGGAGCGAGCTGAGACCGCAGAGAGTGCTTTGAAGGCGAGCTGTTTAAAGCAGCAGTCAGACTTGGTGGCCCGTCGCGAGTTTTTGGCCACACGTCCCGCGGAACTTTAGCGAGTGGAGGCTACTAGAGAGGAGTTAATGTGCCGCCTTTAAGCCCTGGATGTCTTCTTTTAGCTGCTTCTCGTCTAGTCGTTTTGCATTGTAGCTTTCTTTTTTGCCATGTACTGCCTTTCTCTTGAATATCTAATAATATCGTCTTGTTTTTGCCGTATCTATGCATGGACCCTTGTTGTGTCGGACTGAATCTGAAGTAACTTCTCAGGCTGCCTACGTACCCCCCTAAGGGGGATCAAGTCGCACGTAGTTCATTATTTTATTTTTTTTCGCAAGGGTGTGGCCTTGCTTTAGGCATAGTACCTTTTGAGGTACTTGCCGTTGATAGGGCCGAGTGTCAGCCTTTCTGGCGTCGTGAGGAGATAGGCGCCTTGGAGTAGACTTCCTTGATGGAGTGCGGGCCATCCCACTTGGCATCAAATTTCTTCCCTCTTCGGTGCGAGAGAATGATGGGGCGTTTGACTGCCAGCACCAGTTCCCCTGTTTGGAATGATCGAGGATGGATCTTCTTGTTGAAGGCGCGGGACAGTCTGGCCTGATAACACTCCAGACGTTGCTGAGCTTCGAGGCGTCTCTCGTCCAATGCTTCTAATTCTACTAGGCGGAGCTGGGCATTGTCGTCGCTGGTGAGGCCTTCCTGGATTGATATCCTGAGCGATGGGATCTGGAGCTCGAGCGGAAGAACGGCTTCTACACCATAGACGAGGGAGTACGGAGTTGCTTGTGTCGGAGTGCGAAAGGACGTTCGGTAGGCCCACAGCGCTTCGCCCATGCGTTCATGCCAGTCCTTGGTTTTCGAGACAGTTTTCTCCAGCAGTTTGCAAAGAGTCTTATTGAAGGTCTCCGCCAGACCGTTGGCCGGAGCGTTGTACATTGTTGAGCACTTCTGCTTAATGTCATACCTGGCGCAGAACTGGCTGACAGCAGTATTCTTGAATTGCTTTCCGTTGTCCGTTACGATGTATCGAGGGACTCCGTATCGGAAGATGATGTCTTTCTGAATGAAGCTGATGACGGAGTGCCTTGTAACTTCCCGTAGAGGTGTTGCTTCAGCCCACTTGGAGAAGTAGTCCGTTGCCGCCAGAATGTAAAGGTGTTGCTTGGATGACTTGGGCAGGGGGCCGACAATATCGAGTCCCCATCCGTCGAAGGGCCTAGATGCGATTGTTGGGTGCAGAGGCTCTGGCGGTTGGCGGATGTAGTCCCCGTGTAGCTGGCAAGCGTGATATTTTTTTGCGAACTCCAAGCTGTCCTTGACCATGGTGGGCCAGTAATAGCCCATTCTCCTGACGCGAAAGTGAATCTTCGGACCGGACTGGTGCGATTCGCAGATTCCAGCGTGTACTTCCAGTGCCGCTTCTGTCTCTTCTTTCGCGAGGCACCTCACGAGCGTGCCATCGTAGCTTCGTCGGTACAACTCGTTGTTGAAGTGGTAGAACTTCAGAGATCGTCGCCGGATGTCGACTTTGCGCTTCGGATCTTTGGGGAGTTTACCATGGATGAGATAATCCACAAAAGGCTGCCTCCAGTCTTGCTCTTCAATTTCGAGGACGTGCACCGCGTTGGTTTGAACTGGAATTTCGATTGGACCTTCTTCTTTGGTGACCACTATTCTTCTGCAGACGAGGACGATGAGCTGACGTTCTTCTGGAAACGGGAGTATAGCCGCCAGATTCGCGAGTGCGTCAGCCTGTTGGTTGAGATTTCTGGAGATGTGCTGAATGGAAGCGGTCTCTAGTTTGCCAAGGAGCTCCAAAGCTCGCGCGTGCAACGGCACCAGGTCTTCTTTGTTGACTTCGTATGCCCCCAAGACTTGCTGGATAACGAGTTGAGAGTCACCGAAAATCTCGAATCCTTGAAGCTTAATTTCGTTGGCAAGCTCGAGACCGATGAGTAGAGCTTGATACTCTGCCACATTGTTGGAATATGATTCCGTCAGCAGGAATGAGAAGGGGAGTATTTCGTTGTCTGGAGTGACGAAGATGACTCCGGCTCCCGCTACGTCCTGTCTTGCTGCGCGGAGGGGACGATGTCGATGGAGAACACTTCTTCGTCTGGGAGATCTTCTGACAACTCCCATTCTACCGGGAGGGGATATTCTGCGAGGAAGTTCGCGAGAGCTTGTCCTTTGACTGCTTTCTGTGGTACGGAGGTGATATCAAATTCGAAGAGAAGCAGCGCCCACTTTGCCAAACGTCCGGAGAGCACTGGTCTTGACATGATGTACTTGAGGGGGTCGGCCTTCGAGACGAGTCTGACGGTATGAGCCAGCATATAGTGTCGCAGCTTTTTCGTGGCGAAAATGAGTGCTAAGCAGACCTTCTCGATCGGGGAGTAATTTAGCTCTGCGCCGACGAGAGTGCAACTCAAGTAGTAGCAAGCCGTTTCCTTGCCAAGCTCATTGTTCTGAGCCAGGAGTGCCCCCAATGATTGCTCCTGGGCACTAATGTAGAGAATTAGCGACCTTTCTTGAACTGGTGCTGATAGAACTGGCGGCTTCAGGAGATAAGCTTTGATGCTTTGGAGTGCTTCTTGGCAAGCATCGTCCCATTTGAATGGCGCTCCTTTCTTCATGAGGCGATTAAACGGGCGACATTTCCCAGCTAGGTTGGCGATGAATCTTCGGATATACGCCAAGTGCTCTTGGAGGCCTCTGAGGTCTCGCACTGTCTCTGGGGTGGGCATATTGACGATAGCATCAATTTTGGATTAATCTATCTCGATGCCTCGATGTCGTACGACGAAGCCGAGGAACTTGTCTGAGGAGACTCCGAATGCACACTTGAGTGGATTCATGCGGAGTTGGTACCTTCTAAGCCGTTTGAAGATTAGCTCGAGATCTTGTAGATGTGCCGACTTCTTCTGGGATTTCACTACGAGGCCGTCGACGTAGCACTCCACATTTTGATGAAGCATGTCGTCGAAGATTCTCTGCATGGCTCGCTGGTAGGTGGCTCCTGCGTTTTTCAAACCGAACGGCATAACTTTGTAGCAGTAGATTCCTTTCGGTGTGCGGAATGTTGTGAGCCCTTCGTCCTTGGGTGCCATCCGAATCTGATTGTAGCCTGAGGATCCGTCCATGAAAGTTAGCACCTCGTGGCCTGTCGTGGCGTCCACCATTAGCTCCGTGATTGGCAAGGGGAAGTCATCCTTCGGACATGCGTTGTTCAAGTCTCTGAAATCCACGCACACTCGGATTTGGTCGTTCTTCTTTTTCACTGGGACGATGGTAGAGATCCATGTCGGGTATTTGACCTCTCGGATGAAGCCGGCTTCAATTAGTTTGTTCACTTCGCCTTCTATTTGGGGTACCAGTTCCGGCCGGTAGCGTCTTTGTCCTTGCTTGATGGCGCTAGCTCCATGTTTGACGCTGAGCTGGTGTACTGCAATTCTGGGATCAAGTCCCGGCATCTCCTTGTAGGACCATGCGAAGACGTCTCTATATTCTCGGAGCAGTTTGACGTATGCAGTTTCTTCTTTAGGAGTCAAGAGTGTGCTGACGAATGTAGGCCGAGGCTCCGTTTCTGTGCCCAAATTGATTTCCTTCAAGTCGTCAACGGTGGACTGCCCCCCTTCTTCGAGGACTGGCGGGGCATCTGGCAACTCGTCGTCCGAAGTAGAAGTATCACCGTTGTCAGGAGCCGTAACGGAGATGTGATTGACGGCTGTCATGGGTGGGGGGGTGGGTGTCGAAACGACATCCTTGATTGTCATCCCCAAGCGGTCGAACACCGACTTCTTCTTTGACTGCTTGACTGGCCCGAGCCTTTCGAACACAGATGTACGCTTTAGATTCGACCGGCTTCGATTGCTTTCGTTTTGCTTCTGGAGCAAGGCTTGGCGTCGAACCCGTCGCCGTCTTCTTTTGCTGTCGGGATGGCTGGCGTAGGCAGAGCGTGCATCGGAGATTGTCGATCCTTCAGCTGCTTCGTCTACCATCTTCGCCCCGATGTAGTTGGAGGTGAAGGTCTTTTTCGCTGCAATCCTGACGGCCATCGGAGTTCGACTGGAGCCAATGCCTTGGCGGTTCGGGAGAATTTGTTCGCCGTTTTGAAACAACCGAGCTTGAGTCCTCGTCATCCCATGTGGCGTTGCTGCTGGGAGAAGTGTGCCCATGGCGCTTTCTTTGTCGTAGCCGGCTTTGAACAGCAACTTGGCAGTGTTTTGCCCCCAACTCCCTTTCGGCTTGAATCCAAGTTGATTGGGGTCGACTGATTCGACAGGGCTGCTCGGGTTCGGAGCTTGCGCCATACTAGGTAAAGGCAACGTCATTTCTTGCAGAGTGATGATATTGGCTTGTGATAGTGGCGGGGTCATCTTTCTTGCTGGAGTAGACGGCGATCGCTCAGATTTACGAAGCCACTGAGGCGCGAGATGTAGGACTGACGTCGCTTGGACGGGCAACGGGGTATGTTGCATTGCTTTTGCTTTGGAACTGATGCGCATTCTTTGCCTTGATCCTGGTGCTTCTTGGACCTGGAGTTTCGCCATGTCGGAAGGTTGCATCGGTTTTGCAGGTGGAGGAGCCTCGCCCTGTTTTACTTCTTCAGCCTTCTGGGCTCGAGGGGCTTTAGTTGGAAGGACTTCCGCGACTAGGTCCTTCACCTGGTAGAACTTGGCGTCGGCCAAGTGTGCCTCGGCCTCATTGAATGGCTTGTCATCAGGAACTATGCATTTCTCCATGCCTTCTTCGTAGTACTTGAGGCACTGGTGCCAGGTGGACACTATGACGCCATTCTCGTGTAGCCATGGCCTGCCCAACAGGAGGCGATATGATGTCTAGCAATCGATGATGTGGAAAAGGACCATTGTATCTAGCGGGCCGATTGAGAGCTTCAGGCGGATGATTCCGGTAGTGGACTGTCCGCCCTGGTTGAACCCTTGAATGACCAATTGGCTGGGCGAGAGCTGGTCACTGGTGATGCCGAGTTGCCGCATCGTCTGGATGGGCATGATGTTGACGGCGGAGCCACAGTCTAGCAGGATTCGACTCACCGGCTTCTCCTTAATATATCCCGAAACGTAGACGGGCCAGTTGTGCAATCGTGTTCCGAGTTGTAAGTCCTCGTCCGAGAAGGTTATCGTTGCATCGCACGAAGCCACAGTTTTGCCTTTCTTGTCGTCGTTCATTTTCTTCTTGTAGCTGTTCGAGTCCGCCAAGGCTGCAGCCATCGCCAGGCGAGCCTTCTTCGGAAGATGCAAAGCTTCCACGAGCGGCAAGTGCAGGATTGCTTCGTCATGAGAGGTGGTGCCCCCTTTGTCGGAATCGTCTCCCTCGTCAATGGAGTTGCCTTCTTCAGAAGTTTCGATTTCGTCTTTTCCTTCCGACGCCTTATGAACTTCGACCATGTAACAAGACACCCTGATGTGTTGATCGGCTGGGTGGTAGTGATCGGGGAAGAATTCTTGCAAGGTTGCTGGTTCTGGAAGGCTCTGCTGGAGGAGATCGTCTTGGTTTGCCGGCGTCACTTTGAACGCCTTCCTTGCTGGAGTCTTGCTTTTCTTCTTGTAGATCCTTCGCTCGGGAAACCTCCTCATCACGCGGTCTTGCTTGTGCTGCCTTTCTTGTCGTGGCCTCCGTCGTTGGGGTAGCATGATTCATGCCTCTTCGTCGGTGGATTCTCGTCCGCTATGATGTTTGGCAGCAGCAACTGGTTCCCTTGAAGACGCTTGTTCCTCCGGAAACTCTACTGGCTCGTCCTCCGATCCCTAGCCGGTGGGTTTGATTTCTTCGATCGAAATTGATGGAGGCTTTGAGTAGAGGACGTAATAGTCAAACTTGCCCGAAGGTTGTCCTAGCAGACCGACTTCTGGATCTCCTTGCTCGTATCTCCTTCGGAGCGCTTGTTGGGACGTAGCATCGCTTGGAAGAGGTGCTGGTGTGAGCGATGGTTGCACCCTGGGCAGCGGCGTTTCTTCCTCGGTGAGCGCAGGAGTACGTTGGCGTCGGCTCGAGACCTTCAGGTGGGGAATTGGCTTCGCGGCTGGCCTCTGACGGTTGACGCGCAATTTGGGCGTGCTTTGTCGTGCAGCAATGAGTACCGGTGAGAAGGAACCGAAGGCGATGGACGTTATGTTAGCCGTAGCGACTTCCCCGGTGTCGATCTCTATCTTTCCTTGCTTTGCGAGTGCCATGATTCGTTCTTTGAAGACGAAGCATCTTTCGATGGGATGACTTACCACCCGGTGATATTTGCAGAAGAGAGGGTCGTCGACGCGATGCATCTGCTCGGGCCTCTTTGAAGGAAGGAGCTTTATCATTTTCTCTTGCAGCAGTTGGTCGAACATGGAGGAGACTTCCGAGTCCGGGAAGGGGTACTCCTTGGCTTCGAGCTCTTCGAGAGTCATCCTTTGTCTTTGCGGCGGAGGCGGCGGTATGACGACTCCCTTCTTCTGATCCGGCTTGCCACCGATCTTGAGCGGCTTGGAGGTTGAAGCGATGTCGGCAACATTGGCTTGCTTTGGTTTCGGTGTCGGAGGTTTGTCCTTCTTTTCACCCTTCAAGAAGTCCTTGTTCTTCGAATCCCCGCGGCTTGCTAGGCTGAGTTCCATGTCGTGAGCCCGAGTTGCGAGTTCTTCGAAAGACCGAGGTTTGATACCTTTGAGGATGTAGAGCAGGCCCCAGTGCATGCCTTGGGTGCACATCTCAATGGCCGAGTCTTCAGACAAGCGGTCTCGTGAATTCAGCGCGAGGTTCCTCCATCTGTCGATGTAGTCGATCACCGGCTCGTCTTTCCTTTGCTTGACGGCGGTGAGTTCGGTCATGTTGACGGTGCGTCTGGTGCTGTAGAAGCGATTGAGGAACTCCCTTTCCATCTGATCCCAGCTGTCGATGGTCCCTGGAGGAAGGTCAACGTACCAGTCAAAAGCATTACCTTAACGAACTGTTTCACCATCTCGTCGCTATATGTGCTGGCGTTGTTGCAAGTTTCGATGAAGTGAGCAACGTGCTGCCTTGGATTTTCCTTTCCGTCGAAGTGCTGGAACTTTGGCGACTGGAACCCGATGGGGAAACGCAGCTGCTGGATCCTCACGGTGTAAGGTTTCGAGTATGCCGCCGTGATCGGAGGAAGGCCACTGCCGTGGGAGCGCATCATGTCGGTTACCAACGCTTGTATTTGCTGAGCATTCATTGTTACTGTTGCTGGAGGTTGTGTGGCCACCGAGGCTGGCGCTGGAGAGACGACTTCCGCCGGGACGGGAACCGATGAGAGTGCTGGCGTAACCGCTTGAATTGTCGGAACTACCTCTGTAGGGGTGGGAGTTGAAGACGGAGCTGGAGCGGCTACCGGGGAAGCAACGGGTTGACCGACTGCTGCAGCGTCCTTTGCGCTTAGCTTTTGAAGCAGAGTATTGATGTAACGATTCTTCTCCTCCATCAGCCGAGTAATCTGCGCCATGTGCTCGCTCATCTGCATGACTTGGAGCTGAAGAGCGGACGGGGGATGGTGACGGAGGACGTCTCGATGTTGCATGCTAGCATCCTCGCTGTCATCGTCGGAGACGTAGTTGCGCCGACTCGCTTCTGGTTGATGACTGGTGTTTGCCCCCTGCAGAGGAGGTGCAACATCCGCTGGAGAATCCGAACGGGCTCGGGGTTGGGGCTGGTCCTCTCCAAACTTCTGGACATGGGCTCCAGGATCGAGGCTTGTTTCTTCATGGGCCAAGGCCTCGTCGGCGCTTTGGCGAGCATCTTCGGCAGCAGTTTCCGGCATAAAGACATCCGCAAGAGTTCGAGTACGCCGAGTGTAGACGCGTACCATCGGAGGAGTATCACCCTCCGGGTTTACTGGACCACCGTGTCGGAGTAGAGGAGACTCGGCGATCGGTGAAAGGCTTGGAGCAAACGCATCGTTGCTTGTCCCGGCCATTGCAAACTTCAAGCAGCTTCTTCAGTCGTACGGATGAAAGGAGAAGATGTCCTATCGGGCGTGCCAGAAATCTGTAATCGCGAAAAAAAGATGTGGGTCATCTTTATTGCGGACACACGAGATTACAAGGGTGGCCGGGACCGGGGGCTCGGGGGTGACGAGTCCGGGTGCGGCGAGTGTTGATCAGGAGATTGTGGGAGAGATCCTCTGGAGGGTCCCTTTGATCCGCGTCTCCACGTGGTGTTCGTGTGAGAGCTCTGAAGGGGTTGCCCAGGACAGAGGTCTTTACAGGGTGAGGGTTTTTGAGAGGCTAAGGAATATCCGCTGTTTCTTTGGTCCCTTCTGTGCTTCGCGCTTCCTCGGCTAGGGAGTCTTCAGCTTCGTTCCTCGGTCTTCGTGTCTTCCTCGCTCCTTGCTTGACCTCGGCGGCCTTGATCGTCGGTTCGCGGCGTCGATCGTGCTTTTGGCGTTGGCTTTGGCGTGGCTCTGGCTTTTGCTTTGCTTTGGCGTTTGCGCTTGGACGTAGACGGAGGAGACTTGCGATGCTTTCGTTCTTCTGAACTTCGTGTCGTATCGGCTAGAACATGCGGTGCTTTTGCTCGTGACCGGTGTAGTCGCTTGGCTTTGGCACTTGCGTTGCTTTGGCGCAGGCTTTATCGGGGCTTTTGCTTCAGCTTCTTGCGTGCGCTTCTGCTTCAGCGTTGACTCGATCTTCTTCTCGAACGGCGGTGGCTACTTCTTCAATGCTTCTGGCTTCCTCGACGGTTTGAGTGTCGACTTAGCTTCTCCTCTTCTCCGAGCTTCTTTGGCGTGACCGGAGCCGAAGGGTACTTTTGAAGATGGCGGGGGTAGCACCGATCTCCGTGCGACGGTTGTAGCGCCGACTTTGCTTCGAAGGCGACGGGTGTAGCGACGCTTCGGGTGTTCCTCTCCAAGCTTTCTTATTCGTGGATGGAGCGGGCGTTTGTCGAAGGCGACGGGGTGACGACGCTTCGGTCTTCTTCTCCGGGCTTTGGGGCTTGATCGGAGTTAAAGGCTTGTTGGAGACGACGAGGTGATGCCGCTCCGTTCTTCTTCTCCGGCCTTTGCTTCTAGCATCTTCGGAGTCGAAGGGTCTTCTTCTCCAAGCTTTCTTCTTCGTGCACGGAGTCGAAGGCTTGATCTTCTTGTGCAAGGGTCTTCACGTTGATGAGGGCTTTCAGTGGACTAAGCCGGTCCCGAAGGGATAGGCTTGCCCGTGCCTCGTGAAGCCTTGGGTCGATGAAGAAGCGTCTCCTTTTCTGCAGAGCTTCCTCGCTTCGTCTTCAGCTTGCGATTTTTTCCGACCCTTGAGCCTTCCCCCACCCCCTCTATTTATAGGCGAAGGGGGAGGGGAGAGATATGGGAAGTTTTAATTTTAAATCCCTTTAATATCTCCCCCATAATTATCCAGGATTTATTCATCCATTGATGAGGGAAATAAATCTTTATTTGCTTTCCTTTTCTGGCGAGGTAATTATGGCTCAATCATTTTTGGATTCATCTGGAATCTTGCACATAAAATCGATGGCGACCCGACTCTTCTTCTTGTCCGTCGGATCGAGGGATCGGCGCAGATCCACGTGTGGGTAGACGTCATGTGCAACCTCCCCCCGCGCATGGCGGTAGTTCTTTCCTTTTCTTTCTTTTCTTTTCTTTTTTTTTTTTCTTTCCTTATCTTTTCTTTCCTTCTTTCTTTTCTTTCCTTTCTTTTCTCTCCCTTTTCCTTGCATGGCCGGCCTCCCCATGGGGGGTCCGGATCCTTAGTAGGGGCCGGCCTCCCCATGGGGTTCGGATCCTAGTATGGGGCCGGGTGGGCCCCACTTGAGGATGGGCCCACCTGGCTTCTTGTCGGGCGCGAGTCGGGTCTGGGTCTGGGTCGCGTCGGGTTTGCATCCGCGTAGGTGTACGCAAGTCGGGTTTGCACCCGCGTAGGTGCATGCGAGTCGGGGCCGGGTTCAACACAATTTGTGTGTCTACAGTCTTGTTAAGAGATTTAGATGGAATTTAAAGTGATTTTAACCTCCTTAGAGTATGAGGCTAGTTGGATATGGCGGAATCTCCACCCACCATTTCAAGTGAGAGGTTTATCTGGTCCCTCAAGAAGTCAACTGGGTTCCTGCGAACCAAAATTATCCAAAATTGTCCACAAAACCAATTTTACCAATTTATTTGATCCAAATGGAAATATGGATCATGCAAGTTTGCTGAGAGGCCCTTTCAAGACAATGTGATGATTGGAAATGGAAAGCGATCTATGAATAACCATCTTCCCAATTATCACTTTGAAGCCTGGAGAATTCTTCAATTTGACATTCTGTATTGAAACCAAAGTGGCGGGTTAACCTAAGCTGCCCAAAATAAATACCAACTACCCTGCTTTTATTGAGGTTTTGAACTGGTTTTTTAATTCCGAATAAAGCCAGAATGTTGGTATTCAGCTATGAAATAATGGGGAAGATCCTTTGGAACCTCTTCATTCGACCGTTTATGTTCCTACAAACCATATTGAACTCTACCGACCCAAACACCTTTTTTGGTCGAATAAAATGATTCTGGTGTAGGGCTTAAAATTTGTGTGCCCATTTTGATTTCATTGGTTCTTTTGATAACGCTAATATAGTCGTATTTAATTAACCTCTGTCCATTTATGACTGTTACAGACTCAATATCAGATCGATGTACTTCTAAAAGCCTATGGAGGCAATATGGAAGGTTCTAGATTCCTAGAACCAAGTTTGACCTAGTGATCATCTTGAGATACTTTCATTCCATATCACCTGATCTTTGATCCAATATATTTGAGCGATCGATTTAAGGCTCAGGCCTTCTTAATGAAGATGATTCTTTAGGGAAGTGGCATTTGTTTGATTGCCTCCCCTAAGTTCTAGAGGATGGAGATGCTTGGTCTCCAAACCTCAGCCTACAAATTCATAAGCTCTCTTTGAGATATTGTGCTGGTTTTGCAAAGGTTGAATCTTTGCTGGCTTCTCTCCTTTTGTAACTTTTCTTCTGCTTGAATAACAGTTGAGTAGTGGCTTTGCCAACTCCTCATCAAGTTAAGATATCGAGTCATTGGTTCCGCATACCCCATGTTCTCATTATAAGTACCATGAATTTATGCATACTTGAGTTTGAGAAAGTTGAGTTCTGTCTTTGCTAACTTCCCTTATCTACTTCAAGTTTATGAAGTTTGGGCATTGTCCTAGTTCACATGTCAATTTACTAATATTAGGCTTTGTCGGTATCATGATGGAAGGTTTTCCCTCATTATTTGACTCAAATGGATGCTGTGCAATCCTAATTTCCATTTTCGCTGACTTCATGTTTACACCTTCAGTTGTGAGTTGTGACTATGCCCAATCTTTTTTGACTTTGGGCTTGATGCTCAATGGATTTGAAGTTCATCTCTGGTTGTGAATTATCATAAAACCACATAAATTGGATTCTAGTGTTGGCTAGGTTATACCCTGCCTGTTTGGGTAAATATGGAATGTTTCCTAACTGAAACCCATGTTTTAAACCTCTAATATGGCTTAAGAACTTAATTTCAAGACAAGCTTGATGCAATCTTTGCATCATAGGTCAAAGATTTTCTAGTTAAAGCCAAAATTATGGCAAATTTTAAGGTTCACGATTCTTATATTTTCAAGTAATTTAGTAACCTGAATCATAATAAGACCGATTCTATAATAAAGATTCAATTTTAGAACCAAATCAGTGAATTAATCGGTTACTGTTTTTTATGTTTTTTTTTTTACTGGAACTGGTTTTTATGTCAGTTCATTGAAACAAAAGAATTAACTTTTAATCAATTTTGGTTTAAAGTTACGAGAATGATTTAAGTTAATATATTTTGTTTTGAACCTTAGTATGGATATCTATTTTTGATTGGAACTTCTTGTGAGATTGATGCCTAAGCTTGTCAGTTTATCCAATCCAAATGGATCAATATCCAACGATTTATTGTTGAATGTATAGTTAATTTTTTGGGGGTTTATTTAACTTGTTTAATATTGCAAAGTCCCTACTTGGGGGTTCCCGTAGCACGGAGGGAACAATACAAATTCAAATTTCTTTACAATATACTGATCGGTCTCTCGTCGGCAAGAAACACTTGATAATGATATACAGAATGATTCCTGAGCTTAACTGCAATACACTATACTATCTCAGATAGATTCTGCCTGCACAGCTGCTTTACTTACAAGGAACCTTACTCGAACTCTTAAGAGAAAACTAATGTTAGGAATAAAGAACTTGAGCTCATGCCTTTCTTACGCTCACAGAGACTGGGGCATGCAAGTGATTTTATAGGGACAAAACAAACAAGGTCTTAAATGCAGCAATTCAAGTAAAGCACAAACAGATTTTTACATGGAAATCCTGAAGGAAAAAATCACACTGGGAACGTAATCTCGGAGCTGCAAGCAATCCACTAGAAATGGTGAAGGTGCAAAGTACAGAGTGTTACCTCGGTTGAATTGCGACGATCCACAGCCCAACCTTGACGTATTCCACAAACAGGCGTTCTACGGATTGCTCGGTCCGGCATACCGCAACTGTCATGTACAAACTCCCGTAACCTCGTTTACTTAAACCTTGCAGCTTTCCGCCCTCGGCCTCCTAAGCACTACTAATTTCTTGCTCAGCTCGCACGCGCACGCCCGAGCAATTGTAGCCACGAGGTACCACCACTTGTCAGCAACGGATGGATCCATTGGTGTCCGACCCTCCAAGAATTTTCGTCCCCAATTCCTTATGGGGAGAACTTCAAGCCGTAGCGAAGAATTTCTGTTCAAAGATATCCGACCCTCCAAGGATTTCAAAACCCAGCACTAGGAGCAATCCACCACGTGGGATTTAGCCGGTATTTGTTGGAAGTACGAATCACCAAGGTGAGAGAGGACGATCCTACTCAAAAACACGGTGAACTCTAGCATCTGAAGGAGACACCCTAGCAACTAAGGGAATTGATCAAACTCGATGAAAATGCAAAATCTTCAATAAAGCTCCGAGTTCGCTATTAAGCCGCAGTCCAGACCGTGGCACTGACTGAGGGGTCGGCCTTTTGATTTATTATCATTTCTTATTGTCTTGTGACATCTTTTAAATCTTTTCTGCCTGCTATAGGAAATCAAAGATCTGTATCAAATTATTTTAGAGTAACCCACTCACTAATTATCATGTAAGTAACAAAACGACCATCTTTTTTGTTATGGTGCAGAAATCTGTTCCTGAAAACCTGGGGAGCATTGCTGGCTTCGAACCGCCTCAGTCCCCCGAGGCGAGCTATGACAACCAGCCCCTCGGAGCAGAGGACTATGCTAAAGAACCGCCGCTCGTCCCTCCACAGCTGCACAGCACCCTTCTCAACACACCACCCAGTGCGGGCAGCACCTCATCTCTTTCGAGACCCCAGCATGCGGTGTTGAACCATCTCTACATCCAGAAAGGGAAGAGCTTCGGGCAGCCGGTGGTGGCTCTCGGTGAGACCTATAGGTTCATGGGTAAGCATGTCACGGTGGTTCTCTACAAATCTTTGAGGAGGTGATGCATGGGGAATTATGTGGAGAATTATGTAGTTAGGTTTTTGAACAAAGGGTTGATTCGTAGATAAATGTTTTCGTGAGGTGTTTAATGTAAAGGGATAATAAACATGATGGTTGTATATGATGAAAATGCTTCCAAACGAGGTGAGAAGAAAAAAGAGAAGGAAATGCAATAGAAAAAGGAGTTTTATTTAGGGTACATTACACTTTACCCCTTGAAGTTTAGCACAAAACCACTTGACCCCTTGCAGTTTATTTTATTCCAAATCAGTCCCTATAGTTTTAAATGTTACCACGATACCTCTTTTTGTCAACTACAAAATTTCTTCTTTGGGTGTGTGGGGGGGGGGTGTTAAATGTAGTTTATTAAAGGGGGACATAGTGAGCCGTCCTGACAAAGAGATCGGTTTAGTCTAAGGACTTTAAAATGTTGTGGACGAAAATGCCCTCTATAATATTTTAAATTTTCTTTTACGTGCCACCGAACTAGTGAATCTGTTGGAGTTGCTCTTTGTCATCAAACCGGAGTTGCTCGTCACCATCAAATACCAAACTCCGTCGCCGGAGCCACTCATCGATGCAGTCGAATCGAACTGAAACCTAACCCTAACCCTAAGATCTACATACTATGGGATTAACCCTAGACCTAGGTCGGAGCTGCTTGCTGCCCCGAACCGAATGCCATCGCTGCTAAAGCTGCTCGCCACCGTCACTGGAGCTGCTGGTCACTGTCACCTCCTCTGCTACAGCTGCCACCGTCGGAGTTGCTCGAGAGAGATGGGAGGCTAAACCGGGGGTAGTTTTGGGTTTACCAAAAAGGCAGGGACCTTAGGCTAAATGAAACTTTTAGGTGTTCTGTTCATGGGATGGATCTGTTGTCAGGGACTTTTCACACATTAAACCTTTATTAAACAGGGGGGGTGTAAGGGCGGCGAGGGGGAGTGTTAAATGAAGGGACTGTCTCTTAACAACATGGATATTACTAGGGGCAGTACAATTGGTAGGGTAGTTGCAGGTTACCAAGGGTAGCACCTAAAATTGTGTTGCCTCCAATAATGTGTGATGCAAGCCATAGTCCGCTGCTATGGCTCGCCCATGCAGGTTGTCGCCCTTCTTTCATCATACATCCTCCTTCCTTTCTTCTTTTTTTCCTCCTCCTCCTCCTCCTCTCTCTCTCTCTCTCTCTCTCTCTCTCTCTCTCTCTCTCTCTCTCTCTCTCTCTCTCTCTCTCTCTCTCTCTCCTCCTCCTCCTCCTCCTCCTCCTCCTCCTCCACTTGGCCGTTACAGCTTGGCCCACTTTACTCTGCTTTTGGCTTCACATAACCGAGTGCAGAGTAAAGGGTCAAGATGCAATGGTAAAGTGTAGGAGGTAGGAAAGAGAAGGCAGACGTCGACGGATTTCATTGGGCCAACTGTGACAGATGCGAACAGTGAAGGTGGGAGGTGTCCTGCACGAGATGGGCAATGGTTGCATCGAACTTGAGTTGCCCTCATCCATGGCACTTGGATAGGATCATGTTTTTTTTTTCTATAAATGTGCTGCCCCTTGTCATATTTATGCTGTAAATAGCTGGACCCGTGATTTTGGGCCAAATTTTCAAGGGGGGAAATGTAATTTACCCTTTTATTTAGGGAAATTTTATTCATACCCCAAAAATATGTAATTAGCCCCCGTATCCCTAGCGTTTCTCAATAACTTACTCAATAATCCTTTAATACCAACAATGCCCTTTTTTTTATACCCCAAACCCCAAAGCCCCTGCTCAGCGTCTTTTGTACCCCAACCCAACCCAATGTTCGTTTAAACTTAGCCCACGCCCAACCCGTCGGGTTGTGCGGGGTGGGTTCGGGTTAACCCGCCCAAAGTCGGGTTGGGTTCGGGTTGGCCCGCCCAAGTTGCAGCTAGGGGTGGCAATGAGTCGTGTCGTGTCGGGTTCGTGTCGTGTCTAGTTTCGTGTCATGTCCAAAACCCCTAGACCCGGACCCGACCCGTTTAACTAATTGTGTCTAGATCCTAAACCCGTACTCGACTCGCTAATAAACAGGTAGACACGATAAGATCCGATAAGACCCGTTTACCACCCGGATCTATTCAGTTGACCCGATCCGACCCAATCCGACTTGACCCGACCTGACCCGAAAGACCCACTGGTTTTATATATTATAGTATCGGATTGCTGGTAGACCCGACCCGACCCGACATGACCTATTGAATACTAAACGGGTCTTCCTGGGTCTACCGTTTCCAGACCCTAAACCGGGACCCGACCCGTTTAATAAACGGGTCTATCGTGTCGACCCGTTTACGACCCGAACCCGTTTAGCCTTGACCCAGACCCGCTAACTTCGTGTCGGGTCCTGTCGGGTCGAGGAGAAATGATTCGGGTTGGGCTCGGATTAGCCCGCCCAAATTTGGGTTGGGTTCGGGTTGGACTCGGGTTGGGTTCAGGTTGGCCCGCCCAAGTTGCAGCTCTACTTGTGCCTTCAAGTATCAGCCAACTGCATGGGGTTTATTTAAGAGTGGGGTGTATTCAAGAGTGCATATAATTGGGGTATATTTAAGGGGGTATGTGTTTGATTGGGGTATAATCAAGTTGGGGCGGGCCATTTAACTGGGGTGTATTGAAGGTGGGGTGTAAGGGGGAAGGGTATTTTTGGGATAGGAATGGGGTATGAAAAAAAAAAACTGGGGTGTATTCAAGTTTCTTGGAAATGGGGGCTAATTACAGATTTATGGGGTATGAATAATATTTCCCTTTATTTATCGTCATTCGTCGCATCTATGACTTCTTTTTTTTTTGTTACATCAGATGGGATCCGGAAGTCCTCCATCACAAGGGCACGTAGGACCGGCAGAAACGCAACCTCCCAAAAACCTTCCACAACCTCCCTCATAGCCCGCTGAGCCAACCAGTGAGCCACGCTATTAGCTGTCCTAGGAACCCACTTGATCGAGACCGTCGACACCCGCTGCCACACTCTCTAACAATCAAGCAGGATGGGACATAGGGTTTTTGACACACCCTTACCTACCACCAGAGCATCGCGGGCCTGCTCAGCATCCGTCAACATCACCCCATTCTGAAAATGTCGTCAACCCAAATCCTCTAAGGCACTCTGAATTGTCATTAGCTCCGCATGTAGAGGTGAGCTAGCCCAACACCTAAGGTATTGTTTGGATCCTGTACAAATAAAGGTGTGTTTCTATTTATACAGGTACAAACAAAATTTTATGTTTAGTTGTTGTTTTTTTAGATGTGTAACCATACATATTCAAATATGTACCGCTAGATGGTCTTTTGAGAATTCATCTCATCCCATGAATAAATAAAAACCCACCACTTATTTACACATTGGATCCCCACTTTAGACACAAACACATACACAAATATGTACAAATGCCAAAAACAGACAAACACGTGTAACTATGAACATGCATTCGTTTACATATGCATTACAAGAATGCATATGCAAAGAAACGCACATCATATATACGCAACATCCAAACAAGCCCTAAATGATGCAACAGCCCACACCTCCCCCATTTTAGAAGCGAGAACCCATGCCCCTCCTGCCAACTCCTCCAAAGAGCGGAATGCTCCATCCGTCCATAGCAAAAACTCAGCCTTAAGCTGCCACTCTGCCCTCAACAACAAAGGAACAGTCGCCCAAACAATTTGTGAACACATAGTGATTCCCTGTTTCACCATTTGTTCAATGGAATTGATGTGAAACGATGCATGCATACAGGAGATCGGTAACTTAATCATTCCAGCAATGTTTTACTAATAATTATGAGCGTCAGGTAGGAGATTTAATTTAAACAATTAGCATGGAATAATATATTTAATAAAATTTACTAGAGCGAGCACAGGTCGGTTCCAATTCCAAGAATATAAATGATAAATTTTAAGTTATATGACAAGAGTCCCAATTGCAATATCCAGTTCAGTAGCCTTACCAGTAGGTGAAACACTCAACTCACGAATGGTGAACAGTAGGTAGCGCATATAAAATAGTAAAGATTTGGTTACTGGTGTTATCCAATAATAACCAACCAGGAGGGAAACTCACCTGCTGAGAATCACACTTAGCCTCAGGAACCCGAATCAAACTAGAACTCCAAAAATGGTGACAAAATATTCGGAGAGCCGCCAGCGTCCTCAATCGAACTCATGATCAACATCCGGATCAGCCATACATTCGTGCCGGGTCATCGAAGGGCACGAGTTGGGAAGGGGTTGGGTGGTGGTTGTCTTAGGGAGGGAAGTTCAGGGTGGGCTGTATGGGGGGAAATTTTCGAGCCGCCTTGATCGAGAATCCCACCCCACAGCCTTGATTGAATTGGATTGTTTGTAGAGTTAGAGATTAGAAAGTTTAATCCTTGATTGAATTGGATTGTTTGTAGAGTTAGAGATTAGAAAGTTGAGAAGGAGAGAGATGACACATGGAGTTGTTGTCGAAGTTCGGTCTTACGACCTACGTCTCCGGGCGAGAGGTGCCACCTGGTTTCCACTATAATAATTATAAAGGTGGGAAGCGTTCTCTCGACAGGCCGAGAGAAGCTTTTTACAGTGGGGGTTGCACGGAACAATAAGAAAAGAAGACTCGGAGGGGAGAAGTAAGCTCTGGCTCTGAATCCTCTCTTCCTCTGATCGAATGACCAACCCCTTTCCTGGATGCCTTGGGGGTCCTTTTATAGCGTAGGCACGTGCCCGATATGGCAGTGATGATGTGGCGATGATGACGTGGCACTGGTTCTGGGCCTCCTTGCTGGGCCCTTATTGGGCCGTTGTTCGGGCCCAATAAGGGGGAGGGCTTGATCTGCGAGCCCCGTAGAGTGGGCCCATGAACCCGGGCGGGCTTACCCACTTGGGCCGTTGCGTGGGCCCATGCCGCTCTGATCCGGTCCGGTACAATTTTTGCACCCACAGTTACCCCCTCCCAGTCGGGTCAGGACCCCCTGGGTCAGCTGGGATTCCGAGGTGCAAACGCCTTAGGATCCTGGCGTGGTTGGCAAGGGTTGTCGGTGCCGCGGTTCGCATTAGCAGAGTCTCCTTCTGCCGATGCCGAGACCCTTTTGGCGCGGGCCAAAAGTCTCGGTTTTGCAAGGGGGCGTTTCCGAAAAAGCAGTGTGTTTTCCGACCGAGTGGATACCGAGAGGATACCGAGGGGGTACCGAGAGGATACCGAGAGGGTACCGAGACCCTTTTGGTGCAAGCCAAAAAGTCTCGGTTTTGCAAGGGTGTGTTTCCGAAAAAGCAGTGTGTTTTTCGACCGAATGGATACCGAGAGGGTACCGAGAGGGTATCGAGAGCATACCGAGAGGATACCGAGAGCATACCGAGAGGGTACCGAGACCCTTTTGGTGAAAGAACAGCTTTTCTCTCTTTCTCTCTTTCCTTTCTTTGCTTCCCTCTTTCCTTTCTTTAGCTTTCTTCTTTGGTTTTCCTCTTTGACTCGCATGAGAGAGCGGGCGTCGCTCTCTCTCTCTTTCCTTTCTCTCTCTTTGTCTCTTTCTTTCTTTTGCTTTTGTTCACGTGAGGCTGCACCCCGCTCTCTCTCTTTCCATTCTTTGGTTTGTTTTTTTTGCTCGGGTCTCGTTCTCATGGTACAGCAGCAGCATGGAGGTCGGCAGCAACAGCAGCGATGGCACGGCGAGTCAGGGTCCGGTGTGCAAGTGGTGGCCGGCGCGCTTGATGTCCTTGATCTGGGGGTGCTTGGAGACGATGAGGTGGAGGGAGGCGCCGATCCCGCCGCCGACGTCGACGAGCACCCTGACGTCGTCGAAGCCCGCCGTACCGCTCTAGGATGTTCTTCGTGATGATGGTGGAGTGGCCCTGCATGCCGTCGTTGAACACCTTGTTGAACCTCGGGTTGGTTCCGTGGTACTCGAACGCCGACATCCCGAACGCCTTGTTGAACGGGATCCCACCCTCCAGCACCGCGTCCTTCAGGTAGTACCAGCTCTCCATCTGGACCCGGTCCTGGATCACCAGCACCCCCGACGCCATCGACACCCCGTCCTCGTTCCTCGTCAGGAACTTGGTCACCGGCACCGCCCCGTAGAGCCGGGTGACGCGGCCGTCATCTCCGGTGGAGAGGGAGCAGGTGAGGATGGAGTAGCTGGTGAGGAGGCGTAGGATCCGGTCCAGCATCACGGGGGCCTGCGGGTTCTCGGTCGGTAGCTGGGCGGCGATCTCGGAGGGGGAGAGGTAGGCGTCGGGGCCGGCCTTGGAGATGATCTCGAACAGGTCGAGCTCGACGGCGGCCTTGAGGGTCATGGGGAGGATGGAGAAGCTCACCACCTGCATCGCGTACATGCACGCCATCTCGTCATCGGCAGCCGCCACCGGGGGCTGGTTCTCGACGGAGCCCATTGTTGGTCCCGGTGCGGCGGAGAGCGGTGGTGGCGGTTGGGAGGAGAAGGCCTGGATCGGGATTGACGCACGTGCGATGGGAGGGAGCTTGGTTCATCTGATCCCCTCCGTGTTATCTCGGTCGGCTGCGAGGAGAGACTCACATGGAGGAGTAGGCATCACGTAGCGTGATGGAGTGCGGCTGCTCGCGTGTAGGAGTTGGCATCACACAGCATGATGGAGTGCGGCTGCTCGCGTGTAGGAGTTGGCATCGCACTGCATGGAGAGAACCGTGGGCTAACGTCTCACGTGGATGAGTTGGTGTCGCCAAAGACGGCCGTCGCTGCTTGGAGGGCGTGCAGATGCGGGGGAAGGCTCTGCCCTGAGCGAGGAGCTTTGCGAGCCAAGTTGAGGGTATGAAAGAGTCCTTCATCGCTGTGGCGAGCGGGATTGCGAGGTAGCTAGTGACGAGTTGATCTCTGGTTGTCTGTCCGACCGTCCCAGGGGAAGGCTTCAAACTCTTTCGGCCACCATGTCCTTTCGTGCGAGTGTCAGATCGATGCACATAAGGTTCCATCATGCTAGCACCAAAAAAGCAGTCTGTGAGGTCGTGAGGTATCGGGCTCGTTGACGTGTTGCTTTTCCAATGTCTTCTTTGGAGAAAAAGGCCTCAAAACCTCTCGACAGCCATAACTTTTCATACGTGCATCGGATCAACGCGTATAAGGTGTCGTTGTGTCGGTGCCGAAAAACCGATCAAAGTGGACGTGAAACATCATACACCTTGACGAGTAACTTTTCCGGTAATCACCTTCATAAAGAGATGACTCTAAAGAACGCATTGGCCGAGTGTCCTACGCGCGTCTTGAAGAGGCATCGATACGCGGTAACTCATCCGTCTCTGTTCGACACCCAACTGCACCTAGTTACTGTATTCACTAGGGACTGCAGTCAGGTCCTACCGATGACGCGGCGGTTACCACGAGTCCACCCCCAGATAAGAAGGAGGAATTTTGCTTGTGAAGTTTGTACAGCCAACTCAATAGGTTTGGTGGAGATGCTATTCAACCAACCCAATGGAAGATAACTCTTCGTCTTTGGCTAATCATTGTGTGTGGATGACACCGAGCACCCCCCCTCTCGGTTTTCTGACGAAACCAAGGGGTGGGATGATATTGATGCCGTACACCCCCCCTCTCGGTTTTATGTCGAAACCGAGAGGTGGGCTGCTGATGGCGCGCCGTCACCCCTTCCCTACTCGATTTTTTGTGCAAAACCGAGGGGTGAGACTCTGGTGGTATGCCGTCGCCCCTTCCCCACTCGGTTTTTGTGCGAAACCAAGGGAGGATTGCTTGTTGATGCCGACACACACCCCCTCTCGGTTTTCTGACGAAACAGAGGGGTGTGCTGATGGAGTGCCGTCACCCCCTCCCCACTCGGTTTTTGTGCGAAACCAAGGGGGGGTTGCTTGTTGATGCCGACACACACCCCCTCTCGGTTTCCTGACGAAACCGAGGGGTGTGCTGCAGATGGTGTGCCATCACCCCTTCCCCACTCGGTTTTTGTGCGAAACCGAGGGGGGGTTGCTTGTAGATGCCGACACACACCCCCTTTCGGTTTTCTGACGAAACCGAGGGGTGTGCTGCTGATGGTGTGCCGTCACCCCTTCCCCACTCGGTTTTTGTACGAAACCGAGGGGGGGCTGCTTGTTGATGCCGACACCCCATTATTGGGGCTGCTAGAAGAGGCCAAAAAGTGTCGGTATTGAAAATAGTATGTTTTTCGAATTTCAGCCCCATTTGAAACCGACACTTTTTCGGTAAAACGCTGGTGCGCGGGGATGTCGGCGAGGGACAATGCTATATTCGAGGAGGTTTCTTAGAGATAATCTAGGATGACGCCGCATGATGGCCAGCCAGTCTTCACCCAATGTATTACCGCACCTGGTTACTGTATTCACCGGGTACTACGGTCACGTGAGGGTGTTGACTTGGCCAGGATCAAGGAAGCACCATTTTATCCCGTGTTACCCACCGTCGACTGCACCAGTGTGGAGATACGCACTGACAGAGTCAGACGAACCACCCCCTGACCGGTTTGGAACCGTTAGTCGTCAAAAAAAGGTGATGGCCAGTGACAATCTGATGCTTGAACCTGAGTGACAAGACTAAGCTTGGACTTTTGATCGAATGCCAATACGTCGGCGATGACATCTCGGACTTTGTCTTCAAATGCCAAGGGCTGGGCCTTGGGCTTGTAGAGTGCCAAGGCGTTGGTCGCCTCGAACTTTGTCTTCAAGTGCCAAGGGCTGGGCCTTGGGCTTATAGAGTGCCGAGGCGCTGGTCGCCTCGGACTTTGTCTTCGAGTGCCAAGGGCTGGGCCTTGGGCTTGTAGAGTGCCGAGGCATTGGTCACCTCAGACTTTGTCTTTGAGTGCCAAGGGCTGGGCCTTGGGCTTGTAGAGTGCCGAGGCATTGGTCGCCTCGGACTTTGTCTTTGAGTGCCAATGATGTCTCCTTGAACTTGGTGCATGTCAAAGAGGCGACGCCTGCCTTGGACTTATTCTCATCACCTCGGATGAGTATAGTTGATAGCTTAGCTTGACCTGGATTGTCAGGAGCATTTTTATCGGACTTTCGTCTTGAAAGGGCGTAGCCGAATTGCCTTCGAGCTTCCGACTTGAACGGGTGGAATCGAAGGTCTTTGGTTGACCTGGGTTGCCAGGAGCCTTTTTATCAGACTTTAGCCTCGAGAGGGCGTAGTCGAATTGCCTTCGAGCTTCCGACTTGAATGGGCAGAATCGAAGGTCTTTGGTTGACCTGGGTTGCCAGGAGCCTTTTTATCAGACTTTAGCCTCGAGAGGGCGTAGCCGAATTGCCTTCGAGCTTCCGACTTGGACGGGCGGAATCGAAGGTCTTTGGTTGACCTGGGTTGCCAGGAGCCTTTTTATCAGACTTTAGCCTCGAGAGGGCGTAGTCGAATTGCCTTCGAGCTTCCGACTTGAATAGGCGGAATCGAAGGTCTTTGGTTGACCTGGGTTGCCAGGAGCCTTTTTATCAGACTTTTTGCCTCGAGAGGGCGTAGCCGAATTGCCTTCGAGCTTCCGACTTGGACGGGCGGAATCGAAGGTCTTTGGTTGACCTGGGTTACCAGGAGCATTTTTATCGGACTTTAGCCTCGAGAAGGCGTAGCTGAATTGCCTTCGAGTTTCCGACTTGATCGGGCGGAATCGAACTTCGAGAGATTTGATTTTGAGAAAAAAGACACTTTATTGATAGAAAAAAGTTGCGGTTACATTTTTTTTAGAGGCTGCCCAGCGGACGTTATGATTATGCATCCATGTGTTACATTGACTTTCTTTCTCCACTGCTGCTGCCTTTACTTCTCTCGACCTGGTTCCTTGTTAGCGAGATAGCCATCGAGCCGCCCTTCTTGGATCAGGTCTTCGATGTGATGCTTTAGCTTCCGACATGTAGAGGTTGGGTGGCCATGGCTGCGATGAAACTCACAGTAGGCTGTCGTATCTCCCGCCTGGTCAGAATTTGGAGGGAGAGGCTGTGGCCACTTGCAAAAGGGCTCGCTCTGCAAGTAGGCGAAGATGTCTTCAATGGAGGAATTCAGCTCAGTGAATACCCTTTGCTCCCTTGGAGTTCGCCTCTTTTCTGCTGGAGGGGCTTTCGGATCTTCATTGTACCTTTTGGCCTGGGCCTTTTGGTCGGACGCAGCATGGGCAGACTTCTTGTAGTGTGCTTCATTCGGGGCTTCATCATCCTTCTTATGTCGGGAGTCACGAGACTCGCAGGGCTCGCATAATCTTCTGGCCCGCTGATTGTCTTCCACCTCTATCTCCTGCTGTACGCGCTTGAACATCACTTCCAGGTTACTGGGAGGATGCCGGATGAAGTCTGTGTAGACGTGAAGCTCTGGCCGGATAGCATTCTGGAATGCCAGCATGATGGCCTCCTCATTATGGGACCGACCGGTGAGCTCAGAGTGCTCATTATGAAACCTCATCGTGAAGCTCCTTAGAGACTCATCGGAGCCCATCTTCAGCCGGTAGAGTGTATCCAGCTTCTTTTCCGGCTTTAAGTTTAGCCGGTAATGGTCTATGAAGAGTTCAGCCAATTCTTTGAATGTGGTCACCGTACCAGTAGGCAGTGTGTAGTACCAGTCGAGGGTAGGTCCCTCGAGGCTTCCCGCAAACATACGGCAAAGAACATGGTTCTCATATTCGTAGGGCGTCAGGGCCTGCTTGTAGGCTAGGATATGGAGAGCAGGGTCTCCCTGGATGCAGTTGAACTTTGGCAGGCTCGGTGTTCGCCAACCCATAGGAAATGGTGTTGCGAGCACCTCGGGATGAAGAGGCCCCGCTGAGGCGATTAGAAGCCTGCGATCTTGATGGCGGTGTCCCACATCGGTGGTTTGCCTTCGTCGGTTGAGTAGCTCACGTGCATCTGACATTCTTGCATGCGAGTGAACGGGGCGTCCAGTGGACCCCGTTGATTCAGGCGACTTCTCTCGACGGTGGCTTGGAGCGCCATCGATGTTGAGACGATCCCACACCATTTGTTTAGGTGCTTGCGTGGATGCTTGACGCTTTTCGGCATAAGCCCTCCTTGGTTCTTCGAGGTGATGACTCGCAGCTGGGTGAGTCTTCAGTGGGCCTTCAGTTGTAGCGGGAGAGTTAAGGATCATAACCCCCGCCCTCTCAGGTGCCTTCTTCAAGGAGTCTCTCTCTTGTTCGAGGGCCGCATTCTTCTTGAGGAGATTTAGCAGCTGGAAGTCAGCAGTCGAGATCTCGTATGTAGCCTGAGGCTCGTTCCCTTGAATAGCATGTTCTTTGCCAGACCGACGCCTCGGGGATGATGGGTCTCGCCGATCGTTGTGCCCTTCTGGAAGGCTACCTTGCGGCCTCAGTCGCTCCCGAACATTTCTTCGGTTGGTTGCACCCGAGACTTCTGGTTCTTCTTCGATCAGCATATCGTTTGTTCGTTCAGCACCCGCCTTTGGTGGGTTGGTGCTGGCCTTCACCATCGAGCGTGTTGAGATGTCGGCGTGATGAGGGCGTTGAGGTTGATTTGGAGGAGGACTTGTGGCTCGTCACCACAAGTTGAATAGGAATCGGTAGAGGTGTGGGTAAGACCTCTATCGATATCCCACAGACGGCGCCAAAGATTATGGGGGGAAATTTCCGAGCCGCCTTGATCGAGAATCCCACCCCACAACCTTGATTGAATTGGATTGTTTGTAGAGTTAGAGATTAAAAAGTTTAATCCTTGATTGAATTGGATTGTTTGTAGAGTTAGAGATTAGAAAGTTGAGAAGGAGAGAGATGACACATGGAGTTGTTGTCGAAGTTCGGTCTTACGACCTACGTCTCCGGGCGAGAGGTGCCACTTGGTTTCCACTATAATAATTATAAAGGTGGGAAGCGTTCTCTCGACAGGCCGAGAGAAGCTTTTTACAGTGGGGGTTGCACGGAACAATAAGAAAAGAAGACTCGGAGGGGAGAAGTAAGCTCTAGCTCTGAATCCTCTCTTCCTCTGATCGAATGACCAACCCCTTTCCTGATGCCTTGGGGGTCCTTTTATAGCGTAGGCACGTGCCCGATATGGCAGTGATGATGTGGCGATGATGACGTGGCACTGGTTCTGGGCCTCCTTGCTGGGCCCTTATTGGGCCGTTGTTCGGGCCCAATAAGGGGGAGGGCTTGATCTGCGAGCCCCGTAGAGTGGGCCCATGAACCCGGGCGAGCTTACCCACTTGGGCCGTTGCGCGGGCCCATGCCGCTCTGATCCGGTCTGGTATAATTTTTGCACCGACAGGCTGCGGAGGAGGCGGGGTGGCCGGGTGGGGTTGTGGGGGCGGCCTATAGGGAGGCAGGGGGGAGAGGGAGGCGTAGGGGTTGGGTGCAGAGGGGGGGGTCCTTGGGTTCGGGTAGGCAGAGGAGGAGCGTGGTGGCTAGGGTGGCCTACAAGGAGGAGGGGGAGAGGGGAAAGGGGAGCATGCGAGGGTGGCTAGCGCGGGCACGGTGCAGGAAGGAGGGGCGAGCAGTGATGGGGTATGGGAGGAGGGAGGGGGTGGCGCAAGAGCTAGGGGAGCGGGGTAGTCGGTGAGCTCGGGCAAGCAGAGAGGAGGGGGCGGGGGTCGGTTGCGGTAGGGAGGAGAGGTCGGGGTGGCATGGGGCTGTAAGGCAGAGGAGGGAGGCCGGGTGATGGAGGGTCGGGAAGGGGAGAGGGGAAGGGAAGGGAGGTAAGATAGACTAGGGTTTCACACCTCTAGTTCAGTCCTAGGGTTTCACACACCTAGGGTTAGAGTTTCACACACCTTGCCCTTAGTTTCTCAACACAAAGTGTAAGAAACAAAAAAAAAATAATTATTCTTCAGTACCATCAAATCAAAACAAGGAGGCCTATATATAGGCTTACAATAAAGAGCAAAAATATCCCAAAAGTAAAGTGGGACTAAACATACGACCTGACCGACTCTGCTAAAATAAAATAACATGTAATAATATAAACGACTCTACCAACCGATCAGTTGCTGATACTTAGGTGAAGTCGCCTGCATTGGTGACCGCGCTAAGGATGTGACTGGATGTCCCCATCATTCTTCTAGGGTGGGAGAGAACTCGACCCTGTCGAGTAGGACCCAGTTTAGCTCTCGTACAACTCCAGCACATCCGGATCCAGCTTCTACAATTCCTTACGCTCCAACCATGCATCCTCAGAAGGTGGTTTCCCTTTCCAACGTATCAGATATCGTCGGGTTCCACCGTCTCTAGTAGAGACAATTTCATCATCTAAGATTTTATCAATGCTTTCTGCTGTATAATTGGGTGGATTTTGAAAAAGTGGAGGTAAGGAGGAACTCTCAAAAACAAGGTCAGGAGAGGGATCATCTAGTAGAGGATTGCTAGGGTTAAAATTTAGGCCCTTGTAAGCCACTAAATCCTCGATATTGAAAATAGGACTAATGCCAAAACCTTCTGAAAGTTTGATAACATAAGCATTGTCATTTATTTTCTTCAAGATTCGAAAATGCCTTGCACTACGCGCATGGAAATTTTTAACAGTCCCCGAGGAAAACCGTTCTGGACAGATCCGGACCATTACATAATTACCGATATTAAAAGTTGAACAAGTCTCCTGAGATCAGTCCGTAAATTATAATTAACATTGCCCTGTTCAATTTTACTACTGATCTCTTTATGTAAATCATGCATAGGGGATGCAAATGCAAATGCAGACTCTAAGACCCTATGATAGTTGGCCATGGGGATAAGATCTATAAGTTGTCGAGGCTTAAAACCATGCACTATGTCTGTATGTAGTTCTTTTAGCAGATATATTATACGCGGACTTAGCAATGGACAATATAAGATCCCAACTCCTGACGTGTTCACTTATCAAGGTACGTATAAGGTTTCCCGGACTCTTATTGACAACTTCAGTCTGACCATCGGTCTGGGAATGGAAGGCAGTGGAGAACTGGAGCTTTACCCAGCTTGTGCCACGGGATTTTCCAACAGAAACTAGTGATCTTGACATCCTTGTTGGACACAATGGTTTTAGGCAATCCGTGTAACTTTATGATGCCATCGAAGAAGATCTTGGCAATTCGGGATGCATCGGATGTCTTGGAACAAGGGAGAAAATGGGTCACCTCGGAGAACCGGTCTACGATGACTAGGACCGAATCATGCTTCCTGAAAATCTTCTTAGCTAGGGTTGATTGCTGTTCGTCTTGACTACTCTCAGGTTAGGAGGGACCCAGTTTGACCTTCTTGCCCTCATGCTCAAATAGGCACATATTCGAACGGCCATAAATAAGGACGTTATTGTCAAAGAGCCAAGGTCGTCCCAGAATGACTTGACCCGTATCCATGGTCAGAATATCACACTATATTTTGTCCGGGTAGACATTGAAATTTATGGGGAAACGGCACCATTGCTTGACCTCCATGGCAGTCGAATTGATCCAGGAGACCTGATAGGGTCGAGGGTGGGGGACGGCCTTGAGGCTAGTCTTGGAGATCATGGCTGATGACACGATATTGATGCAACTATTGCTATCAACGAAAACCTTACATTTTTTATTCCCAATCTTGGTGAACGTGTGAAAAATGGCGGTAGGCGTCCAGTCATCATGATTCTTGGGTTGAGACAGGGCGTACCTAACAATTGACATGGTGGAAGATGGCATCTATCTAAGGCAACTCAGGATGGCCTCGTCATCATCGTCATCAAAGTCTCCATCTTTTTCTTCAGCTTGATAGACGACTTCTACCTCTCCGGGCTCTATTACTTCAATGTGATTGCCATCAACAATGTTAACTTTGACAGGGCTTGCACAGTTTGCGGGCACATGTCCGTAGCCTTGGTATTTGCAACACATGATGAGGGGACTTACTTTGGAGAAGTCTCCCTCATGATCCTTGAAGTCGGTCTTTGGTTGAAATTGGTTGGTGTACGGCAAACTAGGGTGTTGGTTGGAGGAGGGTCTAGATACATGAGTTCTGGGGTCCTGACTCTTTTGACTGGACTTAAGGGTGTCTAGGTATTGTTCTAGAGCATAAGCTTTCTCCAAGTCAATGATGTCGCGGGCTAGAAGTTCATTCCTTAGATCTTCTCTCAAGCCAGCACAAAATTGCGAGAGGACTTGGATATGAATTTTAGTACACCAAGGATGTTGCAACGAGTAAGAATTTCATCAAATTTGGTAATATAATCCTTAGCTGAATAGCTGGTTTGTTACCTTAGGTGAACCGGTGCCATTGGTCCATGAGATGGGCCAGATACGATGGGGGCACATACTTGCCCTTTAGCTCATTCTTCATGGCGACCCAAGTATTAATGGGGTCTTGAGTTTTGGCGGCTCTCAAAACTTCTACATTAGTCCAATATTGGTTGGCAGACCCACTGAGCTTCATGGCAGCAAAATAAACTTTCTTATGCTCAGTCAAAGGGTACCATGTGAAATATCGATCCATGGACTGGAGCTAATCCAAGAAAAATTGGGAGTCATGCCTAACATCAAAAGATGGCACTTCCGGCTGGATACTTTTAAGGTACTGGTCATCAGGGTCCAGGTTGTTTTGCCGTTTGAGTGGGGGCCCTTAAAGAGGACTGAGTACTTCAACATCCGGGTCGGCTCGAAGTAGGTACATCCTATCTAGCCTAGCATTGGTGTCATGCTGACAAGCGACGAGGTTTTGGTTCATAGTTCTAATACCTTGGGCTAACTCAGCAAGTTCCCTAGTCAAGGCCTTGGAATCCATATTTTTCGACTCGCTAGACTCTCCTAACAAATAGGGTCTACCTCTACGGGTTGGCATGCACAAAAACAGGGGACTAACATACAAATGATGTGCTTGCTGATTTTTATCTTTTATATAAAATATGACAATCAAATGCAATAGCTAAAAGGAAAATTTTCCTAGATGCAACACAACTGATGGATGACAGTTCCTACGTGAAACGATGCATGCAAACAGGATATCAGTAGCTTAATCATTCCAGGAATATTTCACTAATAAATATGAGCGTCGGGTAGGAGATTTAATTTTAACAATTAATATGAAATAATAGATTTAATAAAACTTACTAGCATGAGCACAGGTCGGTTCCAATTCCAAGAATATAAATGATAAATTTTAAGTTTTATGGCAAGAGTCACAATCGCAATATCAGGTTCAGTAGCCTTACCGGCAAGAGAAACACTGAACTCACGAATGGTGAACAGCAGGCAGCGCATATAAAATAGTAAAGATTTGGTTACTGGTGTTATCCAATAATAACCAACTAGGAAAAAAAACTCACCAGCTGAGAATTATACTTAGCCTCAGGAACACGAATCGAACTAGAACTCCAAAAATGATGACCAAATATCTAGAGAGCCGCCAGCGTCCTCAATCGAACCCATGATCAGCATTCGGATCAGCCATACATTCGTGCCGGGTCATCGAAGGGCACAAGTCGGGAAGGGGTCGGGTGGTGGCTGCCGTATGGAGGGGAGGTCGGAGTGGGTTGCGGAGAAGGCAGGGTGGCCGGGTGGGGTTGTGGGGGTGGCCTATAGGGAGGCGGGGAGGAGAGGGAGGCGCATGGGTCAGGTGCAGAGGGGGACGGGGGGGGGGGGTGTTCCTGGGGGTTCGAGTAGGTAGAGGACGAGCCGGGGTGGCTAGGGTGGCCTGCAGGGAGGAGGGGGAGAGGGGAAAGGGGAGTGCGCGAGGGTCGATGGCACGGGCAGGGTGCAGGGAGGAGGGGCGGGCGGTGATGGGGTGTGGGAGGAGGGAGGGAGTGGCGCAAGAGGGGCACGGGGTGGTCGGTGGGAGTAGGCAGGCAGAGGGGAGGGGCGGGGGTCGGTTGCGGTAAGGAGGGGAGGTTGGGGTGGCACGGGACTGCAGGGCAGAGGAGGGAGGCCGGGTTATAGAGGGTCGAGAAGGGGAAAGGGGAAGGGAAGGGAGGTAAGACAGGCTAGGGTTTCACACCTCTAGTTCTGACCTAGGGTTTCACACACCTAGGGTTAGGGTTAGGGTTTCACATACCTTGCGCTTAGTTTCTCAACACAAAGTGTAGGAAAAAAAAAAATTTCTTCAGTGCCATCAAATGAAAACAAGGGAGCCTATATATAGGCTTACAATAAAGAGCAAAAATATCCCGAAAGCAAGGTGAGACTAAACATACGACCCAACCGACTCTGTTGAAATAAAATAACATATAATAATATAAACGACTCTGCCAACCGATCAGAACCAGATACTCAGGTGACGTCGCCTGCACTGGTGCCGCGCTAAAGGTGCAACTGAATGTCCCTATCAAATACTCCTTTTGACTAAATAATTTGTCACACCGAGCTTTCCACAGCTACCACATGGCTACTGTAAAAACCTCATTCGGTAGGAGAGAAACTTGCGCCCTTTCCTCCCGAGTACCCGACCGAAGTATGTCAAAGGAATAGAAATCATTTTCAGTACCAAAGAAGTAGCTCCTCAAGTCGCTGAAGATGATCAGAGTCAAACGAGGGAGGTACTGAGGAAGCGAGATTGGCAATAGCAGCTTCACCAGTTTCGCCATCATGGAGGATGGGACCCTGACCACGTCCACAATCGGCTGACTCGGAGAAGGGCCTCGGCCCGAAAACACCGTCAAAACCAAGGTCCGGAGGGACTCGGTGGGCATCCACTGGGTGCAGATGACACGGGAACCGAGAGGTACTGTAGGAGTCCATAGCGGGGGTACCCATGGCCGGTGCCAGATCCAGTCTGTAAGAGGAGGGAGGCAACAACATAACTGTAGTAGTGGTACAACATAGAAGGAAAGGTTGTAGGGAGGTCTATGGAGGGTGGTAAATAGGTGACCAGAGCTTGGGTGTGAGGGGTGGTCGGTGGATGAGGGGGTCGCGGATGAAGGAAGGGGGGGAGATGGGGAGGGGTGTGGCGCAGGGGGTGGTAGGGAGGCCAGTTAGTGTCGCTGGAGGTGACCAGGTAGAGGGGTTGCCTGTGAGGGAGAGGTAGGTGGGGGTTGCCGAGTGGGCAAGAGGGTAAAGGGTGCCAGGTGGGGGGGATCGGGTAAGGGCGTGGGGCTACTAGTGAGGGAGAGAGAGAGAGAGAGAGAGAGAGAGAGAGAGAGAGAGAGAGAGAGAGAGAGAGAGAGAGAGAGAGAGAGAGAGAGAGAGAGGATAGGGGGGATCGGGTAAGGGGGAACTACCAGTGAGGGAGTGGGAGGGGGGCTACTGGTGAGGGAGAGGGAGGCCAGAGGGCTACCAGTGAGGGGCCAGAGGAGACGTCGGGAGAGGGCTAGCCGAAGGAGAGTTGGGAGAGGGGCCGGGGCCGGAGAAGGTGCCGGTGCTGGAGGAGGGGCCGGATGAGAGGGGGGAGTAGCCGTCGTCATTGCATCATAGCGGGATAAATCCTAGAGCTCTGATACCATGACGGTTAGGGTTTTGGAGAGAATGGAATGTCTCTTTATTGAGGGACTAAGCCCAGTATATATGTACATCATAGAACCAGACCCGACTGTACATAAGACCCAATCTGACCCATCTCTATATACATGAACATTGTGAGATAAGATTAGACTTGGATGATGATGATTGTTTAATTTTCCTACATTTAATAATTATTTTTTATATATAATTTGTATGATGCTACATATCTATAACAATTAGCATGCACTTTTGGCTAAATTAGGAATCGCACTCTGAGGCATGTAACAAAAAGACTTTGTTAAAGCACGATTTACTCCCACTCAAATCAACTATGGTAACTATGCTGCCTTCCTCCTTTCGATTTTTGGACCTCTTTAAGCCCTTGCGCCCTATCCTCTGACAGCCTAGCCGGTCCAGCAAAAAAAATAAATAAATAAACTATACTAATGGGATTGATTACTCATATATATGCTTTCATTATATGTACAATGATGCTCAATCAAATCGCACATCCGGTACCGCATAATTAGGGAGAGAGAGAGAGAGAGAGAGAGAGAGAGAGAGAGAGAGAGAGAGAGAGAGAGAGAGAGAGAGAGAGAGAGAGAGAGAGAGAGAGAGAGAGAGAGAGAGAGAGAGAGAGAGAGAGGAGGGGGTGGTTGAATATGTTTATTTGACAAACATGAACCCAAGGATATGGGGGACTTAGTGATAGCTCCCAGGGAAGTTTGACAAAAAGTCCTTCTTAAATGATGACTCTTAGTTGCAGGACACATTAATTTGGATATATAACCCGAGTTCCTCTCGAAATAGCTTGTGGTGCAGCAAGTACCGCACCCTCCTTTTACCCCCTCAATGACAAAACTACCGCTCTAGCAAATAGTATACATTTAGGGGTTGTTTGGTTGCAGTGCAAATGATTCGCGTACATCTGTTTGCACATGTGACATGTGCAATTAAAGTTTTATTTATTTAGGTGAAATTTTATTTGCATAGTTTTATGTGCAAAAATTTTACAAATTTAGTAAGTGTGCATCTGTTTGTACACATCATGCCTTACTAACCAAACAGCCCTAAATTGTTTGCACATGTGTTTTCAAAATCATAGGTTGAAAACACAGCAATCAAACAAGCCGTTCTCTTTAGAAAGAGTATACATTTGCCGATTGACAAATTACATGTGGCGCGGTTGCTATAGTCAATGTAGCAACCTGGCGGATGTCTACTCTTTTCTAAAGGCAAATGTATATTATTGCCACAGTGATTTCACTGTAGCAACCCGACGAATCTATACTCTTTATGAAGACGAATGTGTACTCTTTTTTGAAGATAAATGTATATTCTTTCTGAAAATGAATGTATAATATTGCTACAATGATTTCATTGTAGCTGCTACAGTGAAATCATTGTAGCAACCCAGTGAATGTATGCCCTTTCTGAAGATGAATGTATATTGTGTCAACCAAGGATATGTTCGGGATTATTTTAGTACAACTGGCACTAACGGTTTCTTTAATCCCGATCGTGGGTGAAATGGACTCTCTTATCGAACAACTACGAAATATAGGGACCTTAGTTAATATAGCAAATTATGATGTCCTATGGCTATTATTGCAAAATAGTTAGGGACCTAGACCTAATTAGACCCTTGACAAATGAATCAACTTGCAATAACTCTTCCTGTAAGTCCCGTATTACAATAGGTCCATCATGAAATCCCGCCGATCCAAACAGAAGAAAAAAAAAAGAACAATAATGCCCAGTGAAAGTTTACTAGAAAAATTTTCTGCCACCAATTGAACACGAACGGTTTTTTGCATGAAAATCAATTTAATTCACTCTAGATCGTCAATTTAATGCCACAAAATAATTTGTTTTCTGCATACTTTCATCAAAAAAAAAATTATTCTGTCAAAAGATCAAATAGTTACTCTTTTTTACTGAATTGTTACTCTTTATGTGCAAGATAGAAAAAGTTTGGTTTCGCATAAATAAATACATTTTTTGTCACCAAAAAAATCATATTGCAACAAGATGAACAAAAATACCGCTAAAATCAATCTACAATTAAAACATTTTACCATATCAATTTGTTACTCTTTGCAAACAGATTTTACTCTTTACCAATTGTTACTCTTTTACTACTTTACTACGATTGTTACATTTTATATGTAGGTAAAGTTATCATTTAAATAATTATGTTATTGCATATATGTGACAAGAGCTCGTGTTAGCAAAAAATAATCAGATTGGTACTCTTTTTCAATTGTTACTTTTTTGCTACGATTGTTACACTTTAAATATAAGGGTAAAATTGATCTTTAAAAAATTACGTTATTATATGTGTGCAGCAGAAGGGACTTCCGTTAACCAAAGTCCACAGGCTTAACGTTAAGTTCAAACTTTGCATACCCTTAACGTTACACGAAAACCTTTTCGAGGAGCTAACGTTAATAACCCCATGAAATATTGTCAACAGAATACATACCCAATGTGGATATCAAATCTGTCTCCAACTGATAGCTCAGCTGGTGGGACATGTAACATGTTGCCTTTGCTCAATGATTCGAATAACTACATAAAGCCAAGGCATTTCTCTCGCTCTTGTTGCAACCCTATAAGGGGTACGTGTTTAGCACGAGGAACAGCTGATCCACTTAATCCTCAACCATAAGAGGAGGGTATTCTGATCAATTTCTTTTTCTAATGTAAATCAATGGTTCAGTGTTCCGGTTACAGTTCAGCGCACTGGCTAGCTCAAGACGCGATTCAGTGTGAGCGAGAGGGCTCTTGGGATGCAGAATTTCCTCTGCCACTTGTTGTTCTTGCAGGAGAAGATTACAAGGTCCTGATGGAGACCTAGTTCGGCGGCTAGGGCTCCGGAATGATGCAAACACCCCCCTAGCCGCCGAACTAGGTCCAAACTTACAGCTGCTGGGTCTAATAGTTGGGTTTGTTTCATTATATTGGGTAGCATGGCTGCCAATTTAGGACCATTTGAACTTAAAAGATAAAGTGGTACTCGTGCCCCGACGTACAAGCTTGACTCGAGCCCACACACGAGAAGGACCTGGATTGACCCGCACTTGAGCCCGCACACGGCCCATACTGGTGCCCGCACACCAACAGGACCTGTATCGGTCCATACCTGCCCGTATCCTACTGCATCTCTTCATTGTTAGATAGGTTCCCTGTTCGACTCCTGACATGGACACCATGGAGCCAACTTTCAAGGCCATTGTTGCCTTAATCGTCTATGTAATGACGCCATGTTTATGGGATTAAATTTTTTAATAAAAGTAGTTATGTCACCTTTCCCCTGTTTTGATCTATCGACCTCTTTGAGCGCTGGCAATTTTTGACCCAACACAGCAGACCCGACACAAAATTAGCAGGTTCGGTCTGGGTTAAACAGGTTCGGGTCATAAACGGATCAAAACGACTAATCAGTTTATTAAACCAGTCGGGTCAGGTTTTGTCTCCAACCCAATTGACCCTTTTAAAAATCAAAGGGTCATGTCGGATCTACCTAGCATCCGATTAGTGTGTGATGGATTCAAGGGACGCCTGTGATCAAGACACCCATACTGAAGAGCGATGGTGGCCACTAGCCGATGAGCAGGTGCGGGGGGGGGGGGGGGGGGGGGGGGGGGGGGGGGTGGCAAGAGGTGGATCGAGACCGAATTGGAGCAATCAATGTCGGTGCGAGGTGAGGTCGAGGGCATTGGGTGGACCAAGGTCGGAACGAGACGTTGGGCGACTTGGCTGGGCACAAACGATGGGCTACACATGATCACCGGCGTCCCGTCTATCCCAGATCTCTCTCTCAAGCGATTGGTGTGAAATTAAACGGCTATAATCAGGTTTTACCAGGTCGACCCGTTTATAAATGGGTCAGGTACTGGTTTAGGATCTAGACACAATTAGTTAAACGGGTCGGATCCGGATTTAAGGGTTTTGGACACATGAAACCAGACACGACCCATTGCCAGCCCTACTTATAGCCTGTCCACTGGCCACCTCACCAGTCAATAAAAAAGAATATCTTGGCCACCAATTATATCGCAGAAAAAGAAAGGAAAATAAAAAGTTTATTTTGGCCACCAATTATTCCGCTGAAAAAAAGAGAGTTTTTGTTGTAGTTCAAGTTTCGATCCTTGGTTACCTTTTGTCGGTGCACTTAAAAGTAATGTACTGACCATTTGGTGCTTTCAGAAAAAATCAAAAAAAAAAAAAATATATATATATATATATATATATATATATATATATATATATATATATATATATATATATATATATATAATCTTCTCAATATTGAAAAAGATATTTATATTATTATTAGTAATATTTTTACATACACCTGCTATTATTTTTATATTTTACTAATTGATGGGTTATCATTACAAAGACGAGGGAAAATGGGTTGTTAGACACTTAGACCGTGAGCCGGTCCCAGTCCCGGTCCGGCCTAGTCGCACGAGACGGAGGAAACGTAGAGCGGGTAGCGGAAGGTGTTGGCGTACTCGAAGGTCAGCGACTCCCCCGGGCCCAACGGGGCGCCGTCGTTGACAAGGCAGTCGTCGAAACCGATCCGCCGGAAGACCCGCGGGTTGACGAGCCGGGCCGAGCTGAACCACCCACAGCTGACGTGGATGCCGGAGACGGCGCAGCCGGAGAGGCACGTGTTCAGGATCTGCACCGTGTACGTCGGGATCCCGTTCGGCAGCGGCGCCGTCGCCCCCTGGTATACCACCACCATGTCCCGGCTGCACCCCTCCCCCATTCGCTCCGTCGCCTCCTCGCCTACCGACCATCAGATCCCCATCAGACGGATAGCATCCTCCCTCTAACAAAAAGAGACCAAAACAAAAAAAAAAAAAGCATGGGCGTCGATTATCTTACCCACTCCGAGGAGCAATCTGGTGCCCGTCCGATTCCACTCGGGTCGTATAGGTCCCGTCCGGCCAACGTACGCTTTAACCAGCACCCCTGCACCACGATGACAGGCGCCATGCATGTTAGGCTGTTAGCAAATTACTAAACTGCCACCAAGAGAGGATAATTCACTGTGTCTCCGGGAACAGTATCGAATCTTCATGCACGGGGGACCAACGTACTGTACAGTACACAGTGACTTGGGTCTCAACAATGTTACCCACTTACCATAGACCACAGCGAGGAGAAAGACAAAGCTTAGAGCGGCCATGACCGCACGACGGCAAAGTAACCCGACCCTCTTCGAAGAGCAGCACATGGGTTGTCCTAAGCCGTTTGATTCACGGTGACGATCGTACGGAGCGGCCGAGATGCAGAGAGGTTCCCGGAGAGGGGCCGGAGGTGGGGACGAACAGGGGGATTCCGTTGGGGCCCGTTCTCTGTTGTGGGATCCGAAAGGGAGGGTCTCGTCGTTTTATACCACCAGGCCTGTAAACTAGGCTCGTCTTCGCACGAAATCACGGGGCTGCCACTGGGGTTGCATCGTCGCCGTCCTGTCTCTCTCTGCGTGTCAGGAACTTAGTAATGGCGCCCCGTGGGGTTGGATCCCACTTCGATACCGATGTGCTCCCCGTTAAACTAGGGTGGAGTAGATGGATCCGTGTGATCCTGATCGGACGGATTTTGATGAGTCTAGCGTCTGGGTTGTAATAGGTGGGGCCCGTAGGGTCGCATCGGCTGACGTGGTAGGAGGCGGGGGACACCGTGCGGGGGTCGCATCAAGGGGAGAACATTCTCCAGGGTGGAGCATTGAATGCGGAGCGTCAGATGGGATGTGGGGCCAGCTGTCAGCCTCTGATTTAATGTCACCCTCGTTTTGCGGAGGATCTAAAAGCACTGCTAACGCTAGATCTTTGACCCGGAGCGCCTCGGGGCCCACATGGGAGTCACGTGCATGCTTTCTGGATGGACGGCCGGCCGGCCGGCCAGGCGGCCAGACCAGGGCAGTCGCGGGAATCACGAGGTGGCACGCGAGGGGGGCGAAGGGCGGAGGGGTAAATAGGTGGGAGGAGGGAGGAGGCGATGGAGATAGTGGTGGGGGTTGGAAGACAAGTCGAAAGGTGCGTTGGAGAACGTGAAGGAGCCGCCGAAAAGCGGAGGGCAGAGGAGGTGGTGTGGCGGAGGATCGGCGGTGGGGCATGAAAAGCCGGCTCCGCTGGCTCAAAAGGAGGGGGAGGGATTGATGGTACGGGCGGCGGTAGTTATTGCCGCTGTCCCCCCCGCCACCGCCGGGGATTTAATGGCTCCCCCCACGCGCTCACTAGTAACGCCGTTCGAGGTGCTACCACACGTGCCGACGAGGGGGCGTAGTGAGTGAGCCAGGAAATGCACACGCTTGTAGAATGCTACAGTAGCCAAACCATTCGGTCAAAATACCCGAACTAACCTGGCACATTGAGATCGGGCTGGATCGGATCGTGGTTTTATCCGACCCAAGTTGACACATTGGACTTTTTGTGAGGTGACTGGTGAGTGTCTATCTCTAAGTGGTTGATTAACTTTGGTTAATTATGTTTTGTCCTTTAATATTTTTTTGCTCTATGGATTTTTTTAAGGGTACTTAGTAAAATAGTCCTTGATAAAAGTATCGACTGTAAACCCTCCTATAAGTCTATTGCATTAGATCCCTCCTAAAATCCACCGATCTTAAAAAAAAAAAAAACAACAATACTCAACTAAAGATCATCAAATTAACATTCATGCCATTAATTAGACCCAAATGCCTTCTTTCACAAACAACAAAATTTAAAACCACTTTAGATTATCGATTTAAAATCATAAAATCTTTCAAAATATTTTATTATAAATTTTCATCAAAAAAAATTATTTCGTCAATCGGACAAATAATTACTATTTTTTACAGAATTGTTATTCTATTTGTGCGAGATTGAATCGGCTTGGTTTTGCATAGTTAATAAATATTTTTTTTCGTCACAAAAAAAATCATGTTATAATCAAATGTGTAGAAATACTATTTAACAAATAGTTTGTCTATTTAATCAATTTTGTTTGACACAAATAAATGCAACGTTTTGACATTTTTGTCAAAAAAAAACTATATTATGATAATATGTATATAAAAATTATTTATAGTAAGCTACAATCAATCTACAGTTAATGTTTGTTATCATATAAAATTGTTACTATTTGCTGATAGATTGTCACTCTTTATCAATTGTTACTCTTTTATGATTATTACTCTTTATATGTATCGGTAAAATCATCATTTAAAAAAAAATTGTTATTGCCTTCACGTGGTGAGACCGTGAGAGGATATCTCTCTCTTACCCCAATTCAACCACATGGACTTAATTTTAACTGTAAACTTTAGATGTCCTTATCATTAAACTGAAAACTTTTTAAGGAGCTAACACTAATTACCCGATTTTTTCCTCTTGAATATGTTATATCATGAAGATCGATAGCATCTGTTGATCCTTCCACCGAAAAGGGGAAGATGGATACTTATGCTCTTCCCATTTGACCAAGTTCGATAGAATTTGCGAACCTAGATATCTAGAAATCAAAAAAGGTACAAGAAATCATTCGCCAATAATAAAAGATCTTCGTCCTAGGGTTTTTCTTCCCATCAAACAAACTCTTCAAAAATAGAATCCTAGCAATACGTACTGATTCTTGGTGGATGATGAAAGCTATGTTGACCTGCTATTTTTCAAAGCTTTCAATGATAGAATCTTTGCAAAGAGGGACCTAACCTCATTCTTACTATGTATCTTTCACATCAAACAATCTAGAGTGTAGTTGTACCTGGACTAGACTCCATTGAATAAGAGTTTACAAACTTGTAAAAGTCCTACATGCACTTCTATGTGATTGCTTAAAGTTTGATTAATTCATTCCTAAGATATCCCCATATGTGAATGTGGATCGCTATGCTTAGTGAAATGCATGAATGTCTATGTTCTTATTTGTTATAGTTTATGCATGTTGACATATTGTGCACTTTGAGTGTATAATTAGAAAATTTAATGGTGATTTTTTGTTAAACTTATTCATAACCCCGCCCACCCACACACACGCACTGACTGTCAACCCATTAGAATTCTACAATTTAAACAACCAATCTTATCCTGGGAGATGTGAGTATAAAAGGGATAAAGGTTTATACATGTTTCATAAAATAAAGTGAAAAATACATTTTATTAAGGTTCCCCCAATCTCCTTAGCCTTCAAGGTTGTTGCTTGTCTTCCTCGGTGTAGAAGGGTTCGTACTGCAGATCCTCGGACTCTCTGGGTTCAGCTCCATCGTCTGCATCCTTCGTCCCTGCAATGTTAATGTCTGCAATAAGATCATCTATAGGGGAGTGTGCCTCAAATGCTTTCACAAGCTCAATAGGTTCATGACGACACACAATGTATCTATTTAGGCAAAATAACATGCGATAAAACTTATAATTTAAATATATCATTAAGTGTTGATAAATATGAAATTATTGACCAATCCTGGTTACTTTTAGGCTGAAGTTCGGGACAATATCATAACCAGGGTATTCTCTTTTAGGCCAAAATCAGGAACAACCCCACATCTAGGATAATTCTCATTTAGGTCGAAGCCAGGGACAACCAAACAGCTAGGTTCCATAATTATATCAAAAGATTAATATATTTAAACAATAGTTCTAACACATAACTTAACTAGAATTTATGGATCGAATCTCCTACTGACAATATTGTTATCATAACATGAGTTCTTGGTAGCAATCAATTATTGTGGGGTTTGATTCGTCTCTCCACTTTCGATCATCAGAGCCTGGATGCATGCCAAGTGGCATGGATCGTTATGATGCCATAAAGTGAATTACATAGCATCCATGGGACAGGTGAAAGCATTCAACTCTAACTACACTATTCACTTTATGGCATTACAACCATCCATGCCACGCGGTATTAATCCAGACTCTAGTACACCCATTGAACCAGTACAGGGTATAATCAAAATAATAAGAGTCACCATTATCGTATCAATGCACATTATGTTTGTATGATAGCAGGTTAAAGATCAAAGAATATATAAAGACACCACTGCTCAGCCACTAGCTGATGTTGGACTAATTAAACCCAACAATCCCCCCTCACACGAGGCTAGGGCTGGACACCGGCCAACCCCCCTTCTCGTCCATAGGCGCATAGGAAGAAGGCACAGCATAGCCACACCTTGGCCTGACTAGAACCTAGCTGATCGAAACCTCACTCTGATACCATTTGTAGATACCCTCACGCCCCAAAACCCGGATCGTAAGGGGAGGTCCATAGAGGGTATATGAAGACATTGCCTCCCAGCCCCTAGCTGATGTGGGACTAAACTCAACAATCCCCCTCACACAAGGCTAGGGTTGAACACCCATCAGCCCCCCTTCTCGTGCGCGGGTGTAGGGGAAGAGGCACACCTAGCGCACAACGGTAGGCGCATTGGAGAAACTCTGAAATCCTGGTCGGAGGTCTACCCAAGAAATCTAAGAAATAGGTCTTCTGGAATGGTCGGGTAGCTTGGTGTCGTCTACTTTGTAATCATTTTTTTGTCTTTAGTTATCTTGTATTTTGTAAATATTATTTTATCAATATATTGGTTGGGGTCTAGGCAAACCCCCCCCCCCCCCCCACCCGCGGATAAGAGGGATTTCTAAAAAAAGGGTAATGACATATGCATGATCCTTTGAACCTTAACTATTATTTTGTACATGCTCCTTAGTTAAAGTGCACTTTTTAATATTTAATTCCACATTATTCTCCTGCCACCGGTAAGGTACAACGTTTTTCGACTTATATTATCTTTGGACCTAATCTATAGTTTCCATGCATTAATTCATCGTTTGCTCAAGAAAACTATACTATTTCAAATCCCAAATTTGTTAGAAGATTTTTTTTGTTTCAGTTGTCAAGCTGAATGACTTAATGTTGCCATCGTCGTGCAGCACTGTCGTCCAGAGATCAAAACTTATCTTCCTCAGTCATGTTGTCTCGAGGAAATACCAGCCAACAAAAACCATGCATGCCATCAGTAATCTAGATGGGCCTTGTGGAAAAGGATGAATTGACAATCCCAATTCTAATGGAATAATTCAGTCTATTCTACATTAATAGGATTATATTTAGGGGGTGTTTGGCATCATTTTTGCCCCATTCGTTTCTATCCAAAGTTCCTTATTTCAAAATCAATGGATTCTATTTGTTCCGGTGGAATGGTCTTGGGAACGATAATTTATCACTGTGGGGGAGGATTGCGGCCATCGTATGATCTCCCTCCAACAATCTATGGAAGGTGTTAACCTTCGAGATGTGGCGCACTGTCACGCGCTGAGTAGTTCGGTAAACACTGTATAGTAGAGAGAGAGAATAAGAGTTGACACAAGAGGTGGTGACGAAGTTCGGCCGAAGCCGACGTCTCTGTGCGGTAAGATGCAACTTTTGAATCCACTATCTCTGAAGAAGTAGAGCTACTCTCGACAGATTGAGGAGTGCTTGTGCAAGTGGACAGAGGGTGGAGTGGAGTAGGTTTGACTGGAGTCTGATTACCAGAAGGCTCAGAGAGCTCTGAAAAACAGAAAGTGGGAATGTGGTCTAGAATCTTGGATATGGATCCAGGATCTTGGAATATTTGTCAGGTTTGCTATTTATAGAGGTTTAGGAATATTTAAGGTTTTGAAAAATATCCAAAAGGATTTATCAGACTTCAAATAGTACCGTGGGCCCCAAGCAGCGCTACGGGTCCCACAGTCATCTCCGTGGGCCCTAGGCTGAGCTGTGGGTTCTAATATCATCGTTGTGGTCCACAGGCAGGGCTACAGGTCCTACTATTGTCTCCATGGGTCCCAAGTAGGACTGTGGGTCCCACTATCGTCTTCGTGGGCCCCAGGCAGCGCTGCGGGTCCCACTGTCATCTCTATATACCTTAGACAAAGTTGTGGGGCCCATTGTCGGGCGTTACCCAAATTTTGCACCCACGGTTATCCCTTCCCAGCTATGTAGGTGCTAACCTTAGACAGGGCTAGGACTCTATAGTGCAAAATTGAATGTGTGTTCACTGACCCGCTATTCGGTGCCGTTCGTCGCACCTTCCGACCCCCAACCAAGGGTGCTGGAAAAAATTCCAAGGTAGAGGCTCACAGCGGAAACGATTTTGCGGTCGAAAGACTGTTCATGGTGCACGTTACACGATTTAAACTTTCATCGAAACTAATCTACATATGTGTACATGTGTATGCACGTGAATCGAACACCCTAACGGTAATCTAGCGTAATGATTAACTAGCATGCATGCAAATCATAATACTCGCTAGATCTACATGTTAGATTACACATACCTTTCGTACGGATCTTTTAACCGCGGAGAATTGTCTTCTTTGTCGATGGAGATGGAAAATCGTTTGCGAAGATGCCGATGGTACGAATGGAGACGTTGCCTTCTTGTTCACCCGATCTCACACGATGCACGAAACGTCGCTCTCGGATCTCTGAGTGCCTCCGAAGAATGACCCTTCTCCTTCTTCAGAACTCCACGCGAGGAAGACGAAGTTGCAAGCGAGAAGCGGGAGAGAGATTAGGGAGAGAACTAGAGAGATGAGAGAGAGAGAGGGGGTTCGGTTTTTGCATCCTTATGGCCGGCCCCATATAGCCCTATATATAGGGTCGGCCTACCCCCTTGGATAAGGATCCAAGGGGATAAAGACCTCCAACAATTATCTCTCCAATCTCACCCTTTTATCTCTCCTTGTATTTATCCGTTTTTCCACTTTTTAGGGCTCGATTTGACCGTTTCAAACCCTTATCCCTATCTATATGGCCGGCCCTATAGATGAGGGATTCTCATCCCTACAACATAGGGACGGCCCTAGCAAGGTCTCCCACTGCTAGGGTCGGCCAAGAGTGAGGTCCGGTAGAGTGAGGTTTTTACCAAAACGCCCTGATGCCTTATTTTGACCATTTCTAGCGTGCGATACCTAGAGGCCATTACTTAAGTGATTTCTACTAGTTACCTTGCTATTAACTGAGGCCACCGAAGGGTGCCTCTAGCAAAGTCAACTAGTCAACTCGCAGCATACCCCGGTGCATCGCACCTATGCAGCGAAGTTCACTTATGGCTAGGGATTACTACCTGCGCCTCTGTACTAGTCTCGGGCATAACCCTTAGTACTCGCATGTAGTTACACATCTACCGTGCTCTAGTACCAAGCACACACGGAGCGTATACTTCTTTCTTCCTCTTTATGCTTAAGGTGTTCCGAGGAGATGGTTCAAGAACCGTACATAATGTTGATAAGGTGGAACCATCAGGGACAGGGGTTCATGGCTTCCAACTCAAGCTCGATCGACACATTACCCGAGTGTACCATCGATCCTCTGAGCTCGAGTTAACCTGCATAGCCACCCAGAGTGCGACGTAGGCTGCACTCCAATTCATCCAGACTTACTATGTTCTCCATCATACCCCTGCTCTCTGCTTAGTAGTGGTAAACTCGTTGTCCCTCCACTTGATGCCATGATTCACTTCGAGCGGTGGAGACTACCGTCAGACTGGAATGATTATATGACTTGGTTCCTTCCAGGTTAACCTATACATCGTACCTCTGATTACCCCATCGAGTAATCGAACCCGGTCAATAGTCAAACTGATGACCACCAGGCCTGGATTTGGTACAGTGTAAGTCACACCAAGGAACGCACCTCCCTTCAGGGGTGTGGATGGCCTGCAGGAGTGACACGCTAATGCAACGCCAGCCGGGTAACCCAGTACACCATGGTTTTGGATCACTGCATACGGATCCTCACACATTGGTGCGCCAAAGCACCACACAACTGGTTAGTCCATCAGACGTGGTTCCTCAGGGTTTAGGACCGTTTTACCCTAAGCAGAAACACGGCTTAGTGTACCAATGTCTGCTCACTAATCTGTACACCGTGTTAGTTCCGTTCAGCCACAAACACCGTGTTTGGTGATGACCATGGTGAAGACATCCCATGAACTGTCATCGCCAACCACTTATCATGATGAGGCGACCAACCTGATCATAGCTACGAACTGATTTAGATTATATGGGACCAATCCACTCAGTCTTCAACTCAGTGGACTACCATATAACCATGGCTCTCTGTTCTTAAAAGAACATGTAACTATGTTACGTACCAATATGCATCTCATATAATAATAACTATCAATCTTTATTAGACCAAAACTTAAAGTTTTACAAGCTTAGAACACATCAATCCTAACAATCTCCTACTTGGTCTAGCGTAGCAAAACGGTTTTGACTCCCATCGCGTCCACATGTCACTCGAATGCCTTGATAGGTATTGCCTTGGTAAAAGGATCAGCAACATTATATGTAGATGCAATCTGTGTCACCACTACTCGTCCTTGCTTTTGAAACTACCGAATCAAGTGGAATTTGCGCTCGATGTGCTTTCCCTTTTGGTGATGTCTTGGCTCCTTAGCTTGTACTACCGCCCCACTATTGTCGCAGTAAAACACAATAGGTAACTGGGCCTCTGGTACGCACCCCAAATCCATAAGGAATTTCTTAAACCATATCGCCTCTTTGGCTGCCTCGCACGCTGCAACGTACTCAGCCTCTGTGGTAGAGTCTGCGATGCATTTCTGCTTCACACTCTGCCAACTAACCGCTGCTTCTCCTAACATAAACACAAAACCTGATGTCGATTTTCTAGATTCCAAATCTGACATAAAGTCAGAATCTGTGTATCCAATCGGTGTCAGTTCTTGTGCAGTGTTAACCAACTCATAGTCCTTTGTTCTACGAAGGTACTTGAGTATACACTTCATAGCTGTCCAGTGATCTGGACCCAGATTTGACTGAAACCAACCTATCATGCCTACTGCAAAACAGATATCTGGCCTTGTACAATGCATAGCATACATTAGACTACATAATGCCGAAGCATAAGGTATCTTCTGCATTTCTGCTCTCTCCTCAGGTGTCTTAGGACATTGATCCTTAGACAGTTTTACACTATGTTTAAATAGCACAAAACCCTTCTTGGAGTTTTGCATATCAAACCTAGCCATAACCTTATCTATATACGCGGCCTGTGACAGCGAGAGAATCCTATTCTGGTGATCACGTGTTACCTTGATCCCCAAAACATAACTTGCTTCACCTAGATCTTTCATATCGAACTGTGTTGACAACCAGACCTTTACCGTTGACAATGTTCCAACATCATTTCCAATGAGTAGAATGTCGTCTACGTAAAGTATCATATATACCACTGTAATCTTATCACTCCTCTTGTATACATATGGTTTATCCTCGTTTTGAGTAAATCCATATGACTGGATTGCCTGATCAAAACGGATGTTCCAACTTCTAGATGCTTGCTTTAGTCCATAAATGGACTTCTGCAACTTGCAAACTAGATGTTCCTGACCCTCTGACTCAAAACCTGGTGGCTGCATCATATAAATGTCTTCTTCCAAATTCCCGTTGAGGAATGTTGTCTTGACATCCATTTGCCAGATCTTCCAGTTATAATGGGCTACAATGGATAGGAGGATCCGAATAGACTTTATCATAGCTACCGGCGAGAAGGTTTCATCAAAGTCGATTCCTTCTCTCTGGGTATAACCCTTGACAACTAATCTAGCTTTATAAGTCTCAATTGTACCATCAGATCCTCTCTTCTTCTTATACATCCACTTACACCCAATAGATTTAATATTGGATGATAGTGTAACAAGAGTCCAGACTGCGTTATGGGATATTGATGCAATTTCTGCCTCCATAGCCTTTTGCCAATCAGAGCTGTCAGAAGCTCCCACTGCCACATCGTAGCTCCGTGGGTCATCCTCCTGACCTTCTGGATCAACCAATAAGGTTTCTCCATAGTATCTGTCAGGAGCTCTGATGCATCTCCCACTGCGACGAGGTGGTGGCTGTTTTACAGGATGAATTGGTTCTACAGTTTCTGGTATATTAATGTCTGTGATGTCAGCTCCCACTATGCTTTTGGATGCGCTATTTGTACTAATACCCAGCAGCTCATCCAGAACTACCTTACTAGCAGCTTTGTGGTCTATAATATAATCATGTTCTAGGAAAATGGTATTCGTTGAAATGATTACCTTCTTTTCCTCAGGATCATAAAATAGTCCACCTTTAGTCTCTTTGGGATACCCTACAAACAGATATGCTTTGGACTTTGGCTCCATCTTTTCCCTCTTGTCTATCCGCACATGTGCAGGACATCCCCATATTCTGAAATACTGTAGTGTTGGCTTTTGCCTTGACCACAGTTCTTTAGGGGTCTGAGGCACTGATTTAGACGGAACGTGGTTCAGAACATATGCTGCTGTCTGAAGGGCATATCCCCAAAAGGTCGTTGGTAAACAGGCATAACTCATTATGCTTCGAACCATGTCCAACAAGGTTCGATTCCTTCTCTCAGAGACTCCATTCTGTTGTGGGGTACCTGGAGCAGTTAACTGGGATATTATCCCATGCTCCACCAAATACCCAAGGAACTTGTCAGATATGTATTCACCTCCTCGATCAGATCGAAGGGTTTTTATACATTTACCTGTCTGCTTTTCTACTTCAGCCCTGAACTCTTTGAACATGTCAAAGGATTCCGACTTCTAATGCATAAGATAAATGTAACTATATCTTGAGTAATCATCAGTAAAAGTGATGAAATACTCATGGCCTCCTATCACCTTGACGTTTATGGGTCCACATACATCTGAATGGATTAACTCCAATACCTCAGTAGCTCTCACTCCTTTGCCTTTGAAGGCCCTCTTGGTCATCTTGCCTTCCAGGCAGGATTCACAGGTGGGAAGGATCTCCGTAGGATCTGTTTCCAGAAGCCTGGCCTTTACCAACCTATGGATCCTGTCTAAGGTAATATGTCCAAGCCGTAAGTGCCACAATTGGGTTAAATTCTCCGAAGGTTTCTTACGCTTAGATGAATTAACATTAAATGCTGAAGTTATTATGTTATCTTTTTCAAATTTAGGACTGACAATATAGAGATGATTCTGAACCATTCCTCTTATTATAAACGTTCCATTCAGCTTAAATGACACACCAGAAGTATCAAAATAAACTGAATAACCTTCATTCACTAAAGAAGAAATAGAAATCAAGTTACGTCTCAAGGACGGTACATAAAAAACATCTTTAAGAGTCGAAGTCTTATTATTCGAAAAACTAAGATTAACGTCTCCAATAGCTTCAGCAGCAGACACAGCCTCAGTTCCCATGCTCAAGGTCACTTCTCTATCAAGCAACCTTCTGCTTTCCCGAAACCCCTAAAGAGAGTTACAGGCATGGTTAGTGGATCCTGAATCCATAATCCAACTAGCAAAAGAACTATTACTTGAAAGAAATTATTCAACAACTAAGAGTTATAGATTACCTTCACCAGTATTCTGAGGCTTCTTGCAGTCCTTCTTCCAATGACCCTTCTGGCCATACCGGAAACACTTCGTGCCCGGTTTCTTTGATTCTCCAGACCCAGAGGCCCCAGCAGAGTCCTGCATAGGCACTGACTTAGGTTTCTTCTTATGTTTCTTGCCCTGAGGTTTACCAGACTTCTTGAAGGATCTGCGTTGCACGTGAAGTGCTTCGCCCTTCTGCTTGAAGCCATCCTCAGCTGCCTGGAGAGCTCCCAGAAGCTCTGTGTGGGGGAAAATCTTCGTGCCGACCCGAAGACTTTCGCAGCACCAGTCAATTGGAGTTGAAGTTGACGTCAGAGATCGTTGGTCGATCTGTTGATTGAAGTTGAAGCCTTCGATATGTCAATAGAAAGAGATATGCAATCAGAGAGTTGACGCGAGAGATATGATCTCAGAGTTCAGCCGAGGCCTACGTCTCCGTGCTATAGGGAGCAACCCGAATTTACTAACACTTGTATTGAAGTGATCTTGACAGGCCGAGTATCACTGAAGTCACCCTTCAACCTCTTCAAAGACAAGAAGAAGATCGAAGGGAGTTGGAGGATATGAGAAGATAGAAATTCCGGAGCTCTGATTTCTGGATTTTGAACTGGATCTGAGATTCGATCTCCTCTCCTCCTGAAGGCTCTGCTATTTATAGGATTCTCTGGTGGTAAATGGCGGTTTTCTACTGTCGTATCTAGGGATCCTCCAGGTAAGGCTGGTGGGCTCCGCTGCCGTCTTAGGGGCCCACCAGGCAGGGCCGGTGGGTCCCGTTGCGGTTCTTAGGGGGGCCCACCAGGCAGGGCTGGTGGGTCCCTCGGAAGCCTTCATGGGCCCATCGGGCAGGGCCAGTGGGTCCCGTTGTGGTACTCGGGGGCCCACCAGGCAGGGCCGGTGGGTCCCGCTGCTGTCTTCGGGGGCCCACCAGGCAGGGCCGGTGGGTCCCGCTGTGGTACTCGGGGGCCCACCAGGCAGGGCCGGTGGGTCCCGCTGCTGTCTTCGGGGGCCCACCAGGCAGGGCCGGTGGGTCCCGCCGTGGTACTCGGGGGCCCACCAGGCAGGGCCGTGGGTCCCGCTGCTGTCTTCGGGGGCCCACCAGGCAGGGCCGGTGGGTCCCGCTGTGGTATTCGGGGGCCCACCAGGCAGGGCCGGTGGGTCCCGCTGTGGTATTCGGGGGCCCACCAGGCAGGGCCGGTGGGTCCCGCTGCTTGACGGTGGCCCACTAGGCAGGGCCGGTGGGTCCCGCTGCTGTCTTCGGGGGCCCACCAGGCAGGGCCGGTGGGTCCCGCCGTGGTACTCGGGGGCCCACCAGGCAGGGCTGGTGGGTCCCGCTGCTGTCTTCGGGGGCCCACCAGGCAGGGTCGGTGGGTCCCGCTGTGGTATTCGGGGGCCCACCAGGCAGGGCCGGTGGGTCCCGCTGCTTGCAGATTTCTTACCAAAATTTGTACCCACAGTTACCCCCTCCAAGTTAGCTAAGAGGCCACCTTGGCTGGCTTGGATTCGTGGTGCAAAGCTAACGACCCCCTGTCACACACGTAGAGGAGCTTTGTCGAGTGTTAGCGTTTGAAAATAGACTGATCGGTTGAATTTGACTGATCGGTCAAGTCTGATCGATCGGTCAAAGTGATCGGTTGAAGTGATCGGTCAAATTTGATCGGTCAAAAGTGATCGATCAAAAGTGATCGATCAAAAAGTGATCGGTAAAATTTGATCGGTCAAATTTGATCGGTCAAAAGACATGGTTTTTTGACAGATCTAGTAGAAAATCGACCGATCGGTCGAATTCGACTGATCGGTCAAGTCTGACCGATCGGTCAAAGTGATCGGTCGAAGTGATCGGTCAAATTTGATCGGTCAAAAGTGATCGGTCAAATTTCAACCGGTCAAGGATCGGGTGATCGGTCAAAAGACATGGTTTTTTGACAGATCTAGTAGAAAATCGACCGATCGGTCGAATTCGACTGATCGGTCAAGTCTGACCGATCGGTCAAAGTGATCGGTCGAAGTGATCGGTCAAAAAGTGATCGGTCAAATTTGATTGGTCAATTTTGATCGGTCAAGAGTGATCGGTCAAAAGTGATCGGTCAAATTTCAACCGGTCAAGGATCGGGTGATCGGTCAAAAGACATGGTTTTTTGACAGATCTAGTAGAAAATCGACCGATCGGTCGAATTCGACTGATCGGTCAAGTCTGACCGATCGGTCAAAGTGATCGGTCGAAGTGATCGGTCAAATTTGATCGGTCAAAAGTGATCGGTCAAATTTGATCGGTCAAATTCGACCTATTGATCGAGGTGATCGGGTGCAAATCGCCAATGGAAGGGGAGGGTGTGAACACCTTCATGTCTGTTTATGGCACTGAAGGGAGAAGTGGAGGATGGTATGGTATGTTCGATCAGGTAGAGATCAGATTTTGAGAGAAGAAGGTTGATTGATCAGCTAAATGATCAGAGAAGTAGCTGTTGAGTTGCCCAATCTTCGATCTGCTACTCGCCGCTTAGGTGTCGTTTATGTTGAGGGCAAAGGGCTGCTGTTTGGAGAAGCTGATCGGGTAGGTGTTGCCGATCGAGAGGAGCTCGCCGATCGGGTGAAGGTCGCCGATCGGGTGGTAGTTGCCGTTCGGGAGGAGGTCGCCGATCGGGCAAAAACCAACCGGTCAGGATTTGGTTGATCGGTTGGATTGCTGCGTTTGGCACCAGATCAGTGGATTTTTGGTCGATCAGTCGAGAACGAAGGGCTGCTGCCGGTCGCCGATCGGGCGCCACCAGATGGTGTTGGGGAAAAAGAAATCGCCGATCGGCTAAAAATGTACTGGATCGGGAAGAACACCCCTTGTTTCGACCGATCGCATGAATCCTGACCGGTTTCCAGTGACCGATCAGTCGCGGGCAACCGATCAGCGCTCAGGGGTCGGAGTTGAGAGAGGAGTTCGAGAGAGGAGGAGCTGCTAGATTGGATCTGAGGGTGAAGAGGTGGAGATTGATCTGCTTCCCATGTTGCTGTTGCTCGATCGAAGATGGGGAAGGAGGCTGATCCCCTCTTCGAGCTGTCATCGGTGCAGCGAGAGGAGATGGCGGACTACTGCTCCAGATCTTGGAAGAACAGGGGAGGCCGATCCCTTTGAGTGGGATCTCACATTGTGGGTCAAGCGTTACTCCATAAGATTGGTCTAACCTATCTGGGCCGCTGATCTCATGTGCTTTGAAGCTGGGGTTCACAGTGAACCAAACGTGGGTCACGGGTTCCCAACGGAGGTCGCAGTGGGCAATTAGGTGATTATTGTATTGAGAGTCCAAAAAACGTGTTGGATGCACTTTGGTCCACTCATTGGGTTTGCTGTTCGCCCAAATCGGGGGATACTGTGTGTCAAACCATATGATGGAGAACCCAACTGTATCATGTACTGCTGAGTTGTGTAGGGGTGGAAAGAAATGGGTATGGTGATATGATGGCTGCTGACTACATGGTTTGCTTTTAATTGAGCCATACTATTCTACCAAACTTTTGAATATGGATAAATATGATTTAAACATCCCAATTGTTGGGTGTTCCACCCACTCATGCAAAGATGTTTAAATCCTGTTGGGCACTTGGTAGTGAATGATCTCCAACTTGAGGTGTTGCATGCTCTTGAAATGTTGTGATTGAATGACCATCTCAGCCGTTGTAGCCCGCCAACAGGTATAAGTGTAATTTTCTAATCGAACTTCAATGCGGTTTAGCAGATAAGCATGGTTGCTCTTGGAAGATGCATTTCGGAGCTCGTGGGCCTCCATGCTACGTCGAGTGCATGGACGAACATGGGCAACGCCAGGCTAAGGGCTAATCGATTGATTGCCGCTAACTGGTAACGGTCCAGGGGATCGACTTATTTGTTGTACTTTGAAAAAGTTGCGGCGAGTTTTGGCCGATCAGTCGTGACGATCAGCTATTGTCGAAAGGTTGACGGTAGTCAAAAGATCGACCATCGATCGACCATTTGTAGCACTGAACGTCATTTTGCGATCGTAAGCCCTCTCACTGTAGTTGGTGCTTGCTAACTTAGGAAAGCAATTGAATGTTTGCATGTTCTAAAATAGAATTCGAATGTCTTGTTACTGAATAGCGTTGAGGCTATGAGCGAAGACTTCGATTGAATGCCGAGACTCAAGTCTCGGACTTTGCTGCTTCGTGCCAAGGTTGCGAGCTTGGACTTTCGACCAAATGCCAAGATGTCGGTCTCGGACTTTGCTACCAAATACTAGGACTAAATTTGGACTTTGTTCGAATGCTGCGGTTCATGTCTCAGACTTTGCCCTTGAATGATTGATGAGTTTTCACCTTTGTTAATCGGCTTTTGAATCTTAGGACGATCTGCAACGTCGGAAGATTTTTGAGGGTTGGTCGGAAGATCACGCGACTCCTAGGTGATAGTCGTCTCGTCGTTGATGCTGGCTATGAAAGATTGTAGATTCACCCCCTCATCGATGGTGGACTTCCAGAACGAGTCTTCCTCGAGCATGAGAGCGCGTGATGCTCTCTTATGAGTGTCGAGTGGTAGAAGTCTTCTGTAGTGACTTGGTAAGTTTGAGAGATGTCCTGCCTCTGGAGTGACATTGGCTGAATGCTGCTCGACGCGTTTGACCTTGATCTTCATGTCGAGATGTGTTGGGGCAAAGAGCTTTAGGCTTTGCTAGGGTGCCGAGAGCAGGTCTCGGATTTTGGACTTGCTGCACGTCGAGGCAGCGAAGATGTCTTGGATTATGTATCTGAGTGTTGATATTCTGGTAGCTTGAAATTGAGAGTTGTGCTGTTTCACAACCCGAAACCGTTTAACATTTGCACGTAAAGGGTCGTGTCGCAACACGAGGCCCTAAACTTGTTAAACGACCTGGTAGCTTGAAATTGAGAGTTGTGCTGTTTCACAACCCGAAACCGTTTAACATTTGCACGTAAAGGGTCATGTCGCAACACAAGGCCCTAAACTTGTTAAACGACCTGGTAGCTTGAAATTGAGAGTTGTGCTGTTTCACAACCCGAAACCGTTTAACATTTGCACGTAAAGGGTCGTGTCGCAACACGAGGCCCTAAACTTGTTAAACGACCTGGTAGCTTGAAGGTTGAGCTGGCTCAACTTGAATTTGCTTGAAGATAAAACTGAATGTTGCGCTGTCTCATAACTCAGAATTTGAACAGACAAGTAGACGTTTGAGAGCAATCTTTATTCAGCATAGAAATTACATCAGAGACGGAAATCTCTCTTTTTGGCGAGATCAGTCGATAAGATCTTTGCTTGCGATAGATTCGACGGTGTAGGTTCCTTCCCAGTTGGGAGTTAGTTTCCCACTGCTCCTCTCTTGTATTGGAAAAGACTGCTCTGAGTACCGGGCTTTTGATAGGAAATTGTCTTGGCAACCCTCTGGTCATAGGCTCGCTTGATCGTCTGTTGGTAGTTCGCAATACGAATGATCGCCTGATCTCGCAGTTCTTCGGAGAAGTCAAGATCGTTTATTCGGAGCTCATCGTTTATCCCTTCTTCGACTGCTCTGGTCTTCAAGGTGTTAGTAGCCTTGTAGCTTCGTCTTGGCTTCGAGAGACTTTCCTCTGGAATGATTTCCACAGGATCCAGAGTGGACGTTGATTGGAATCGCCTCTGCTTGTGTGGGGCCAACACATTTGAGCAGTATCCCATTGTGTGACCTGAAGTAGAGATTTACATCTTGAATACTGTAGTATGGAAGTTTTCTTTGAAGTCTCTTCTGGCTTGAATTGAATCTTCTGCATTCGGCCTTCTTTGAAGAAGTCGAAGATTGGCTATCTCCAATTTTCGAGTTCGTGCGCTATAGTAAGATTGAAGGTTGGGAGTCTCCAACCCCCAGACCTATCTATGGAGGCGATAATTTGTTGTTCGATGGTAACTTTAGGCGACTCTTGATAGTCGATTTGTATTTGCCTAGATAAGCGCTTCGGACTTTGCATTCGATTACCAAGGCTGTCTCCTTGAGGTTCGCCGAATGTCGAGGCAACGAGTGCACCTCAGACTTTGCATTCGAATGCCAAGGCTGTCTTCTTGGGCTTCGTCGAATGCCGAGGCAGCGAGTGCACCCCGGACTTTGTGGATATATAGCACATGCCTTTGCCTATCACCTCGTTGTAGTCTTCAAGTGAGCCCTTTCGTTTCGAACCTCACCCCCAGTGTAGGGATTGGAGGAGAGTCAGACTTGAAAGGCTTAGGATATCGATGGGAGATGTCGACGATAGATTGTCTAGAAAGAGTGGGTTGTTGGATTGAAGTTGAGCCGCCGACTCATTGAGCGAGTCTCGGGTCGAAACTGATGTCGTTCTGAGTAACTTCCCTCTAGATGATCCTGATAGAGTCTTCGCCATTCAGTGAAAGCGAAGGAAGCAACCAGATTGCTCGTATCCAATAGGTTGCCTGCTCAACCGAGGGAGCTGAGAAGTTTGACTTTGAAGATCAGTTGTCTGCTCAACTGATCCGATGTTGTTGTCGAGCACATTGAGCTTTTTGAACGAATCCCACAGACGGCGCCAAACTGTGGGGGAAAATCTTCGTGCCGACCCGAAGACTTTCGTAGCACCAGTCAATTGGAGTTGAAGTTGACGTCAGAGATCGTTGGTCGATCTGTTGATTGAAGTTGAAGCCTTCGATATGTCAATAGAAAGAGATATGCAATCAGAGAGTTGACGCGAGAGATGTGATCTCGGAGTTCAGCCGAGGCCTACGTCTCCGTGCTATAGGGAGCAACCCGAATTTACTAACACTTGTATTGAAGTGATCTCGACAGGCCGAGTATCACTGAAGTCACCCTTCAACCTCTTCAAAGACAAGAAGAAGATCGAAGGGAGTTGGAGGATATGAGAAGATAGAAATTCCGGAGCTCTGATTTCTGGATTTTGAACTGGATCTGAGATTCGATCTCCTCTCCTCCTGAAGGCTCTGCTATTTATAGGATTCTCTGGTGGTAAATGGCGGTTTTCTGCTGTCGTATCTGGGGATCCTCCAGGTAAGGCTGGTGGGCTCCGCTGCCATCTTAGGGGCCCACCAGGCAGGGCCGGTGGGTCCCGTTGCGGTTCTTAGGGGGGCCCACCAGGCAGGGCTGGTGGGTCCCTCGGAAGCCTTCATGGGCCCACCGGGCAGGGCCGGTGGGTCCCGCTGTGGTACTCGGGGGCCCACCAGGCAGGGCCGGTGGGTCCCGCTGCTGTCTTCGGGGGCCCACCAGGCAGGGCCGGTGGGTCCCGCTGTGGTACTCGGGGGCCCACCAGGCAGGGCCGGTGGGTCCCGCTGATGTCTTCGGGGGCCCACCAGGCAGGGCCGGTGGGTCCCGCCGTGGTACTCGGGGGCCCACCAGGCAGGGCCGGTGGGTCCCGCTGCTGTCTTCGGGGGCCCACCAGGCAGGGCCGGTGGGTCCCGCTGTGGTATTCGGGGGCCCACCAGGCAGGGCCGGTGGGTCCCGCTGCTTGACGGGGGCCCACCAGGCAGGGCCGGTGGGTCCCGCTGTGGTATTCGGGGGCCCACCAGGCAGGGCCGGTGGGTCCCGCTGCTTGACGGGGGCCCACTAGGCAGGGCCGGTAGGTCCCGCTGCTGTCTTCGGGGGCCCACCAGGCAGGGCCGGTGGGTCCCGCCGTGGTACTCGGGGGCCCACCAGGCAGGGCCGGTGGGTCCCGCTGCTGTCTTCGGGGGCCCACCAGGCAGGGCCGGTGGGTCCCGCTGTGGTATTCGGGGGCCCACCAGGCAGGGCCGGTGGGTCCCGCTGCTTGCAGATTTCTTACCAAAATTTGCACCCACACTCTGCATTTGACATAGCCAACTTATTCAAATTAAAGTGGTGACAAAGCCTTCAAAGGCTCTAGACAGTGACGAGAGGAAGATGTCTTTCATCACCTCGCCTTCTAGGACAATGTCCATGGTCGCTAGTTCGTTCTGGAACCTAAACATTTATCATGTGTTCCCGAACCAGCGTCCTATTGGACATCTTAGTGCCGACGAGTTTCTTGATGGTAAGGTATCGCGTAACGCGATTGTGACCTTCAAACATCTCTTTCAGATACAACATCATGTCAGAAGCGTCAGGCATCTCCTCGACTTGCTTCTACAGAGTTGTTTGCAAGGATGCTATAATATAGCATTTACATATTTCATTAGATTCCTTCCAGTCAGTGAAAGCCTTTAACTGTGCCTTTGTAACATCGGGTCCTAGCAAATCTGGCTCAGGGTCATTCAGGGTTGTCATGTGTTTACCAATCTTTAGGACCAAGTACAGGTTGCGCTTCCAGTCCTCATAGTTGGGACCGGTAAGTTTATGGTCATTTAGGATAGCGGACATAATAAGAATGCATGAAAACTTATTTTATGGATTTTTAAAACAAGCAAATTATATCCATATGTCAACGCTACCCTCAAGCGAAGCCATCTCTATGGATTTATTAACCATGTATGTAAGATCTCGGAGTAGGCTACACCTGTCCGAGGGGGCAGTGTGCAGGTCTTCTGCTTACACGGGTCTTTCCCTTGACCCTATCCAAATCTACCAACTACGGGCTTTGATGGACCATGGTTATCTTTTGGCCAGTACCACGTGATCACCGTTGTGTTCGCAACGAATACCTCACGTGTACTTAGGATGCTTACCCATGAGCTTAGGCAATTAAGGCACGGGAATTCTAACGGCCCCCACGAGGGTGAGTAAAGCCTGAACACTTGGCACCGTAACTGTCATATCCCGAAGGAGATTACTAAGTAGCTTGGCATAGAAAAACACAGCTCTCACCCGAGGGGGTTGTTGAGTTATGCCCTTCCACCCAAGCACGAAGTGATTAGCCGTGGAGGCCAGAGGATCTCTAAAAGTTCTCTCTTACATCCCTTATATATATGAGGGTTATTTTGCGAGTATGAATTTATGCAAATGCAAAGGTAGCGACCTCCTATATACTAGACCCTGGTCACATGCATGCTCCCACTAGCGTTTAAGCCCTTCGCCTAGCATTAATCTTTCTCGGAAGATCATAGTCCCTGCCTAAAGTGGATTTCTCCATATATTCAAGGGTCACATTACATATTCCGAGAATATCAATGCTCTGCAAAATTGGTTATCACGCTAATGCTCTGGAGCTAAGCCTAGAGTCAGACTCACTGGAAAGGACTCCCACTAGTCATGGCGCCTCGCTTATAAATTTGACAATTGATGTTCAATGGATCTCCATCTCATCTTTGATTTCGATGCTGGCCAAATAGGCACACTCGACTAGTCGGGTGCTGACCTAATGGTGGCATAACCATATGTGATGGGATCCCACTAACATCAAAAGTCAACTAAATAATAGGCGTCATCTAGCGGGATCCTATCCTTAAACAGTCGCTTGGACCGGAGGGGAAAGGCATCCCTCTGAAAACTGATAATCACATTATCTCATCGGGGTTCGATATGAAACATAATGAACTAATAAAGAAAGCAACCATTAAAACTGAATTAAGTTCAGGGTCCGACCCCTGAACCTAATTAGCACAGCGCAAGCCTCTAGCTTTCTTCGCAAGGTCCCTCAGTCCGGCTCCTCCGTCACACTCGCGAACACTTTGCCGGATCGTCTTCATCCTCCAGGGTTCCACTTACGCTCCCGATGGTGGATTTCTTTGGCACATTTTTTTTCTCGATCTGTAACCAAAAAAATCTAGTACGCTTCGAGCAAGTGCTCGCTCGTACATAATTTCCTAGAAAGAAAAGAAAACACACCTAGGAAAAAGGCCATGGGAACAAAGGATGGTCAACCCCCATCACTCGCCCAATCTACGGCTCAATTACATATCCACACACATAGAGAGCAAATCCAGACATTGGCTAACTCGGGGTCCGACCCCCGGTAGCAAGCACAAAACATAGATCTAGATTTTATAGCGGCACCCTGCAAGAATGATTAATAGAACAAGCACAATCTATACATATGCATGATCTAAGCGTAAGAACCCCAATGATTTCACGCATTCATCATGCGCACACATGTTGGTTTCATGAAAAATCATGAAATGCACACCACTAATGCGGCTCTGATACCAATTGCTGGAAAAAATTCTATGGTAGAGGCTCGCAGCGAAAACGATTTTGCGGTCGAAAGACCATTCATGGTGCATATTACACGATTTAAACTTTCATCGAAACTAATCTACATATGTGTGCATGTGTATACACGTGAATCGAACACCCTAACGACAATCTAGCGTAATGATTAACTAGCATGCATGCAAATCATAATACTCGCTAGATCTACATGTTAGATTACACATACCTTTCGTACGGATCTTTTAACCGCGGAGAATTGTCTTCTTTGTCGATGGAGACGAAAGATTATTTGCGAAGATGCCGATGGTACGAATGGAGACGTTTCCTTCTTATTCACCTGATCTCACACGATGCATGGAACGTCGCTCTCGGATCTCTGAGTGCCTCCGAAGAACGACCCTTCTCCTTTTTCAGAACTCCACGTGAGGAAGACAAAGTTGCAAGCGAGAAGCAGGAGAGAGATTAGGGAGAGAACTAGAGAGATGAGAGAGGGAGGGGGTTCGGTTTTTACATCCTTATGGCCGGCCCCATATAGCCCTATATATAGGGCCGGCCTACCCCCTTGGATAAGGATCAAAGGGGATAAAGACCTCCCACAATTATCTCTCCCATCTCACCCTTTTATCTCTCTTTGTATTTATCCGTTTTCCCACTTTTTAGGGCTTGATTTGACCGTTTCAAACCCTTATCCCTATCTATATGGTCGGCCTTATAGATGAGGGATTCTCATCCCTACAACATAGGGCCGGCCCTAGCAAGGTCTCCCACTGCTAGGGTTGGCCTAGAGTGAGGTCCGGCAGAGTGAGGTTTTTACCAAAACGCCCTGACGCCTCATTTTGACTATTTCTAGTGTGTGATACCTAGCGGCCATTACTTAAGTGATTCCTACTAGTTACCTTGCTATTAACTGAGGCCACTGGAGGGTGCCTCTAGCAAAGTCAACTAGTCAACTCGCAGCATACCCCGGTGCATCGCACCTATGCAGCGAAGTTCACTTATGGCTAGGGATTACTACCTGCGCCTCTGTACTAGTCTCAGGTATAACCCTTAGTACTCGCATGTAGTTACGCATCTACCGTGCTCTAGTGCCAAGTACACACGGAGCGTATACTTCTTTCTTCCTCTTTATGCTTAAGGTATTCCGAGGAAATGGTTCAAGAACCGTAAATAATGTTGATAAGGTGGAACCATCAGGGACCGGGGTTCATGGATTCCAACTCAAGCTCGATCGACACACTACCCGAGTGTACTATCAATTCTCTGAGCTCGAGTTAACCTACGTAGCCACCCAAAGTGCGACGCAGGCTGCACTCCAATTCATCCAGACTTACTATGTTCTCCATCATACCCCTGCTCTCCGCTTAGTAGTGGTAAACTCGCTATCCCTCCACTTGATGCCATGATTCACTTCGAGCGGTGGAGACTACCGTCAGACTCGAATGATCATATGACTTGGTTCCTTCCAGGTTGACCTATACATGTACCTCTTATTACCCCGTCGAGTAATCGAACCCGGTCAACAGTCAAACTTATGACCACCAGGCCTGGGTTTGGTACAATGTAAGTCACACCAAGGAACGCACCTCCCTTCAGGGGTATGGATGGCCTACAGGAGTGACACGCTAATGCAACGTCAGCCGGGTAACCCAGTACACCGTGGTTTTGGATCACTGCATACGGATCCTCACACATTGGTGCGCCAAAGCACCACGCAACTGGTTAGTCCATCAGACGTGGTTCCTCAGGGTTTAGGACCGTTTTACCCTAAGCAGAAACACGGCTTAGTACCAGTGTTTGCTCACTGATCTGTACACCGTGTTAGTTCCGTTCAGCCACAGACACTGTGCCTGGTGATGACCATGGTGAATACATCCCATGAACTGTCATCGCCAACAGCTTATCATGATGAGGCGACCAACCTGATCATAGCTGCGAAGTGATTTAGATTATATGGGACCAATCCACTCAGTCTTCAACTTAGTGGCCTACCATATAACCATGGCTCTCTGTTCTTAAAAGAACACGTAACTATGTTACCTACCAATATACATATCATATAATAATAACTATCAATCTTTATTAGACCAAAACTTAAAGTTTTACAATCTTAGAACACATCAATCCTAACAAAAGGGTTATTTGGGTGAGTGTCTATCGACCTATTGTCCAGGATTGATCGTCGCATCTGCTAACCCCCTGCTAAGGGCCGACGGGGTGAGTGTCTACCGACCCATTGTTCGGGGCCGACAGTCGTGCCTGCCGACCCCCTGCCAAGGACCGTTCGGGTATGCATCTGACGACCCCTTGTCCAAGGCCGACTGTCGTGCCTACCGAACCATGCCAAGGGCTGATCGGGTGCACGTTTGCCAACCCGATGTCCGAGGTCGACCGTTGCGCCCTCCGACCCCCTGCCAAGGGCCGACCGTGTGAGTGTTTGCCGACCCTTTGTCCGGGGCCGACCGCTATGCCTGTCGACCCCCTGCCAAGGGGCGACCGGGTACGCGTCTGCCGATCCACTGTCTGGGGCTGATCGCCGTGCCTACCAACCCTCTGCCAAGGGCCGCCCGGTTGCGCATGTGTCAATCCATTGTCTGAGACCGACCATCGTATCTATACGTAGACCCCCGGTAGGGTTGGCAGGTCCTACCATTATCTCCGTGGGGCCTAAGTAGGGCTGTGGGTCCCAAGGTTATCTTTGTGGGCCCAGTAGGGCTGCGAGTCCCACGATCATCTCTGTGGGCTCCAAGTTGGGATGCATGTCCGCTGTCATCTCCGTGGGTGCAAGCAAGGTTGTAGGTCCCACGGTTGTCTCCATGTGGTCCAAGCAGGTCTTCGGATCCCACGATCATCTCCGTTGGGCCCAAGTAGAGCCATGGGTCCCACTGTCGTCTTCGTAGGCCCTATATAGGGCTGCGGGTCCTACGTTACGCAAGGCCCGGGTGCGCAGGCGCGTGAGCACGGACACATGGGTCGGGCGCACATGCGCTCAGGTCGGGTGCGAGAGGGCGCTAGTCGCAGGCGTGGGCACATGGGTCAGGCGCATAGGTGCTCAGGTCGGGTGCGAGAGGGCGTTGGTCGCGGGCGGGAGCGGGTGTGAGTCACACTCGGGTCGCAAGCATGGATTGGGTCTCGAGCTAAGCGGAGCAGGTCGCGAACGTGAGCGGGCACAGCGGGTCAGGTCGAGGGTCGCGAGTAGGTGCAGGCCGGTCGACGGTAGTGGTCGCTAGTGGCGGTCGTGAACGAGGGTCGCAGGCGTGCGCCAGGCTCAGCCGGTCGCCGCCAACCAACCGTAAAAATGGTGGTCAGTTTTTTGGTCTTTCTGACGGCCGGCCGCAGGCATTTTTTGCTTGACCACCGCTGGGGGTGCTCGGTTGGGTCGCAGGGGTGGTCCGATCGCGCAAAGGAGAGCGTAGGAGGTGACCTGTCAGGTGTGGCGGTGGCAACGGTGGTGAAGGAGGGCGCCGGAGGTGGCCAGTCGGGATTGACGATGCCTGCAATAGTTGGTTGACGGGAAGGGTGGCAGCTGCTACGGTGTGGTGGTTGCAGCCTCCCCCCCCCCTAACCCTACCCCTTAAACCCTAAACCTAAAACTAAGCCCCCTAACCCTGTCGGCCGAGTAGTGGCTTTCGGTCTGCGTGAGCTTTGGAGAGACCAAGGAATCTCCCGCTTTTCTCAAAATTGACAAGGGAGGAGTCCAGTCGGTCGTGGGCACAGGAGGCTTGTTGAGTGACGAAGCTTTAGACGCTTCGGACTTTGTCCTCGTGTGCCAGAGCTGTTGTAACGACCCTTTTTTTTATTATTTATTATATTGTGGCAGGTCTATCGGACCCGACGAGGTTCGCGTGCCAGCGTACCTCGGTGCGACTCGAGTCGAGTGCGAGTCGGCTCGACAAAAAAAACAAAACTTAACTAAAAACTAAACTAAAAACCTAAAAACTAAAACCTAATACCCTACCCAACCCAAACCTGACCCAACTATCTCACTCCCCAAGCCCAGTCCAACCCATGAACCTCTCTCTCTCTCTCTCTCTCTCTCTCTCTCTCTCTCTCTTCCTCTCTTCTCCCCCATCTCTCTGATATCTCTCTCTCTCTCATCAACCCTCTCACCCCCCCCTCTCTCTCTCTCTCTCTCTCACCCTCTCACCTGACCCTCTCCCTCTCTCCCCTAAACCCGATTCGAACCAGCCCTCCCCCCAAAACCACCGCCCCTTTCCTCATCCCGAGCCCGTTGACCCCAGATTCCTGCCGGCCGTCGCCGCCCCTACCCTGCCGCCGCCACCCCTACCCGGCTGCCCTACCAGCCCCCTACCCTGCCGGCCGCCACCCCTCCCCTCCTTTAAAAACCCTACCCCACTCCCCCTCTCCCCCCTTCCTCATTCCGACCCGACCCCGACTCCCCTCCTCTCTCTGATCTCTCTTTTCCCTGTCCGATCTCTCTCTCTCCTCTCCCTCTTGCTGTGTGGCACGCAGCAGCTGGAGCGCACCGGCGCCGGACGAGAGCCGTCGGCTGGAGCTTGGAGGGAGGAGCCCAAACAAGAGCTAAGGACAGGTCAGTCCTGCTCTCCTCCCCCTTCTTTTTTTTTCTTTTGTGTGTGTGTATTGTGGGTTGATTAACCACAACCACCACCCATTCACCTCATACCACGGCCATGGCCACCGGCCCGGTGGCCGGCGACTGTACAACCGCCGAGACCCCTCCCCCAAGGTGATCTGCGCGGCCATGGCCATCGGCCATGTAGCCGGTGTCTGTGCAGTCAGCGAAGCCGACCAGGTGGCCGGCGGTTGTGCAACCAAACGAGCCCGACCAAGCCCGGCCAAACACCCGGTGGCATCCGACCACCCTTGGGTCACTATTGGGGCAGCCATTGCCGGTCGGCCAGGTGATCGCCGGCTATGCAATCGGCCTAGAGCCAACATAAGGCAAACCACGTCTCGGCGTAGCCTAGTGCACGCCATCAAACCTTACTCGAGCCGGGCGAAAATCCGACGACTGGATAGCCGGCAATGCCAAGCAAAACTGTAGCCATTTTTCCCTTACCCCTGCTACGACCATTGCCGGTTGCTTAACGACCAGTGGACCGGCGGCAGGTAGCCCCGATCATGTCACGCCAAGCTTTGGCTTGGCACACCAAACCCCAACCCTTGACCTCCCCACAATGTCAATCAAGCCCTTTGGGCCCACACTCATGGTTAGCAGGCCTGATCTCCTCGGGTCACGCTCGTATCAAGTTGATGATACTGATGCGGGCCAAACCATCTCGCATAGCCTTTTACGCACGAGACCGACCTTCAACACCTAAGCCCGACCGTGATCGGCTTTGGCGATTTTGCCATCGACCGATGTGGTTACGACCGTTTTGTCGGAATAGCGCCATTGAACCCTAAAAAGATTTCTAGCATCGATAATGTCAACTAACCGGAACGATGCCCTTGGAATATCGGTTTGCATGCCAGTAGAACGGCGTCCGATGATGCTACCGTTGGCGCATCGGTTTGCGTGCTAGTAGACCGACGTTCGATGACGCATAAATTCTCGACTCGACCAATTAGGGCCTAATCCAGTGATATTTTAGTAGCACTTAATGACCACAGGCATGTTGATATGTTTGGCAGTTAGTGGGCGCGTGGACCAAGTCGAAGATGGAGCGGAGGAAGCCTAGCAACATCAGTCCGAGCATATTTTCTAGATGACACTACACGCTGTTTAGATAATTAATTATGCTGTTATAGAAATTAAGGGTAGGTTCCCATAACACTACATGCCGGTCCCGCCAGACATCGTCGCATGTGGTCGAGTGGACCCCGCCTTGCATGCGGAGTCGCGAGTCCGGCGACGCATGCTTAATAATATAATTAAATAATAAATTTTCTGATTGCTTGGACACCGTAAGTAGGAATTCTCTTAAGATTGGAAATTAATAATTAAATAATAATTATCGGGCTCACTCTCCTGGATGGAGTGTGGAGACCCGAGCACACGGGAATATGGGCGAGAGTAAATTCTTTATAGTTATTATATGCATAGGTTGTGAGCACGGTGTGAATCCCGAGGTAAAATATCAAAATTACTTTATTATCATGATTGTGTGATATTCTATCATGTGGAAAGATTTGGACCTCGTGCGCGCAAGGGCCGTGAACCACCCTGCGCACATAGCCGAATATCAGTAGGCTAGGGGATCACGGGCAGGGATTGTGGTAAAGCCAATAGGTGGTGCCCTCGAAGAGGGATTGGCCTAACAATCCTGTCCCGGGATAGTTGAAGCCCCCAAGGAAAGCAAGTTGGGCGGTAGAGCTCCACCGTGAAAGACGGAAAACCCCTTATGATCATATGGGTGACTTTGTGCATGGTGTCGGAGTATGCACGGCGAGAGAGTTGGCCCTCTACATCGAAATAAAAGGCCCTATAGTAATGCCTGATCAGGGGCAGGATGAACAAAATATCCGGGGTTCACATTGTGTGTGTTTAATTTTATTAATTGTAAAATGGTACTCTCGATAACCTAGTGACAGTAGGAATTGCATGCGAATGTAGACAAATGCATGGACACTTAGGGCGCGATTGAGAACTTAGTGAACAACTAGGCTAATCAGTAAACTGTTTATAAAATGCGGACGTCATTAATTACCTAGGCAGTTAGCTTGTCACTAGCCATTTATTGGGCTAATCTCCCAATTCATTTTGGGGGCTACTCATTCCCACGAGTAGGCTCTTCTGTAGGTTCAGAGACTCAGGGGTAGCTGCAGCACGAGGCCAGCGGCGAAGTTAGGATGGTGGCAGAGTTTAGATTTCAGTATGTCGCGTAGCAGTACTGTTTCTTTCTGGCATTTTAATCGAACTAGGTTTGGCTTAGTGTATGTTATCAGTGGCAATGATACAGTTGTGTTCTTTTTGGATAGGCCTCTCCTCAAGGCCCCAAGCCTATGGTAGCTCAGTATGAAAATATAAGTTGTAAAGTGAACTAATTGACTAGTGCATTAGATAGGATACGTGAACCAGTGCCCGAGTGCTAGAGAGCGGGCGAGGCTACTCGGCTCGCCGTCAGAGGCTTGAGCCTCGTGCTCCCTTTAGAGGGACTTCTGTCAGCATGTGGGGCACCGGCAGGTCACACATGCTGAGAGGATAGCCCGGTTGAAGGTCGAGCATGATCATCTCTCTGTCGATAAAACTGTATCTCTATACTTCTGTGAGAAACCCTAATTGGAGTAGACAGTTGACCAAAACCCTAAAACCCTTGGTTTTTCTCAATTCACACCCTAGTGATTGGTTTCAGATTTCTAGGGCGTGACAGCTGGTATCAGAGCCTAGGGATATGTTCCTAGGAGGAGTTTCTAGTTAGGTATAGAGTCTTATTAGGAGGTTAGCATTAGACTGATCCCTTCTCTTTTCAGATGGCGGGTACCAGAAGTGGTAATGGTGCAAACAATGGAGTAGGATCGTCCGCTGGGCCAGACAACGTGGCGATGATGATGGAGATGCTCCAGGGGATGACCGCCATGGTCCAACAGTAGTAGGCTGCTGTTGCCCAGCAACAGACGGCTGCTCAGTAGCAGGCCGAGCTAGCTCAAGCTACCCTTGCCTAGGCCTAAGCTCATCAGCAGGCCGAGGGCGAGCAGCAGGGGAAATTGCTGAAGGACTTTAAGGCGATGGGACCTCTGAGCTTCAGGGGTGAGCCAGACCCCTTGGAGGCCGATCGATGGTTCCAGCAAACGGAGAAGATACTGAACGCATTGGGCATCATCGGAGATAAGAGAGTCACCTTCGCCTCATACCAGTTCGAGGCGGAGGCGGACTTCTGGTGGTAGACAGTTCAGCGCACCCGAGCAGCAGATCGAGGAGCGATCACTTGGCTGGAGTTCGATGAAATCTTTCAGAAGAAGTTCTTTTCGGTCACCGTGCAGAACCGGATGGAGATGGAGTTTCTGGCGCTTTACCAGGGGTCTCGTACTGTGTCCCAGTATGAGGCCAAATTCTCGGAGCTTGCGAGGTATGCTCCTCACCATGTGGCGACCGATGGCAGGAGGGCTATGCACTTTGAGCATGGCTTGAACCCGGCGATCAGGGGTAGGGTTGCTGCCTTCTTGGGGCAATCCTATGAGGAGTTGGTCAACCGGTCCCTGGCGGTGGAGCAGGAGTTGAAAGAGTCCCATGCTATCTTGGAGAAGCGGGGTAATGGCAGTCGCCATGGCCCACCGGCTCAGAAGAGGTTCAGACCCACGGAGGTTCGACCCCCGCCTAGCCAGCCTCAGTATTTCCATGGTCCTCCAGTTCCTGGACCCTAGAGGCGTGGTTGTTTCCAGTGCGGCTCGTTAGAGCATCTGAAGTAGAGCTGCCCACAGCTTCATTGGCAGTTGCTTCTACCAGCTCCACTTCTTAGGCCTGCTCTACCGGCACCACCTGTGCAGCAGCAGAGGCCCCCGCATAGAGTTCAGCAGCAGCGTCCTCCCCAGCCACAGCAGTAGAGGCCTTTCTCCCGTCAGGGCGAAGGAGGCAATCAGGCCCAGGGCAGGGCATACTTGTTGGTCGGTCAAGACCCAGAGGCTTCTGGGGGAGCGATCGAAGGTAACCCTGAACTTAGTAGTTCAATTCTTAGTTGCAGCTGTCTTACTGTCTTTGATTCTTTTGAGACTTGTTAGGATTAGTTTTGGTCATAGCTAGCTTAGCCTCTTACTTTCTTCCGCTATTGTTAGGCACCCTCCCCGTCTTCTTGACCCTGGCCCATGTTCTTCTCGATAGTGGATTCACGCACTCCTATATTGTTCCTAGTTTTATCAAAACTTTGGGACTAGAGTCGGTCCCATTGGGTCACACTCTGTCGGTGTTTTCACCGCTCAGGGTAAGTATCGATATGGACCGAGTTTGTCGGAACTGCATCATTCTTGTTGGAGATAGGGAGCTCTCGGCTGACCTGATTATCTTAGACTTGAGAGGAGTGGACGTGTTGCTCGGGATGGACTGGATGTCGGCTTAACACGTCACCCTCGACTGCTTCTCGAGGAAGGTCACCTTCTCACCTCCGTTGAGCGAGGTCTTCTACGGTACCGCTGCAGTAGATCTCCCTCAGCTTACTAGCATAGCTACTGAGCAGGGATCGAGATGGGAACCCAGTAGTACTCCCGTCAATTTTTTGTGAGTTCCTAGATGTCTTTCCAGATGAGTTCCCAGGCTTACCTCTACTTCGGGAGGTCGAGTTTGCTATAAATTTGGTACCGGGAGCAGCACCGGTCTCGATTGCTCCGTACCGGATGGCTCCTACTAAGCTGAAGGAGATGAAGACCCAGTTGGAGGAGTTGCTTGACCGAGGCTTCATTCGTCCTAGCACATCTCCTTGGGGAGCCTCGGTCCTCTTTTCTCAGAAGAAGGATGGGACGAAGAGGCTTTGTATTGATTACTGCAAGCTAAGTAACCTCACGATAAAAAACAAGTACCCGTTGCCACAGATAGAGGATCTGTATTGATCAGCTGAAGGGTGCTTGTTGCTTCTCGAAGATTGATCTGAGGACCGGATATCACCAGCTGGCTGTGAGGGCAGAGGATATTCCGAAGACAGCGTTTCGGACGCGATACGGGCACTATGAGTTCTTAGTTATGTCCTTCGGTCTGACGAACGCTCCTGTAGCATTTATGGATCTGATGAACCGTGTCTTCAACATGTTCCTGGACGGATTTGTGGTAGTATTTTTGGACGATATCCTCATTTACTCTAAGACAGAGGAAGATCATCAGAAGCACCTGAGCACAGTATTGCAGACCCTCAAAGATCGCCAACTGTATGCCAAGCTCAGTAAGTGTGAGTTTTGGATGCAGGAGGTGAAGTTCCTCGGACACGTTTTCTCGAAGGAAGGTATCTCGGTGGATCCAGCGAAGATAGAGGCCGTTATGGACTGGGAGCATCCAAGGAATGTCTTCGAGATTAGGAGTTTCTTGGGGCTAGCAGGCTACTATCGACGCTTTGTGGAGGGATTCTCACGTCTGGCTGCACCTCTCACCCATCTGACTAAGAAGGGTGTCAAGTTCGAGTGGTCGGAAGATTATGAGAAGTCCTTCCGAGAGTTGAAGCGGCATCTCACTTCTGCCCCTGTACTCACGATTCCAGCTAGCGGCAAGGGCTATGTGGTCTTCACTGGCGCCTCGCTGATGGGGCTTAGAGCAGTTCTGATGCAAGACGGCAAAGTGGTAGCATAAACCTCGAGGCAGTTGAAGACTCATGAGAAGAACTATCCCACCCATGATTTGGAGTTAGCTACGGTGGTTTTCGCCTTGAAGATATAAAGGCATTACCTGTACGGTGAGGAGTTTGAGATGTATTGCGATCACAAGAGCCTGCGATACATCGCGAGTCAGAAGAATCTGAACATGCGGTAGAGGAGGTGGATCGAAGTCCTGAAGGACTTTAACTATTCGCTCTTTTACCATCCTGGTAAAGCAAATATTGTTGCTGATGCCCTGAGCCGGAAGTCCTGTAGCTAGCTTGCCAGATTGTTGACAGATCGACACGACTTTTTGGCTACGATAGAAGGTTTTGATTTGTGGGTTCAGTAGGAGCCTTCTTGTACCGTGTTGCACACCATACGAGCACAGCCCAGTCTACTTCAGAAGGTGATTGCAGCACAGAGGTTGGATTCAGAGCTAGAGGAGATGAGAGCACGGTGCGATATTGGGGAGTCTGTTCTAGACTGGTCAGTTGATGTTGATGGAGGTCTGAGGTTCCAGAGGAGGTTATGCCTTCCCACTGATGAGGAGGTTCGAGAGGAGGTGCTATCAGAGACGCATCGATCTAGATTCTCGGTGCACCCCGGCAGCACCAAGATGTACCATGACTTGCGGAGGCAGTTCTGGTGGAAGGGCATGAAGCGGGATGTGGCCGCCTTCATATCCAAATGTTTGACTTGTCAGTAAGTCAAGGCTGAGCACCAGAGACCGGCTGGATTGTTGCAGCCACTCTCAGTAGCTGAGTGGCAATGGGAGTATATTACGATGGACTTTGTTTCGGGATTGCCCTTGACCCGGGACAGGCATGACTCAGTTTGGGTGATCGTGGATAGACTGACGAAGTCGGCGCACTTTCTTCCTGTGCGGACAACGATGATGTTCATCGACCGGGCAAAGCTGTACATGACGGAGATTGTTAGATTGCATAGAGTTCCAGTTTCCATCGTCTCAGACCGAGATCCTCAGTTTGTTTCTCACTTTTGGGAGAGCCTGCAGACAGCCTTGGGGACTGAGCTCAGTTTTAGCACAGCCTTCCACCCTCAGACAGATGGCCAGTCCGAGAGGACGAATCAGATTCTAAAGGATATGTTGCAGGCATGCTCTATAGATTTTGGAGGCAGTTGGGAGGAGCATTTACCTCTTGTGGAGTTCGCCTACAACAATAGCCACCAAGCCAGTATCGACATGGCCCCCTATGAGGCCTTGTGAGGGAGGCCATATCGGTCACCTTTTTGTTGGGCAGAGGGAGGAGAGCGGAGCCTTTTGGGATCGGAGCTCGTACAGGAGACGACAGAGAAAATCCAGCTGATCAATGAGCAACTTCGAGCAGCGCAGAGTCGACAGAAGAGCTATGCTGATGTGCGTTGACGCCTGCTCAAGTTCACCATTGGAGACCATGTCTTTTTGAAGGTTTCTCCTCGTTGAGGCATCACGAGGTTGGGAAGAAACGAAAGTTGGCTCTGAGATTCATCGGCCCCTTCGAGATTTTACAGAGAGTTGGTGAGGTGGCATATCAGCTGGTGCTGCCTCCACAGCTCTCTAGCATCCACGGTGTCTTCCACGTGTCGATGCTTCGAAGGTACAAGCCGGACCCGCTAGCGAGGATCAAGTGCTTTGCACTAAGACCATCCCCATGGTGAAAGTGCAATGGCAGCACTGTAGTGAGGAGGAAGCTACTTGGGAGCTTGAGTCCACGATATGATCCCTGTACCTGTCTTTGTTTGATGACTAGTGTTATTTAATTTTCGGGACGAAAATTCTATTAAGGTGGGTAGGATGTAACGACCCTTTTTTTATTATTTATTATATTGTGGCGGGTCTATTGGACCTGGCGAGGTTCGCATGCTAGTGTACCTCGGTGCGACTCGAGTCGAGTGCGAGTCGGCTCGACAAAAAAAAAATTAACTAAAAACTAAACTAAAAACCTAAAAAACTAAAACCTAATACTCTACCCAACCCAAACCCGACCCAACTATCTCACTCCCCAAGCCCAGCCCAACCCGTGAACCTCTCTTTCTCTCTTCCTCTCTTCTCCCCCATCTCTCTGATCTCTCTCTCTCTCTCTCATCATCCCTCTCACCCCCCCCCCCCCTCTCTCTCTCTCTCTCTCTCTCTCGGATCTCCCTCACCCTCTCACCCGACCCTCTCCCTCTCTCCCCCAAACCCAATCCGAACTAGCCCTCCCCCCAAAAACCACCGCCCCTTTCCTCATCCCGAGCCCGTTGACCCCGGATTCCCGCCGACCGCCGCCGCCCCTACCCGGCCGCCCTACCCGCCCCCTACCCTGCCGGCCACCATGCCTCCCCTCCTTTAAAAACCCTGCCCCACTCCCCCGCTCCCCCCTTCCTCAGTCCGACCCAACCCCGACTCCCCTCCTCTCTCAGATCTCTTTTTTCCCCGTCTGATCTCTCTCTCTCTCTCTCTCTCTCTCTCTCTCCTCTCCCTTTTGTTGTGTGTGTGGCACACGGCAGCAGGAGCGCACCGGCGCCGGAGGAGAGCCGCCGGCCGGAGCTTGGAGGGAGGAGCCCCAATAGGAGCTAAGGACATGTCAGTCCTGCTCTCCTCCCCCTTCTTTTTTTTCTTTTGTGTGTGTGTGTTGTGGGGTGACCGACCACAGCCACCCCCCGTTCGCCTCATACCATGGCCATGGCCGCCGGCCCGGTCGCCGGCGACTGTACAACCGCCGAGACCCCTCCCCCATGGTGATCTACGCGACCATGGCCATCGGCCATGTGGCCGGTGGCTGTGTAGCCGGTGAAGCCGACCCGGTGGCCGGCGGTTGTGCAACCAAATGAGCCCGACCAAGCCCGACCAAACACCCGGTGGCATCCGACCACCCTTGGGTCTCTATTGGGGCAGCCATTGCCAGTCGGCTAGGTGGCCGCCGGCTATATAATCGACCTAGAGCCGACATAGGGCAAACCTCGTCCCGGCGTTGCCTAGTGCACGCCAGCAAACCTTACTCGAGCTGGGCAAAAATCCGGCGATTGGATTGCCAGCAATGCCTGTAACATCCGCCCCAAACACACAAGATATTGTCCGCTTTGCCCGTGCCCGCATGAGAACTTCCCAGGGAGGTCACCCATCTTGGTACTACTCTCGCCCGAGCATGCTTAACTACGGAGTTCTTACGAATTCCGTAGCGGCGCACGGTTTTAAAACGCGTCTTCTATGTTTGGGAGGGAAAATTATATAAGTAGCTCATGATCTCCTTCTCTCCAGGCGATGTGGGGCTAACTCATGGCCTCCTTGTACACCTCACCTCACCTCACCTCATCTCATCCATCTTGGCATTCCCGCCTCAGGAGTCTTGGCTCTTCGCTATTGGCCTATTGGATCTTGGTCGTCACAATCCACCTCCCTTAGGGCTACACGTCCTCGTGTAGGGTTAGACCCCCCCATCCCAAGGAGAACCGGCTCTGATACCATTTTGTAACATCCGCCCCAAACACACAAGATACTGTCCGCTTTGCCCGTGCCCGCACGAGAACTTCCCAGGGGGTCACCCATCCTAGGACTGCTCTCACCCGAGCACGCTTAACTACGGATTTTTACGAAATCCGTAGCGGTGCACGATTTTAAAACGCGTCTTCTATATTTGGGAGGGGAAATTATATAAGTAGCTCAGAATCTCCTTCTCTCCAGGCGATGTGGGGCTAACTCATGGCTTTGTACACCTCACCTCACCTCATCCATCTTGGCATTCCCGCCTCAGGAGTCTTGGCTCTTGGCTATTGGCCTATTGGATCTTGGTCGTCACAATGCCAAGCTAGACTGTAGCCATTTTTCCCTTGCACATGCTACGACCGTTGCTGGTTGCTTGACAACCGGTGGACCGACGGCAGGTAGCCCCGATCATCTCATGCCAAGCTTTGGCTTGGCACACCAAACCCCAACCCTCGAGCTCCCCACAATGTCAATTAAGCCCTTTGGGCCCACACTCATGGTTAGTAAGCCCGATCTCCTCGGGTCAAGCTCGTATCAAGTTGATGATACCGATACGGGCCAAACCACCTCGCATAGCCTTTTACGCACAAGACCGACCTTCAACACCTGAGCCCGACCGTGATCGGCTTTGGCAATTTTGCCATCGACCGACGCGGTTACGACCGTTTTGTCGGAATAGTGCCATTAAACCCTAAAAAGACTTCTAGCATCGACAATGTCGACTAACCGGGACGATGCCCTTGGAACATCAGTTTGCGTGCCAGTAGACCGGCGTTCGATGACGCTACCTTTGGCACATCGGTTTGCATGCCAGTAGACCGACATCCGATGACGTTACCTTTGGCGCATCGGTTTGCATGCCAGTTGACCGGTGTCCGATGACGCATAAATTCTCGACTCGGCCAATCAGGGCCTAAGCTAGCGATATTTTAGTAGCACTTAATGACCACAGGCATGTTGGTATGTTTGGCAGTTAGTGGGCGTGTGGACCAAGTCGGAGACGGAGTGGAGGAAGCCTAGCAACATCAGCCCGAGCATATTTTCCAGGTGACACTGCACGCTGTTTAGATAATTAATTATGCTGTTATAAAAATTAAGGGTAGGTGCCTATAACGCTGCATGCGGGTCCCGCCGGACATCGTCGTATGTGGTCGAGTGGACCCCGCCTTGCATGGGGAGTTGCGAGTCCGGTGATGCATGCTTAATAATATAATTAAATAATAAATTTTCTGATTGCTTGGACACCGTAAGTAGGAATTCCCTTATGATTGGAAATTAATAATTAAATAATAATTATCGGGCTCACTCTCCTGGATGGAGTGTGGAGACTCGGGCACACGGGAATACGGGCAAAAGTAAATTATTTATAGTTATTATAATGCATGGGCTGTGAGCGCCGTGCGAATCCTGGGGTAAAACATTGAAATTACTTTATTATCATGATTGTGTGATATTCTATCATATGGAAAGATCGTGCACAGCCGAAGATCAGTAGGCAAATGGATCACGGGCAGGGATTATGGTAAAGCCAATAGGTGGTGCCCTCGAAGATGGATTGGCCTAGCAATCCTGTCCCAGGGTAGGTGAAGCCCCCAAGGAAAGCAAGTTGGGCGGTATAGCTCCACCGTGAAAGACAGGAAACCCCTTATGATCATATGGGTGACTTTGCGTATGGTGTCGGAGTATGCGTGACAAGAGAGTTGGTCCTCTACATCGAAATAAAAGGCCCTATAGTAATGACCGACCGGGGGCAGGATGAACAAAATATCCGGGGTTCACATTGTGTGTGTTTAATTTTATTAATTATAAAATGGTACGCTCGATAACCTAGTGACAGTAGGAATTACATGAGAATGTAGACAAATGATTGGACACTTAGGGCGCGATTGAGAACTTAGTGGATAACTAGGCTAATTAATAAACTGTTTATAAAATGCAGGCGTCATTAATTACGTAGATAGTTAGCTTGTCACTAGCCATTTATTTCGCTAATCTCCCAATTCATTTTGGGGGCTACTCATTCCCACGAGTAGGCTTTTCTGCAGGTTCAGAGACTCAGGGGTAGCCGTAGCACGAGGCCAGCGGCGGAGTTAAGACGGTGGCAGAGTTTAGATTTTAGTATGTCATGTAGCAGTACTGTTTCTTTCTGGCATTGTAATCGAACTAAGTTTGGCTTAGTGTATGTTATCAGTGGCAATGATACAACTGTGTTCTTTTTGGGTAGGCCTCTCCTCAAGGCCCCAAGCCTAGGGTAGCTCACTATGAAAATATAAGTTGTAAAGTGAACTAATTGACTAGCCCATTAGATAGGATACGTGAACCAGTGCCCGAGTGCTAGTGAGCGGGCGAGGCTACTCTGCTCATCGTCAGAGGCTTGAGCCTCATGCTCCCTTAAGAGGGACTTTTGTCAGCATGTGGGGCACTGGCAGGCCGCACATGCTGAGAGGATAACCCGGTTGAAGGTCGAGCATGATCATCTCTCTGTCGATAAAACTATATCTGTATACTTTTTTTAAAAATAAAAATGTTTTCGTAAATATATATATATATATATATATATATATAAGTTTTAAAATATTCCTTGAGAGAGTAGAAGCCCTGTGAGAAACCCTAATTGGAGTAGACAGTTGGCCAAACCCTAAAACCCTTGGTTTTTCTCAATTCACACCCCAGAGATCGGTTCTAGATTTCTGGGCGTGACAGCTGTCTCTCTCAACGCATTGAGTATTAAGGCGGAGGTCGCCTCGGGTTTTGTCTGCGAGCGCCAGAGCTGTCTCTCTAGGCGCGTTGAGCATCGAGGCAAAGATCACATAGAACTTCATTTGCGTGCGTTGGAGTTGTCTCTCCGAGTGCATTAAGCACCGAGGCAGAGATTCCCTCGGACTTCGTCTGCGGGTGCCGAAGCTGTCTCTCCGGGCATATTGAGCGCCAAGGCGGAGGTCACCTTGGACTTCACCTGTGAGCGCCGGAGCTCTCTCTCTCTGAGGTGCTTTGAGCACCGAGGTGGAGATCGCCTTGGCCTTTGTATTCGAGTGTTAAGGCTATCTCCTTGGACATTGTTGCATACCGAAGCGACGATGGTGCCTTGGACTTTGTCTTTTAGTACCGAGGCTATCTTCTTGGACTTTTCTGCATGCTGAGGCAGCAAGGGTGCCTTGGACTTTATATTGGAATATCAAGGTTGTCTCCTTTGACTTTTCTGCATGTTGAGGTAGAGAGGGTGCCTCGGACTTTGTATTTGAGTGCCAAGACTGTCTTCTTGGACTTTTCTGCATGCAAAGATAGTGAGGGTACCTCGGATTTTGTATTTGAGTGCCGAGGCTGTCTCCTTGGACTTTTTTGCATGCCGAGGCAGCAAGCATGCCTCGGACTTTGTATTTGAATGTCAAGGTTGTCTTCTTGGACTTTTCTGCATATCGAGGCAACGAGGGTGCATCAGACTTTGTATTCGAATGCAAAGGCTGTCCACTTTTTCTGCATGCCGAGGCAGCAAGGGTGTCCCAGACTTTGTATTCGAATGCATGCTTAGGCAGTAAGGGTGTTTCTGACTTTGTATTTGAATGCCAAGGCTGTCTCCTTGGAATTTTCTACATGTCGAGGCAACGAGGGTGCCTCGGATTTTATATTTGAATATCAAGACTGTCACCTTGGGACGAGACGGTGTCAACGTAAATCTTAAGTTTTGTCAGGTGCCGAAGTGGCGAAGCCTGCCTCGGACTTTGTCTTTGAATGCCAAGACTGTATCCTTCGGTCGAGATGGTGTCGATGTCTCAAGCTTTGTCAGGTGCGGAGGTGGCGAAGCCTGCTTCGGACTTTGTCTTCGAATTCTAAGGCTATCTCCTTGGGCCGAGACGGTGCCAATGTCTTGGGCTTTGGCAGGTGCCGAGGCGGTAAAACCTACCCCGGACTTTGTTTTCGAACACCAATGTTGTTTCCTTGGGCCAAGATGATGTCGATGTCTCTGGCTTAGGCAGGTGTCAATGTTGCAGTTTCTTGGGCTTGTTGATCGATGGGGGTTAGAATTCGAAGTACTCAGTGGAGTGTTTTTGTATCGATTGGAGTTAGGCGAAGTACCATTTCAGTCGAACCTACGTCGGGGCACATAGCTTTATCTGTTACAGGTTAGTCGGTCATGTCGCAACCCAAACTAAACTAACTGTGGCGAGGCACGAGAGTATGTGTCCTTACGTGAAACCGAGAGCATGTGCAACACCAAAGATTCAGAGTACTCAGCATAGTGACTCTGTATCGGTTGGATTTAGGTGAAGCTAGCAGCATTTCAGTCAAACCTACATCGGGGCACGTAGCTTTGTACAGTTGCAGGTTAGTCGGTCGTGTCGCAACCCGAACTGAACTATTGTGGTAAAGAACGGGAGTATGTGTCCTTGCGTGATAACGGGAGCATGTGCGATACCAAAGATTCGGAGTACTCAGCGTAGCGTCTTTGTATCAGTTGGACTTGGACGAAATATCGTTTAAGTCGAACCTATGTCTAGATCACATAGATTTGTACTGTTGTAGGTTAATCGACCGTGTCGCAACCCGAACCGAACAAACTATGGCGAGAAACGGGAGCATGTGTCCTTATGTGACAAAAGGAGATTTGTGCAACGCCAATAATTCGAGTACTTAGTGTAGTGCCTTTGTATCAGTCGGACTTAGGCGAAGCGCCGTTTTAGTCGAACCTACATCCGGTGCACGTAACTTTATACTATTGTAGTTAGTCGGCCGTGTCGCAACTCCAACCGAACTAATTGTAGCTTTGAATAGAATTCAAGATGGAATTTGATAGCCTTTGAATGCTGGTTGATCGTGGGGAGACCCTATGCGATCGAACCAACAAAGGGAACACCGAGTTGTACCTACGAAGCTTGATAGAGGCAAAGCACTAATTGATCAAGAGTTTGAGAAGGATCTCTATACAGAAGGTGTTTAGTTGCCATTTTATTGATAACTCGGAAGATATTACATTATGGATTTCAGATGAGCGACATTTTGAGTTGTTGATGATCTGCAACCTTCTACTCTCTTTCTTTGAACTCTTGGATGCTTCTGCTCGGTTGCAAAGGGGGGGTCCTGACAAGATCCCTATCTTTCTTTGAACTCTTAGAGATGCCCCTCCTGCCAGAGGTCTTCCAAGTGAAATGAGAGAGACTTGCATTTCACCTTTGGGTGTCCGTGGCATCGATGGAAGTCATAGTAGATCGATTTATTTGCCAAGCGCTTTCAATCAGATTGGAGAGGGTTAGGCCACTTGAGAAATTCTTCGTGCTGAATCTGCTTGAGTACATGATCTACCAGCAGATTCCAGTCTATGAACTTAGTTCTCTTGGGCAAGGGAGGTGTGCTACCCCCATCTTGAGGTCATTCGGATGGCTTGCCTTCCTTTGATTGAGCAATGTGAGCTTTGAAGGTTTGCTTTGATAACACCTCCTTGGGTGGACGTCTTCTGGTTTCATACCCCTTACGAGCAACCTGGTTGTCTTCCACTTCGATCTCCCATTGAATACAATCAAACAACGGTCCAAGAGAGGCTGGAGGATTTCTGATGGAGTGATTATAGATGTTGAGGTTGTAGCATAGGGCGTTATGAAAAGTCAGCATGACCGACCGCTTCGTCGTCGAGGTGACGTCTGGAGAACTTAGCATGCTCGTTTCGGAATCTCTGAGTAAACTCTCAGAGGGTTTCATCTAATCCCATCTTGAGCCGGTAGAGGGAGTCCAACTTCTTCTTCTGCTTGAGATTCAGCCAATAGTGCTGAACGAAGAGGTCTGCTAGATTTTCAAACCAGCTTAGGGATCCTATTGAGAGGTGGTGATACCAATCGAGCGATAAGTCATCCAGGCTGTCGGTGAAGGTGCGACATAGCATTTGGTTGTCATGGTCGTGAGATGTCAGTGCCCGCTTGAAAGTGAGGACGTGCAGCATCGGGTCCTGTTAGGCAATTAAATTTTGGAGAGATGGAGTCCTCCAGCTCCAAGGAAAAGGAGCTTGAAGAATTTGTCGATGCAGAGGTTCCTTGGATGCGTGATTGTTCCGATGATCACCTCGCTAGTCAGAGGGGCGTCTCGGAAGGAGAGAAGGCAGTATGGGCATCAGAGTCACTCTCGTCGTCTGATACTCTGCCAGAGCTTGGTCTTTCTTGTGATGTAGTTGGACTCTGGGGTAGCGACCATTGTTCCGAGTATCCCTCACAATGTAGGGATCGAAGGATGACCCGGAACTGAGAGGCATGAGACGATGAGCAGACTCGTCGAGACATTCCCAGATTATCGATCTAGGATGAAAGGGCGAAGGTCCTCTCAAGAGGGGTTTGAGGGATCATCGCGGGGTGTCAGCGACAGATCGTCAGGAAGGAGTGGGAGATCTGTCGATTGACCGACGGACATCTGCTCCGTTGTTGATGTCGATTGCTGACTTTGAGAGATTGGCTTCTGCTTCAGCGGTGACTCATCGGAGAGAGTCCCTCTCAACCATGAGAGCAACATTCTTCATCATGAGGGTAAGGAGTTGGAAGTCCTCCATCATGATCTGGTACATCGCCAGAGGATCGGTGACTGGCGAGAGTTGGTTTCCCTGTGCGCTAAGTAGTCACGTTGACAGACTAAGGAGATAGCCGAGGTTGAGTCTGAGCAGCGTGATCAGCTGACTGACGACTTATCAAATCTATAACAGGCTGTTCCGGGTGTTGGCTCATCACGAACCTACGACTCATTGAGCGAGTCGTAGGATGCTAGATGTTCTGATGTATGTTGCTTCCCTCTGGCTAGCTCACAGGGCGTGTCTTCGCTATTCTGTTATAGCAATGGAGACAGATGGATTGCTCAGACAATCGATGGTTGTTGCTTGACCAAAGAGCTGGAAAGCCTAGAGGTCGCTAGTCGATAGGGAAGCATCCCATGGACGACGCCAAACTGTGGGGGAGGATTACGGTCGTTATATGTTCCCCCTCCAACAGTCGATGGAAGGTGTTGACCTTTGAGATATGGCGCGCTATAGAGTGCTGATCTGTCACACATTGAGCTATAGAGTAGAGAGAGAGAGAATAAGAGTTGACACAGGAGGGTGGCGACAAAGTTCGGCCGAAGCCTACGTCTCTGTACGGTAAGACGCAACCTTTGAATCTACTATCTCTGACGAAGTAGAGCTACTCTCGACAGGCCAAGGAGTGATTATACATGTAGATAGAGGGTGGAGTGGAGTAGGCTTGACTAGAGTCTGATCACCAGAAGGTTCAGAGAGTTCTAGAAAATAAAAAGTGGGAATGTGGTCTGGAATCTTGGATCTGGATCCAGGATCTTGGAATATTTGTCAGGTTTTCTATTTATAGAGGTATAGGAATATCGAGGGCTTTGGCAAATATCCAGGCCAAACCCCGAATAGTACCCGTGGGCCCCAAGCAGAGATGCAGGTCCCACAGTCATCTCCACGGGCCCCAGGTAGGGCTGCGGGTCCCATTGTCATCTATGTGGGCCCCAGATAGGGCTATGGGTCCCACTGTCGTCTCCGTAGGCCCCAAGCAGGGCTGCGGGTCCCACTGTCCCGCATTGGCCAAATTTTGCTCCCACAATCACTCTATCCATTTCTATGCTACTGAAATGCTGAATCAACAAATTACCCTTTTTGGGATGAGGTTTAAACACCATTTTATTTTTTAGCTTCACGAATATAATATTCTTCTAGGTATTCTGATAATATCAAGCATTATTCCTATCTTAGGATTTATAGAGGGTGTTTCACATCATTCTTGAACCGTCCATTTCCATTCCTAGTTGCGGCTTTCAAAACTAACTGAAAGTATTTGTTTCAGTGGAATAAAGGACTTAGGAACGATAATATTTCACTCCGTGGGTTTTATGCGATCTGGAATGCTAAACCATCGAATCACATTAGAAATAGCAATTGCCGGGAAAACCCACTTCTAGATGAGGATTAAGTGGAACAGTTGTTTCTCATGCCAAACACCTTCTTTCGGATTTTTTCGGACTCATTCGTTTCTATCCATTCGTTTTATATTTCAAAATCAACGGATACTATTTGTTCCGTTGAAATGAAAGACTTCGGAACGATAATTTATCACTCCGTCCGTTTTCCATGCTAACCAAAACGGTGAGCCGTCAGATTATATTAGAAATAGTAATTTATTGAATTACCCCTTCTCGATGAGATTTAAGTGGAACCGTGGTTCCTCATGCCAAACACCCTCATACTTTCTGGATTTTTAGCCGAGCTCATTACTAATCGGTCCAAGACATGTAGTGTCAAATTTGCTCGAACGTGAGCTGAATCTGCCAAAGAAAACTTAACTTCATTAACAAATACTGAATCAAGGAATAACAATTCAATTGGTCTGGGTGGTGTAGTTGGTTATCACGCTAGTCTCACACACTAGATGTCCCCGGTTCGAATCCGGGCTCAGACATTTTGAAAAAAAAAATTATTATTATTATTTTTAAAATTTAGATGGTCTGGATTGTAGCTTACTAGTGTATGCCCATGCCTGTCGGTACTGCAGCGGGTCGCCTTCGGCGGCAACACACCTGAACGCCTTCGACAACAACACCGACATTCATAGGGACACCAATTTCCTCGTCTGTGCCGATTGGCACGAAGTAGGCGCCTTCGGCGCGACCAACTCCCCCTCCCCCTATAATCGATCAATCACAGTTGTCTCTATTCGAACGGATTCCTCGAGATCGACCCAATGGTTTGGGGTGGCTGAAATTTCAATATGCGGGTTTATAGCCGTTGTTGCGAACAATGACCACGGGATGAACGGTCAGGTTTAGTGCAGTTTAAATGGGCCAGAATTTTAGGGGTTTAGTTCAGTTTAAATGGGTCGGGATTTAAAACCAAGGGGAGGGAGTTGGTTGGCGGGGAAATAGAGATCATGCATTGATTTTTGAACGAATGGTTAGATCTATTCGGTTCATTTTTGTCCAATCAGCTTGTCCTAGTCAGCTTCCGTTTTATCTAGTCAGCACAAAACCGTCGTGCCATGTTATATAGATTTGTATCTTTCACTTGCACTTTATTTTTAATGTTCAGCTTAAAGATAATAGGATATAGATCCGATCCGAACTGGTCATTGCCCAAATTTAGGGCTGGCAATTTCGGACCCGACACAGCAGACCCGACACGAAGTTAGCGGGCCTGGGTCAGGGTTAAACAGGTCGGGTCCGGATTTAGGGTCTGAACACGGTAGATCCGGGGAGACCCGTTTAAAATTCAACGGATTGTGTTGGTCGGGTCGGGTCGGGTCTATCCGCAATCCGATACTGTAATATATAGTACTAGCGGGTCTATCAGATAAGGTCGGGGCGAGTCGGATTGGGTCGGATCGGGTCAACTGAATAAACCCGTGTGGTAAATGGGTCTTATCTGGTCTATCCGTTTATAAGCAGGTCGGGTACATGTTTAGGATCTAGACATGATTAGTTAAACGGGTCGGGTCCGGGTCGGGTCCGGGTCTAGGGGTTTTGGACACGACATGAATCCGACATGACCCGACCGTTGACACTCCTACCCAAAATAGCTCCAAGAGTCGGATTCGACCCGTCAATTCAGATCCGAACATGAGCTAGATTTGAAAACTAGTCAACTGTCCACGTAAACCCGTTTTGTCGATGGAAAAGACCCAGTCTGACATCAGCTTGATTCGAACCTCACTCAATCAAATGAGACAGAGCCTGATAACCCTCGGCCGGTCTCGGGCTATTCTCCTATTGGATTGGAAGGTGGCATAAATTCCAAGGCGGATTTTCCCTTTTTAAATTCTAATATGCTACTACTTATAATATTATTCAGAGGTCATACTTACTCGATTATTTCATCTAACCCAAATTAAACTAAAAATTATTATTATTTTTTTTTTTTTTGAGATCGACAGATGTGCTGAAATCTTTTATGTAATGGTCCACTTCAGGCTCGGACTTATCCTCTAGGAGTTAAGTTTGACTCATTCAGAATTTTTCACCACACTCTTAAATAAATCGTGAGGGAGGAGTCGAACACACAACCTCCTCACACAAGTATCAGAGGCTAGCCAAACCTCCTAACCCCTTGTGGGTATATAGTGAAAATGTTGGTGCAAACATATACGCAATAGAAAAAAAACAATACTACTAATTTTCAAATGAAACTGTAGGAATACAAGTATGTATGCATGTGTGTATATATCGGTTCATGATGGGTGCCAATTTTAGCACCCGCTAACTAGGCCTATCAATCGGGCAAGGCTAGGTCAACCAAGGTTTGCTTGAACCAAGTGATCGACAGGATGGAGACACGGCGACATGCTTCTCCTCGGATTCGACGGCTTTTCCCTGGCAACTGGAGCATGATTTCTCGCCGGTAGGAGTCGGAGTGTCAGATCTGACCCCGACACCCTAGTTGGTGTCGATGGTTTTCTGGGTTGTTTCCACTCACCGGCAGCGCGGGTCCTGGAGCGGGTGGTGGTGGCGTTTCGTCGGAGGGAGGCACGCGGCTGCGGATCCTTTAGGTATGGGTATGGCCGTGTCATCGGAGATGGTGGTTGTTCTCTCTTCGGGGTGATTTTTTTTTGTTTTTCCCCTGTTTGTTTTTTCCCCTCTTCTTCTCCCCAGCCGGAGATGGTGGTGCTATTCTCGCATGTGTGTGGTACGTGTTTGTTTCGGCGTGTGGCCGTTGTACCGGAGTTTGTCCCCCTTCTCTCCCCCAAATGGTGGTTGTTGGTCTTGTGGCGGCCTTTCCGTCGGATGGTGGTCCGTTGTATCCCCCGTTCGGGGGGTTATCGCTTGCACTAGGCTGTGGTGCCTCCTGAGATCCGTTGTGATCTTCCCTTTTAAGTGCCAAAAAAAAAAGGTCTGCTTGAAATTGACCTAAACTATAGGTGGATATTCCAAGCCTGTGCTTGGCCCAAAGTTTTGGCAACATATCGAGCCCAAACTCGACCAATTTTTTTTATTCGGGATTCGGGCAGAGTTCATACCAGCCCAAATAAAGAACTAAAATAGTTAAAAATTATATTATTCTCTATAATCCTTCAACAGAATCATTCATTAATTGAGTAAATCAAACTAGCTATTCAGCCCAATGATCTGTAACAGTATTTTATCCAACTAAGTGTGTAAATGTGTACATCAACCAAGTTATTCATTCATTTTATTTAACCAAGTATTGTCAAGCATAAACATAATCTTGAACATAAATAATATAAGTGGAAATAATAAAAAGGTTCAATAGAAAGTGATCTTGAATAGAGGATTGGTCAATTGTAGAAGCAAAAACTTCAAATAGAGGAACTGGCCCAACACCACATAAGATTTAATGTATATATGTTTGAGTTAGGGGTGGGACTTGGACGGGTCTTACTGAACCTGACCTGCCCAACCCGAACAATGGACAAACATGGATAAAACTAGTTAAAAACTTGGACAAGTTTGGATAAAAAAATATCAACCAAATTTTAATTTGGACGGGTTTGGACACCGATCTTCTCAACCCGAGGAACCCAAGGAAGTGACACGCTAAGGCTGAATGCTTTGATAGTTTTTTTTTATGGAAATCAAATACTGTCTCTTTGATGTTGAATGCTAAGAATTTGTTTGAAATATGTGAGGATATGGGTTGGACTTTATGTTTTCGTTATACAATTAAAGATTTTTTTTATTCAATCCAAAAATCGGTTGGTTTTTTTTTTTTTATCTATTTATGTGCACAAGCATTTCTAATTGGGCAATCCGAGCAACTAGAATGAGCAAGCACGGGTTGGGCTTCTACGGGCAAAACGGGTTAAGGTTTGTGCAAGTCGGGTTTGGCATGAGCAGACCCTTCAACCTGCCCAAGTCCCATCCCTAGTTTGAGTTATTGGGGTTCGGGCCGAAAGCAGGCCGAGCTTTATATGCCCGAGCTCAGTCCGAATTCAAGTTAGGGTTGAAAATGGTGTCCATACTCAGTCCATCCCAAAGCTCACATAAGACCCAGCCCAAATGGGTATCGGTCTAGCCCAACTCAAATGACAGTCCTACTGCTACCTCTTTTTCCGCACTATATGAATTTTTTAAGGATAATTTTGACTTTGCCCTCCAAATTTTGTCTTGAATTAGACTTTACCCCTCAAATTTTATTAATTAGACTTTACCCTCCAAAACTAACTGCTCCGTCAGCTCAACCCCGAAAACTTTATTTTTTTTTCCGTCAGTTCATCCTTTCTCTTAGATGGTGAGCTGACGGAATAGTTAGTTTTGGAGGGTAGAGTCTAATTAATGAAAATATGAGGGGTAAAGTCTAATTCAAGGCAAAATTTGGGGGGCATAGTCAAAATAATCCAAATTTTTTATCCCAATCGTTTGCCTCCGCAGCAATCAGCCAATGGCCTTTCGCCGCCCGACGAACTCACCTTCCTTGTACCCTTTCTCATCGCCGCCACTGTCACATGTACAGATCACCGATGATATGCCCTTGCCATCCAGTGGGCAACGACATGCATCGACACGTGGCAGTGGCGGTGCAGAGGGAGGGAGGAAAAGTAGGATGGATGAGGAGTCATTGGTCGGATGGTGACTACCGGCTGAGCCGTACGAGGGCATGCAGTTTGGGAGGAGGATATATGGATAATGATTGGGGATGCCAGGGGGAGGTTATACATGCTGACTAGGATCCCCCTCCGACAGATCAAGTCGGTTATCGACGATGCCTTCCGATCGACCATCAATGCTGCCGTTACTACCGCTCAAATGCCTATTCAGGCCCATGATGCTCCTACCACTGTCTGGCACCGTCGAGACCAGTCCATCAAAGCTTTCATACCCCACTCTATCTATCTTTCGCTGCTAACTCCTCTCAGTCGCCTGCTCATTGCATGTGCTCAGTGGTAGTACCTTCGGGATGGCTTCGTTCAGAGGGGCTATTACCATATTCTCTGTAATGCTCAGTTTGCGTGTCAGGGTGACAGCTTGATCCATGACTTCTCCAGTCTGATGAGCAGCTACCGGCATGAGTTAGACTCCTTTATCCCTGAGCCATGTGGTTGCCCTCGTTCTCTAGCATTCCAGAGCTACCTTAAGACAAGACACCTTCACCAATTCCCGGTCACCGTCTATTTTGAATTTGCCACTCTACCGGCCCAGCTCCTATACCATGTACCTACTCCTCATCCGGAGAATGCTCTGATCTCCCTATTCGATGAAGAAATTGTTACAAAAATTGGTTTTGATAGAATAATGAAAAAACCGGTTTTTGGTTTAGTCCCATATTGCTCGTGGGGAGATCCTTTAATGCGTTTTTAATGGACCTCCCTTCATTGGGCTTTGTAGCTTCCCAAGAGCCAGGCCATAGCCCACCACACACGCGCGCGCGCGCCGAGCCGGGCCGGGCCGTGGCCGAGGTCGCGGCTCGCGAGCCGCGTGGACGCGAATGGTTAATTTTTTAATGGAGATTTATTCCTTCCGTTACACTTTTCACGAGGCTGAGCTAGGTTCATTGAACCTGGACCTCTACACTCTTCACGAGACGAATGGGCTTCGGGTTTCGGGCCTTACTTAGGAAGTTCGGTCATATTGATTGTCTACCTGCTAGAACACCATATGATCCTTCAGTACACCTGAAGAAGAATTTAGGGCCTAGTGTATCACAACTTGAATATTCTAGGGTAATTGGCAGTCTCATGTATATCATGAACTGCACGAGACCCGATATTGCCTATGTGATAGGTAGACTTAGTAGATACACTATTAACCCTAACCAAGAGCATTGGGATGCTCTAATCCGAGTTCTAAGGTACTTAAAACATACATTAGATTATAGCATTTTCTATGGTAGGTATCCAGCTGTCCTAGAAGGATACATCGATGCTAATTGGATTGCGGATTCCTCAGGAACCAAATCCACTAGTGGGTATGTGTTTACCCTTGGAGGGGGTGCAATTTGTTGGAAATCATCCAAACAAACATGCATTGCCCGATCCACTATGGAGTCGGAGTTCATAGCACTAGATAAAGCTAGTGAAGAGGGTGAATGGCTAAGGAATCTCATTATGGATATTCCTTTTTGGCCAAAGTCTATTCCTGCTGTCCCAATTCATTGTGATAGCCAAGCAGCTATAATGAGGGCCAGGAATAACTCCTATAATGGAAAGTCACGACATATTCGTCGTAGACATAACACTGTTCGACAGATGTTGAAAGATGGGATAATTACTATTGACTATATTAGGTCAAAGGATAATTTAGCAGATCCCTTAACTAAAGGACTAGCTAGAGAGTTAGTTCTAAGTACATCGAGGGGGATGGGGCTGAGGCCTATAAACGAATAAGTCTCCGATAACGGTAACCCAACCTACGTGATTGGAGATCCCAAAATCGAGGTTCAATGGGAAAACAAGTTATTCGAGGGATTTGTGGGGGTGCTATCAAAATTCTCCCCTCCCTATGATGTGATAGTACATTCTGTATCGCTGAGAGGCTGAGTTTTAGACTCTTAATGCTAACTATAGCTGGTATACCAGTGGGGTGTATAGATACAGAGCACTCTTGATAGTAAGCACCTATATGAGTGTAGAAGTGTGGCCGCTTCTATGAGAATTGAGGCTAATTCTCTAGAACACTCAAGAAAATTGGGGGAGGCTCATGGCCATAAAGAGCACAACCGCATGGGACTCTATGATGTATATGAAAGTATGGGTGAGACTTTGTCGACTAGACTTACAATATATAGCTGTACAGTTCAAGACATAAGTTCACTGTCAGCTAGTAAGTGCTGCAGTCTACACTAAGCAAAGGTTCAAGTCGAAAGACACCTTATGTCTATACATACTCTTATAAGTACTCCAGACTACTTCTTTCGATTTGTTTTTCGATATTTTCATTATTGTGGGGGATTGTTACAAAAATTGGTTTTGATAGAATAATGAAAAAAATCAGTTTTTGGTTTAGTCCCATATTGCCCGTGGGGAGATCCTTTAATGCGTTTTTAATGGAACTCCCTTCATTGGGCTTTGTAGCTTCCCAAGAGCTAGGCCATAGCCCACCACACACGTGCGCGCGCGCCGAGCCGAGCCGGGCCGGGCCGGGCCGTGGCCGAGGCCGAGGCTCGCGAGCCACGTGGACGCGAATGGGCTTCGGGATTCGGGCCTTGTTTTACACTGGGTTTTAATTTTTTAATAGAGATTTATTCCTTCCGTTACACTCTTCACGAGGCTGAGCTAGGTTCATTGAACCTGGACCTCTGCACTGTCACATGCAACCGTTTCACTTGACAGAGCAGTGAATGCTCATCAGTGCGTGCGTTGCATGCAATGGCTGTGAGTGTGGGGACGTTATGGCTAAGGACCTCTATATAAGAGAGGGTCCGGTGAAGCCAGAAACACACCAAGTGAAGAGCTCTCTCCACTTTCTCTTTTCTTTCTCGTTCGCTCTTGTCTGGAGTATCTGGAGTACGCTGAGAGTCCCAAAGGGGTTCCCTTCGGTGCTGAAGAGGAGTCCAGTCGTTGTACCCTGGGGAGCGTTCGTCGAAGGCCTTGAAGCACCTACCGAGGCGGCGAAATAGCTTTCAGGGTATTGTGCTAGCACAAGCCTCGACAACTGCTAAGTACCTTGTTCTTCTTCCTTCTTCCACCTCTTTGCCATATCTGTAGACAACCTTAGGACAACCTAAACCTTGTTTGATTGTTGTGCTCAACCTTGCATGCTAAACCCCTATAGTTTGTTCAATTACTTTTTGCACTAGATTTGTAACTTCTCTATATTCTGTTAGTCATCGTTTGCTTGTCTTCATAGAATAGAATACCCAACAAGCTGAAAGCTATTTTCTTCATTCTATTCTATTCCGTTTAGATCTAGATCCAATACGAGAGTGTTTAGATCTAGTCTCTTGTTAACTGTTAGAATTCCTTTGATTTTTCATAAGTTTGACGGTGTCGAGGAAAGCTTGACAAACCGGTATTAAATTGCCCTAGGAAGCTTGGTACTTAAGCGAGCCAAGTGCTCCACCTCCTTCCTGGAGCTGACCTGGCCGTCAAATTTTTAAAAATTCAAAAGGAACTCTTCCTAGATGACTACTGAGATGGAGAGGAAACCTAGCAAGTCTAGTGAGAAGCCCGAACCATTCGATGGGAAGAACTTTAAGAGATGACAGATGAAACTTAGGTTCTATCTGACTGTCCTTAAGGTTGTCGACCTTATCTCTTCCGAGAAGCCTACCCTTATCTCTAAGGATGATGGCTCATCTAACCAAACCGACTTAGACTCCTGGGAGAGGCAGGATTATCTGTGTAGGAACTATATCCTCAACTGCCTTATCCCCGACCTATATGATGTTTACTTCACCTGCAAGTCCGCCAAAGACCTGTGGAACTCCTTAGAGAAGAAGTACGCCACAGAGGACGCCGGGTCGAAGAAGTTTGTGGTCGGGAAGCTGCTGGAGTTCAAGATGGAAGATGGGAAATCTGTAGTCTCCCAACTTGAGGAGATACAGATTATCATCCATGAGGTCATTGCTGAGGGGTACAAAATCTGCGAGGGATTCCAAGTGGCAACTATCATAGAGAAGTTGCCTCCCTCGTGGAAGGAGTATAAGAACAGTTTGAAGCACAAGAGGAAGGAGATGACCCTGGAAGACCTTGTTGTCCGAATCCGTATAGAGGAGGACAATCGAGTGTCGGAGCAAAGGGAGCGAGCCTCTATGATAAAAGGAAAGGCCAACCTCGTGGAGGGGAAGTCTTCCAAAAAGAAGGCCCTTGCTCCTAAGCCCTGGGAGAAGAACAAGCAATCCAAGCCCCAGTTCAAAAAGAAGTCGAAGGGAGACTGCTTCGTTTGTGGCAAGCCAGGTCACCTGGCTAGGGAGTGCCGCTTCAATGCAGCTAATCGGCCGAAGAACAAGTCCGAGGCGAACGTGGCACAGAGCGGCTACTTCTCGGTAGTGGTGACGGAGGTCAACCTAGTCAGCAACCTTGCAGACTAGTGGGTGGATACGGGAGCTACCCGATATATATGTGGGTCGAAGAGCTGCTTCTCCACCTACACAGCTGCAGAAGAAGGCGAGTCGCTGTACATGGGGAACTCCTCAGTTGCTCAAGTTGCTGGGAAAGGGAATGTGATTCTGAAGTTCACCTCTGGAAATCTTCTGACTCTGAAGGAGGTGCTTCACGTCCCAGACATCCGGAAGAATCTGGTCTCCGGAGCAATGCTGAGCAAGAAGGGCTACAAGCTTGTATTTGAGTCGGACAAATTTGTCCTGACTAAGGGAGGGTCTTTTGTGGGAAAGGGTTATCTTGATGAGGGCTTATTTAAGCTGAATATAACCTATTTCAATAATGATAATAAAATATCTTCTTCTGCTTACTTGTGTGATTCTTTTGATCTGTGGCATGCTAACTAGGACACGTTAACTCTAAAACCCTTAAAAGGTTAGTTAACTTAGGTAGTGTACCTAAATGTGTTCCATCCTCAAATGGAAAGTGTGGCATATGCGCAGAGGCTAAATATGCCAAGAAACCTTTTAAGAGTGTAGAGCGTAGCCTAGAAACCCTAGACTTGATCCACTCAGACGTGTGCGACCTTAAAGGTTACACTACGAGAGGAGGGAACAAGTACTTCATCACATTTATTGATGATTGTTCCAGACATTGTTCTATCTTTCTCCTTAAGAGTAAGGACGAGAGCTTGTCCAAGTTTAAATCCTATAAGTCTGAGATAGAAAACCAGTTAGGGAAGAGGATCAAAGTCCTTAGGTTGGACAGAGGAGGTGAATATGAGTCCGGAGAATTCACTAAATTTTGTGAAGATAACGGTATAATTCATCAGACCACTGCTCCATATTCCCCTCAGTCTAATGGAGTAGCTGAGAGGAAGAACAGGGCCTTAAAGGACATGGTCAATGCCATGATGATCAGTTCAGGGGTACCTACGAACCTGTGGGGGGAAGCTGTGCTCTCAGCAGCACATGTTCTTAATAGAATCCCATTTAAGAAATCTGAGCAGACTCCTTATGAGATTCTGAGAGGTAGGAAGCCGTCGTATAAATACCTCAAAGTGTGGGGTTGTTTAGCGAAGGTATCCATACCTAACCCTAAGAGGACCAAGCTAGGTCCTAAAACAGTTGACTCTGTATTCATAGGATATGCCCAGAACAGTAGTGCGTATAGGTTTTTAGTAATCCATTCTGAAAACCCATACATAGATGATAATACCATCATCGAGACTAGGGTTGCCGAATTTTTTGAAAATCGGTTTCCTTATAGAAAGAGGTCTGAAAAACCTCAGGAGCCCAGTACGCTTGAGAGGCCTGCTCCTAGACAGAGGGATGACTCTTCAGATAATGAAGAGATCGAACCTAGAAGGAGCAAGCGAGCTAGGACTGGTACTTCATTTGGGCATGACTTCATTACATATCTAGTGGAAGAGGATCCAACTAGTTATAATGAAGCCATGACCTCAGCTGACTCTATCTTTTGGAAGGAAGCTATAAATAGTGAACTTGAGTCCATAATATCCAATAACACCTGGGAGCTAGTTGAGCTACCTCCTGGTTGTAAAATAGTTGGATGTAAATGGATATTCAAGAAGAAGCTTAGGGCAGATGGATCCATAGAAAGATATAAGACTAGGTTAGTAGCTAAAGGATATAAGCAGCGAGAGGGAGTAGACTTCTTTGATACTTACTCACCAGTGACTAGGATTACATCCATTAGGTTGCTTATAGCTATAACTGCTATCCATAACCTTGTAATTCACCAGATGGATGTAAAAAACTGCATTCCTAAATGGAGAATTAGAGGAAGAGATCTACATGGATCAGCCTGAAGGCTTCATAGTGCAAGGTTTGGAGAAGAAGGTTTGTAGACTAAAAAAGTCTCTTTATGGTCTCAAACAGGCTCCAAAATAATGGCACGAGAAGTTTGACCATGTGTTAACTTCAAGTGGTTTCAGAATTAATGAATCAGATAAATGTATCTACACTAAGGTCAATAACTTGACTTGTGTGGTCATATGTCTCTATGTAGATGATATGTTGATCTTTGGAACCAACTTAGAAGTAGTGGTCAAGACCAAGGACTTTCTGAGTAGGCACTTTGATATGAAGGACTTAGGAGCTACAGATGTCATTCTTGGAATCAAAATTAAGAGAGATTCCAATGGCATAGCTCTATCTCAATCTCACTATATCGAGAAAGTGCTTAGGAAGTTTGGTCATATTGATTGTCTACCTGCTAGAACACCATATGATCCTTCAGTACACCTGAAGAAGAATTTAGGGCCTAGTGTATCACAACTTGAATATTCTAGGGTAATTGGCAGTCTCATGTATATCATGAACTGCACGAGACCCGATATTGCCTATGTGATAGGTAGACTTAGTAGATACACTATTAACTCTAACCAAGAGCATTGGGATGCTCTAATCCGAGTTCTAAGGTACTTAAAACATACATTAGATTATAACATTTTCTATGGTAGGTATCCAGCTGTCCTAGAAGGATACAGCGATGCTAATTGGATTGCAGATTCCTCAGGAACCAAATCCACTAGTGGGTATGTGTTTACCCTTGGAGGGGGTGCAATTTGTTGGAAATCATCCAAACAAACATGCATTGCCCGATCCACTATAGAGTCGGAGTTCATAGCACTAGATAAAGCTAGTGAAGAGGGTGAATGGCTAAGGAATCTCATTATGGATATTCCTTTTTGGCCAAAGCCTATTCCTGCTGTCCCAATTCATTGTGATAGCCAAGCAGCTATAATGAGGGCCAGGAATAACTCCTATAATGGAAAGTCACGACATATTCGTCGTAGACATAACACTGTTCGACAGATGTTGAAAGATGGGATAATTACTATTGACTATATTAGGTCAAAGGATAATTTAGCAGATCCCTTAACTAAAGGACTAGCTAGAGAGTTAGTTCTAAGTACATCGAGGGGGATGGGGCTGAGGCCTATAAACGAATAAGTCTCCGATAACGGTAACCCAACCTACGTGATTGAAGATCCCAAAATCGAGGTTCAATGGGAAAACAAGTTATTCGAGGGATTTGTGGGGGTGCTATCAAAATTCTCCCCTCCCTATGATGTGATAGTACATTCTGTATCGTTGAGAGGCTGAGTTTTAGACTCTTAATGCTAACTATAGCTGGTATACCAGTGGGGTGTATAGATACAGAGCACTCTTGATAGTAAGCACCTATATGAGTGTAGAAGTGTGGCCGCTTCTATGAGAATTGAGGCTAATTCTCTAGAACACTCAAGAAAACTGGGGGAGGCTCATGGCCATAAAGAGCACAACCGCATGGGACTCTATGATGTATATGAAAGTATGGGTGAGACTTGTCGACTAGACTTACAATATATAGCTGTACAGTTCAAGACGTAAGTTCACTGTCAGCTAGTAAGTCCTGCAGTCTACACTAAGCAAAGGTTCAAGTCGAAAGACACCTTATGTCTATACATACTCTTATAAGTACTCCAGACTACTTCTTTCGATTTGTTTTTCGATATTTTCATTATTGTGGGGGATTGTTACAAAAATTGGTTTTGATAGAATAATGAAAAAACCGGTTTTTGGTTTAGTCCCATATTGCCCGTGGGGAGATCCTTTAATGCGTTTTTAATGGAACTCCCTTCATTGGGCTTTGTAGCTTCCCAAGAGCCAGGCCATAGCCCACTACACACGCGTGCGCGCGCCGAGCCGAGCCAAGCCGGGCCGCGGCTCGCGAGCCGCGTGGACGCGAATGGGCTTCGGGATTCTAGCCTTGTTTTACACTGGGTTTTAATTTTTTAATGGAGATTTATTCCTTCCGTTACACTCTTCACGAGGCTGAGCTAGGTTCATTGAACCTGGACCTCTGCACTGTCACATGCAACCATTTCACTTGACAGAGCAGTGAATGCTCATCAGTGCGTTGCATGCAATGGCTGTGAGTGTGGGGACGTTATGGCTAAGGACCTCTATATAAGAGAGGGTCCGGTGAGGCCAGAAACACACCAAGCGAAGAGCTCTCTCCACTTTCTCTTTTCTTTCTTATTCGCTCTTGTCTGGAGTGTCTGGAGTACGCTGAGAGTCCCAAAGGGGTTCCCTTCGGTGCTGAAGAGGAGTCCAGTCGTTGTACCCTGGGGAGCGTTCGTCGGAGGCCTTGAAGCACCTACCGAGGCGGCGAAATAGCTTTCAGGGCATTGTGCTAGCACAAGCCTCGACAACTGCTAAGTACCTTGTTCTTCTTCCTTCTTCCACCTCTTTGCCATATCTGTAGACAGCCTTAGGACAACCTAAACCTTGTTTGATTGTTGTGCTCAACCTTGCATGCTAAACCCCTATAGTTTGTTCAATTACTTTTTGCACTAGATTTGTAACTTCTCTATATTCTGTTAGTCATCGTTTGCTTGTCTTCATAGAATAGAATACCCAACAGAAACCAGGTTGAGCACTCAAGGTGTTCTTCCCACGTCTCCTACTCCTACTCTGAACAGTGTGCTTTTCGTCGGCTCCCGTGACTCCTCCCTTAAGTTCTGTGATCCGTCACACTATTGTAAGGAGGTTGGCCACATAAAATGTGACTGTCTGAAGCGCCCTGTTCGTAACTCCCGTTAAGGCCCTGACTCTCATGACACTCAAATGGGTGCATAGGGGCCGTGGGCGTGGTTCCAAACCAGGCACTAGAAGGGTGCCACTACTGCTTTTGCACAGTTTCCTACTCCAACTCTGCCTGAATCCCAAGTTCTCTACCAACTTTTTGAGATGTTCCGCAGCCACATTGCCCCAGGCTCCTCGACTTATGTTACAATGTTTTCCTCCATCAATCCTGGTAATATCTTATCATGGATTCTTGACGCTCACTATCTTTCACCTTACGTCAGATTTAACTATTCATGCTGACTGTATGTCTGCCCCCGCTCACTTGCAGGTTTGCACCACGGATAGGGCTCTTACCCAATTCTAAAGTAGGGGATCCATCACACTTACTTCTGACCCATCTAGTCTCTTGATTCTGTCCCAGTTCCACTATTTTCTGATCTTATACATGAATTTAGTTTCTGCTAGCTCTTTGTGTGACTCCGGACTTACTGTTACTTTTAATGCTTCTTCTTATTCCATGCAAGATATACAGATGAGGCTACAGGAGGTTGTTAATTCTCTCTATCACCTCTGATGCCGACTTGTAACACAGAATGTTAGGTCATATATCTAGTGATTGTAGAAGGGGTTTCTGCTACGTTCAATATATGTTGGCACGTGTACAACTGGACCACCAGGCTTGGTCCAACATGGCGATCTAAAGTACCAGGTGAGGGCGGACTGAGTCCAGATCGATCAGACCCAGTCCACGGGCTGCACCACCAACTGAAGACTGAGCCCAGGAAGAAGATCGAAGGTGCCCGAGCTCTACGATGGGAACCAAGTCGGGAATGAAGTTGGACAGGTCGCACACCTGGCCCGGCTACCCAAGTGCACGAGTAGCCCGACCTGATCGGTGTGGAAGAACCGCTATTAGGCGACGAAAGATCTGAAGGTGTTGTAACGACCGGGACGCACGCCACGCCGGGCGGCCCTAAGGATATCTCACCCATTAGGATCATGGGTGACCCACAATGGATAAATAAGCCCATAATCCACGGGAGCATTGAAAGAAAGTACTGAAAGACGTCCGATCGGAGGAGATCCACCATAACCGTCCCGAGATCATCGGAGGATAGATTGCAGCGATTGAGTACACACAAGTCTACAAAAGAAACCCCACCCCTTCTTAGGCAGGTAAGCAATCCAAACCGAGTGGAGCAATTCGCTTCCAACATCCACGATCACATTACATACATCTCTTCCGTCCCTGACTTGAGCGTTGGAGGGGCCTTAGCTCGGAGGTGAGCCTCGGTCTTTTTGTTGGTACTGTGGGTAGGCAGTGGAGGACGATCCACTCTGTCTGACGATCGGGTGTGGCTGGCGGTATTCCCCCCCCCCCCCCCCCCCCCCCCACAGTGATCAACTCAAAATTCAAAATTTTTTTTTTATTTTGGGGCTTTGGGTCAAGTATCTTTTTCTACCCTTTCCGTCTATTTTGGTTGTCATTTGGAAACACACTTTGTGCTTCCATTTTCTGTCAATACTTCCCATTTGATTGATCCATTTGATTTAGTCCATTATGATATTTGGGAATATACTCTTGTTACCTCTATTTCCGGTTACCTATATATTCTGAGTTTTATCAAATTTTACTCGTTGCACTTGGGTTTATTTGATGCGCCACCGGTCTGAAATCCCTCACATTTATTATATTTTCACCTTCATGATTTACACCTAATTTCATAAACACATTATGTATTTTTGATCTGACTGTGTTTGTAAAAATCTTTCCTCCGATATACGTATGATTCTTCAGTTTCACGACACTCTTCACTAGCAGTAGTGCCTACATTCTCATGAATAGAATGGAGTTGCTGAGCGAAAGTATCGACATATCATTGTGGTAGCTAGCTCGAGCTTTTCTCAACACTGCTTATGTCCCTCACTCCTACTGGGCCAAAGTCATCCTCATGTTGGATCATCTCATCAATATCATCACTTTCTCTATTTTCTCCGAAATTTCTCCCCAGTACTCCTCTAGATTACTTCATGATTCAGACATTTGGATGCATGTTTTTTGTCCTCCTTCCCTCTCACGAATGCAGCAAACTATTCGCCAGGTCAGTCCGTTGTGTTTATCTAGGTCTCAGCTGCGAGCATAAGGGCTATCATTATTATGATCCTTTTGTATGTCAGATTCATATCTCCTGTGAGGTTTCCTTTGTTAAGGATGTTCCTTATTTTTCTTCAGAGTCACGAGTCATAGCACCATTTGTCATCTCACCACAGGATCCTCCTAACCTATCATTGCCACTTCACCTCATATTACTACAACAAGCTCCTACCACATCCGCTACTATCTCCTACACCACCATTTTCACCTTTCATATTCATACAATCACCACCAGTCACTCATCTCATTGACTCTCCTCCCCAGATTGTTACTAGCACTCCTACTCCGCTATTACTCATTGATTTTTCTGTGACTCCAGGCCCACTTACACCAATGGCTGCTCCATCCTTCCCGAAAAGTGGATCCTCCCACTCACCACTCCTAGCACCCATGCCACTCACCTGATTGATATGGGTACTCTACCGATTACTTTATATTTTCTGTAGTTATCTTATATTCCCCCTAGTTTTAGGCTGTTCCTGTAGCTATCCTTGCTCACCAGGAGCTCTATTCATACAGAGAGGTGGTACAGTTTACAGAGTGGTAACATGCAATGACTGAGAAGATTAATTTTTTACAGAACCCAGACTTGGGATCTTGTCATATCCCCCGCAAAGGTCTCCCCTATCATATACAAGTGGAACTTTAAGATCAAGTGTTGACCATATGGATCCATTGATAGGCACAAAGCTCATCTCGTTGCAAGAGGCTTCACTCAGAAGCATATGATTGACTATGATGAGACATTGCTCCAGTTACCCGGATGACTATCATTCGTATATTGCTAGTTGTGGCTGCTGCTCGTGGATGACCACTTCAGTAGATGTGCGTGAAGAATTCTTTTTTCATAGTGTCCTCTCTGAGGAGATCTACATGGCGCCTCCTTTTGGACTCCCTACTCCTCTCGAGCATGTTTATCATCGACACAGAGCCCACTATCGACTTAAGCAAGCTCCTCGATTTTGGTTTGAACGATTTTGTAGTGCCGTACTTACTATTGCCTTCATTGAATGTCATATTGACTATGCCATATTCACTCGCTCCTCGTCTTTTGGTTTGACAATATTACTATATTTTGATGACATGATCATCGTTAGTAATGATAGTGCCACCATTGGCTCAATCTAGTGCTATCTTTAGAGTCAATTTCAGATAAAGAATCTAGGCCATCTTCGCTACTTTCTTGGTTTGAATACTGTCCACTCAGCTCGAGGAATTCTGATTTTCTAGTAGAAATACACTTATAAGATACTGACAGAGGCTGTTTTCACTGATACTTGCTCTATCAACACTCATTTCGAGCAGAATATCATGACTTATTGGGATGCTTGTCTAGCTCATCATCATCAGACCCGGTATTGCATTTTGTTGTTAGCAATGTCAGTCAGTTTGTTGAGGTATTTCGTTCCTCACATTATGTAGGCGTTCTCTGAAATTTTTGATTTCTTTGTGGCATAATGAATCGATCCCTATTTATGTCTTCCACCTTACAGCTAATCATGTGTGCTTGCTCCGACATAGATGATAAAGGGAATGTTGACACTCATAGATCCACGACTTATTTCTACTTGTTCTTGATGATTCACTCATCTCCTGGCATAGCAAGAAATATGACATATATAGTTTCTAGGTCCATCACCGGACACTGAGTCCGATTATTATGTCATGGAAACCACTACTGTGGTTATCTTATGGATGCGATGTTTACATGGCGATTTGGGTGTTGTTCTCTCCAATCCAATCTCTATTACACTGCGACAACAAAAACGCTATTCAGATTGCCAGCAATCCAATCTTCCATGAACTGACAAAGCTTATGGAGATTGATTGCCACTATACTCGTCAGGAATATGTTGCTTGCATGAGCTCCATATCTTTCATCTCCTCCAAGGAACATGTTATATATTTTCTCACAAAAGCTCTTCTTGCCTTTCAATATTGTTTTCACAAACTCTCAGTGTTCAATCCACCTTGAGTTTCAGGGGAGATTTTACTTGTAGACATACGTACATTGCATAGGATGTTTAGTCCCATATCGAATATTCAGGAGTTCTATCTCCTCAAGTACTTGTGTGTATATTGGCATAGACCCCAATGAAGAGCAACTAAGTCGGCTCTCCAAATCTGTGCTTGACAGATATGAGTGGCAATGGGTCGAGTTGGGTTTGAGTCGGTTGAGACATAGGTATAAGGGCAAAACATCCAATCCGAACCCGACCTGTTTAATAAACGGGTCAAAAACTTAAACCCAAACCCGACAAGCCTAATAAACAGGTTGACCGACCTGACCCGTTTAACCCGTCTAATAAATGGGTTGGGTTGGCTCAAAAAACCCATATAAAACGCTTGTGCTTGATAGGGTTGGGTCGGGTTTGATTGGATTGCGTCGGGTTGGATTAGGTTTGGTCGGGTTTGATTGGGTTAGGTCGCGCTTAGATCGGGTTGGGTTGGGTCGGGTCGGATCGGGTTGACACGATCCATTTGGTAAACGGGTCAAGTCTGGTCAATCGGGTTATAAGTACAAACTCAAACCCGACCCATTTAATAAGTCAACCCGTTTCTGACCCGAACCCGTTTAGATCAAACCCAAACCCACTAACTTCGGATCGGGTTGGCAGGTCGGGCCAAGGATTGCCACCACAGATATGGAGACCCCAATCATGACAACCCAATTGACTTTTGAATATGATTGATCTTCATTTCAAACAAAAACATATTACCCAAGAGTTTGTGTAATATGAAAGGATTCTCGTGCATTAATAACGCGCTATTCGAAGACTTCCATTAGCTAATTGACGGATTAAATAAGGCGTATTTGTATTCAAATCATTACAAAATGAAATGAAGTGCATATATGCTTTGAACCCTACCTATTCTTTATTGCATACTTCTTAATTAAGATACACATTGTAAAAAAATAAAATAAAAAACTTAAAGATAGTAGGATTTAGATCCGATCTGAATTGGTCATTGTCCAAAATAGCTCCATGAGTCCGATCCGAACCATCAATTCAGATCCGAGGATCTATGCCACTACTGCCGGCGATCTTTAATTTCGTCTTTCTTTATGCATTGTAGTAAGAACTGCGATCAGATTTTCTTTCTTCTTTCAATTATTTCAGCACTTTTGGATCTTATTTTTGAAGTATTAGTTGCCTAGATCGTGGGGGATATTGACGATCATGTTTGGATGGCTTTACGAATCAATCCGGGCCAATTCGGGTCTGTTTTAATAAGTTAAAATAATAATTAGGCTAGTAGGTTGGGTAACCGACGATCGAGATTAGAACTTGTTCCGATAACAAAGAAGCAATAATTTAAACAAATCGCTGACAGGGCGACTTTGGTCCTTGAAATAAAGCCCAAAGGGCTTTTAAAATAAGCCTGAAGGCTTACTTTGAGGAGACCGTGCGGCCCCCTCTCTCTTTTCTCAATTTTCGAGCCTCCCTCCCCTTCTTTCTGCACGGACAAGCCGCAACGCCCCTTCTCCCGATCTCCTCATGTGACAACCCTTTTTCTCTCTCTTCTCTTCCTTTTTTCTCTCTCTTCCCTTCCTTATGTGTTCACCCATTTAGGGTCTAGATCTTTCCCCTTTTGATCACTGTGGGTGTAACATCTGACTAGTGCCCAGCAGTGGGACCTACAGCCCTACCTGGGGCCCACAAAGACGACAGTGGAACCCACAACCCTACCTAGGGCCCACAAAAATGACAGTGGGATCCGCAGCCCTGTTTGGGACCCACGGAGACGACAGTGGGACCCGCAACCCTGCTTGGGACCCACACATACCATCTAGGGTCTGATAAATTCCCTTGAGTATTTTACCAAAAACCCCAATATTCCCAAACCTCTATATATAGCAGACCCGACAAATATTCCAGGATCGAAATCAGAAATGCAAATCAGAATTCATTACTCCACATTCCACTTTTTGTTTTTCAGAGCTCCTAGAGCCTTCTGGTAATCAGACTCCAGTCAAGCTTATTATACCCTCTGTCTACTGGTATAAACACTCCTCGGCCTGTCGAGAGTAGCTCTACTTTTTTCAGGTATAGTGGATTCAAAGGTTGCATCTTACCGCACGGAGACATAGGCTTCGGCCGAACTTCGTCACCACATCTTGTGTCAACTCTCATCCTCTCTATCTCTTTCTATACCCAATAGTGTTAGCATGATAGCTCAGCACATGACAACTTAGCGTTCTACAGTGCACCACTTCTCAAAGCTCTATCCTTCAATCGACTGTTGGAGGGGGATCGTACGATGGTCGTAATTCTCCGCCACAATCACTACCACCCATTTTGAAACCCGAATTCTATAAGAAGGAAAAGAAAGAGAAGATGTCTTTTGCTGAAAATTTTTGCTCTCTTGTAATATTTTTGGGAGACTCGCGTCCCTAGCCCATCGTCTTCCTCGACTTTTTCTTGAGAATCGTCGATGTCCACTATTGAAAGTGCACATGGCTAGCGAACCGAAGATTAATTTCTGGCTTCTCCGATCGACTGGCCTTGCTCCGTGAAGGACTCATTTGCGTCTCCTTATAACCCGCGGCTGTTTGAATATCGTCATCTTCATACACTATGTGAAAAAGCTGAAAAAGCTACAGTTTTGCGGCTCCTAAAACGACGGTTTATAGCCGTCGTAAAAAACAGGGGTTTAACAACGGCTAAAAACCGTCGTATTATGTGGGTAAAAACCAAAGCGCGCGCCGTCTCTCTCTCTCTCTCTCTCTCGCTCGCTCTCTCTCTCTCTCTCTCTCTCTCTCTCTCTCTCTCTCTAACCCTAAACTATTCCGCCCCCAAATTTAATTTCCCTCCCACTTTTCTCCGTTCTCCCTCCTCCTCCTTAGAGAAATTCTCTCGGATTGCTGCTGCCCCCTTTTCTGTGCATCATTGTTGCCTCCTCCCCTAGGTTCGAATCTTTCTCTCTCTCTTCTTCGAATTTGGGGTTTTAAATGGAATAACTGAAATTGGATGCTGTGACGAAGTAAGGATTTAACTCTTTTCTTTGTCTTGTAGGTTCAATGCATTTCTTGATTTGTTTCTCTTCAGGGCTTTGATTTCTTAGAATGCCTTGTTTATGTGTTTGGATCATGCAAGGTTCATTGCTTGAGGTTCTTGATCTGACATTTGAATGCTGTGATGAGTTTGGGATCATTAATTCTTGAAGGATTTGATGTTCTCTGCTTGTTTTCTTGTTTGGGTTTAGTGTTTAGGGTTTCCATGAAGAATGAGATTAAATTGGATTTCTACTCAATTTAAGATATCTTTTCTCGTCATATTCGACAAGGAAGCTTGGAGCTTCTGTAGTGTCCCATGGTGATATTTGGCCTTATGACGAACCATTTTAATAGACCGAAGCTTTTGAAGGTCGATTTTGACAATCCTTAGCCGTTCTTGTTAGATTTGGTTCTAGTCAGGTTTGATCGACTTCCATCGTCTTTTTGCACCTTCTGGGTTCCTTTTTTCTTGTTTTTCCCTATGTTTTGTGTATTTTACAGGTCTCTGCTGCTATATTGTGCTGTTCACGAACAACAACAATTGTACAGTAATAACACAATTTGAGCATGTCCCTTCTAATTAAGCCCTAATAACACAATTTTCCCTATGTTTTCCACCATGCTTCTTGGTGGATCTTGCTTGTTCATCGAGGTTATCCGATTGTATATCATGCATTCGAATTCTTCACCTTTATGCATCATTTCTTACACGCATAGATCTTGCCAAATTCTCTACATTTTGTAATTCTTTTCCTTCCATTTTCCATCTGAGATCTCTATTGAGGGTCTCCAACCTTTTCCAAACTTTGTGCTTGTGTAGTTTTATCAGACTTGAGTTGAATAAATTTTCACCGGGTGCTTGTGTAGTTTTATCAGACTTGAGTTGTACTTTTGATTCTTTAGTTTGGAGGTTTTGAAATGGGTTTGCAATGTGTGATCTACTGCACAACCTTTTATTTTGCTTGCCTTCAATGATAATGCACGAAATAGCCAAGAGAGGAGAGTGTTTTCCAAACAGCAATTTGGATAATTGATTTCTGGTAGATTTTTCCCTTAAACAAACATCTTATAAGATTTATTTTTTTATTTTTGTAAAATAATTGATATTTCCTTTGAAATAGTGATTACCTCCAATGTTATAAGACCCAAATCGGACGATAGACCCAGTCTGGGGCTCGGGTCACGGGTCTCTGGTTCAATCGTCCGGTCAACCAGTTAAACCGATGATATATATATATATATATATATATATATATATATATATATATATATATATATATATATATATATATATATATATATATATATATATATATATATATAAAATATTTTTTATTAAAAAATCTAAGGTTAAAAATTATGGTTCGTCGAGGCTCGAAGGCAACTGACATAGGATTACAGGTGGCGGGTGACAAGCCTCGAGCTTTGAGTGGCAGGCAACGGGGACTCGGGTCGACGTCGCTGCTCGTCTTAGGGTTTTTTGAGTCGTTGAAGGCTCAAAGGCGACCGACAGAGGATGGCAGGCGACAGGCCTTGAGCATCGAGCTGCGGGTGAAAGTTCTCGAACTTTGTGCGACACGGACTCGAGAATCAGTGCTCTGCTTAGGAATTTTTGAGTCGTCAAAGGCTCAAAGTAGATTGGCGGAGGATCGCGGGCGGCAGGTGATAGGCTTCGAGCGGCGAGTGGCAAACCTCGAGCTTCGAGGGGCAAGTGGCGGGGACTCAGGTGTCACTGCTCTTTTTAGGGTTTTCTGAGTCGTTAAACAATCAAAGGACTCGAAGGCTTCGAAACAATTAACCGAACGATCACAGTGTCACACGGGCAGATTATTAAACCTTCGGGTTTTAACCAAATTAGTCGGGCGATGGTTCTTCAAATATCAAACATTTTGATTGATTTTCACCGGGTCGTATGCATATCCGATCCAAAAGCATGACCGAACCGGTTTAGATCCTGGTTCACCGGTCTGGTCCGGTTCTGATAACACTGATTGCTTCACATGTATATCTAGACAATTACAAAATTTGTTTAAGCTAGTGGATATTGGATATGTAGTTAATAATGAAATAGGTTTTATATTTGTCTAGGATAAAAGACAATTTGAAATTTTCCCTCCCGTGGGGTCTCATGATAATCTTGTTCCCTGCTTTATTCTTGACATTTTTGTTATTGTTGTATAGGGTAACAAAATCATACTTCTTTCTTCTTCTTTTTTCTTTTTTCTTTTTTTGACATCAGCGGGTGTCTTGAAACCTTTCGGGCAATGGCCCACTTCAGGCTCAGACTAATCCCTCCGGGAGTGAAGCCCGACCCTCTCGGCAATTCCCACTTCACTCCTGGGTAAATCGAGGGGAGGAAGAGTTGAACCCACAACCTCCTCACCAAAGCATCAGTTGCTTTGCCAACTCTCCTATCCCCTGGTGGGTAACAAAATCATACTTCTAGTTGCATATTATTAGGCTTATCTTCTCAAATTCTTTATGAAAGCTATTGAGAATTTTTAGTGAGGATTATGTCGTCCATTATCAATTTCAATCTAGATTGAAGTTGAATCCATAACCTGTAGTTAAATTATTGGTAAATAATTTTTAATAACGATTAAGTCGTCTATTACCACAGCTCGGTTCAAACTAGTAACAACATAAATCACAAATTCTTGTTTACTTACTTATTTGTTGTTTTGCTTGGTTTTCAATTATGGCAAGTTTATCAATTCATGCCTTTCTAAAAATTTATGGGTGTAGTAGTAATTGATACCTCTTAAACTTCTTGGTTGTTCATGAGCTGATTGCTGTAAATTAATTATATATTTTAACATCTATGACATTTAACACTTCTTACAATGCCTTCACTCAAGGTTCCTTGACAAAGGAGCCATGCGGAGTCAAGATGGAAAAAACATCACCTCCTTGGTTAGTATTGAAAATGGGTTAAAAACTCTATTATGCCATTTCAAGAATGGTTTAATATTTACATATTATTAGTTTTGTACTTTTGTGTTACAACAAAGTACGAATGATAGCCTGTAGTAAAATTACTATGTTAGATGTAAAAGGATGAGACAATTTATGGAACGCAATGCATATCACATTAGGTTATGGAAAAAAATTAATATATTAATAATTATACTTCTTTATTATGTGGAAACTTGTACTTGTTATTATCTAATAAAATCGTGAATATGATTTAAAGGTTCCAAATTCAGCTTGTAGAAATAAGTAGAGTTTTAAGTTAACAATGAGTTATTGTGCAAAACTAGGTGTGCAAACTGATTTATCTCTATCTTTTTTCTATGTAGAAAATGTCTTTCGTTCCCCCAAACAAAGAGTGGATGAATGCTCAGAGGTGGACAGAAGAATATATACATGGCGTTGACTTATTCCTCCAGTTCACTAAAGATTCATTAGGCGATGATGACTGGTATTGTTGTCCTTGTGTTAAATGTCGTAATTTAAAGGGGAAGAAAACATCCAAAGTCATCAGGGAACATTTGATATGTGATGGTATAGATAAGTCATACAAGATATGATTCCAACATGGAGAAAAATTTTCAAACGCCATCATGTAGAGGATGTGACAAGTACGTCATCTACATCTTCACCTAACGAAGATGTGTTTCCAAGAATGGTCGATATGGTGAATGACATATTTGGAGGTGTTTATTCTGAGGACCTAGATGAATGCATGAATGAAAATCTTGATGAAAGTAAGGCCCCACATCAGGTTGATAACAGATAAGATGTTGGTTATAATAAGTTGATGGAGGATGCCATTCAACCGTTATATCCCTTGTGCCGAAGTGAGCATACCAAATTATCAGTGACAGTTGAGTTATTAAGCATGAAGTCCCGTCATAGTTGGTCTAATAAGAGCTTCACAGAGCTGTTACAAATGATAAAAAAGATTTTGCCAGATCAGAACACTTTGTCAGATAGCACATATACTACAAAGAAGTTGGTAAAATCTTTATGCATGGACTGTGAGATTATTCATGCATGCCCTAATGATTGCATACTATATTAGAGGGAGTATGAAAATAACAATAGTTGTCCTTACTGTGGTGAAAGTAGATGGAAGCCGAGCAATAAAACCAATTCAAGATGCACACGCTTGCCGAGAAAAAAGTTAAGATACTTTCCATTAACACCAAGGTTACAGAGATTGTATAGTGTACAATGGATTGCTGAGCAAATGACATGGCATGGGAGTACAGTGGAAAATGATACCCACATGCGTCATCCAATGGATTCCCCACAGTGGAAATTAGTGAATCGTAAATGGAGTGACTTTGCTATAGAGAAACGTAATATTCGATTAGGACTTGCAACTGATGGATTCAATCCTTTTGGGAATAAGAACAACTCTTATAGTTGCTGGCCTGTTATGATTGTTCCATACAATCTTTCTCCATCCTTATGCATGCGAAAGGAGTTCACTATGTTATCACTTTTGATTCCAAAAAAAAAAAGGTCCAGGGCATAACATTGATGTCTACTTACAGCCACTTATTGCAGAATTAAATGTATTATGGTCTATCGGAGCAGATACTTTTGACTCACATAAAAGGAATAGATTCACGATGAAGGTGATTTTATTATGGGCTATTCATGATTTTCCAGCCTATGGCCATCTGTCTGGTTGTAGAACTGCAGAAAAATATGGATGTCCAATCTGTAGCGAAAAAACATACTCGATGTGGCTAAGCAATGGAAAGAAATTTACATATATGGGACACAGACGATTTCTAACAGATCCAAAACATCCATTCAAATTACAAAAAACACAATTTAATGGGAAGGAAGAAAATGGGAAACATCCCTGCAGGTTGAGTGGTACTGAAGTATTAAGTAAAATGTAAAGTATTCAGACTACATTCGGAAAGCTATCTGGTAGTAAAATGAGGAAAAATGCTGATGCTGAGAGTACACAATCTGCATGGTCAAAGAGGTCTATTCTATTTGATTTACCTTATTGGAAAGATCTGCACATACGACACAATCTGGATGTAATGCACGTAGAGAAAAATATGACGAAAAATCTCTTGGCAACAATTATGGATGTGAAGGGTAAGACTAAGAATGGTCTTGAAGCCCGTTTGGATCTTAAGGCAATGAAGATACGAAAAAAATTATGGCCAGTCGAGAAAAATGGCAAGTTGTCCGTGCCTAAAGCTTTGTTTTGCCTATCCCGTCAAGAGAGAGAATTAATTTGTCAAACACTCTATACATTGAACGTTCCTATTGGGTACAGTGCTAATTGGAAACATAATGTGAACTTAGAAGAATTTCAGTTGAAGAGCTTGAAGTCACATGATTACTACATCCTCATGCAACAACTGCTACCAGTGCTTTTAATGCATGCATTTAAGGAACAAAAGCCACTACGTGCTGCTATTTACCAATTATCAAAGTTTTTCAATATTATATGCTCAAAGGTCATTGCTCGTGTGGAACTTTCAAAGATGAAAACTCAAATGGTGGAGACATTATGTGTTCCGGAGAAGTATTTTCCACCTTTTTTTGTTTCTATAACACACCTTTTGGTGCATTTGGCAGATGAGGCATTGATTTGCGAACCAGTTAGGTTTCGATGGATGTTCCCTTTCGAGCGGATGATGAAGACGTATAAATCATATGTAGGTAACCTCCCTTCACAGCATTTGAAAAATGGAAGACATGAGGCTTGTGAGATAGTGGAGGGTTATTTGGAAGAGTAAAAAAATCATAATTGTACTATCTTCGATTTTGATAGTGGATTTCTTCTGTTGTCCCCGGTGGAAGTAGGCCAAAAGCTGGACCACCTTAAATTTTTGTGTCTCCATACTTGATTTGCATTCTTTATTTTTCTTTTGTGTTTAATTTGTTTTGTTGAATCTTTATAGACTTTGGTTATACGTCAAATCCATTATCTACATTGGTTCCTTGAGCTTCCGTGCACAACAGCACGCAATGGGATGGTTGTGATGGAGTGCGACATCAGGTTGACAAAATAAGTTGGAAAAACATGTCTGGCTAAATAGAATTGCTCCACTTAAGTGATTCACCGGTTCACCAAACTAGGGCCGGCAGTTCTGGACCCGACACGGCAGAGCCGACACAAAGTTTGCGGGTCTGGGTCTGGGATAAATGGATTTGGATCGTAAACGGGTCGACACAGTAGACCCGTTTAATAAACGGGTCAGATCTGGACTGATGAAGCTATCATATGTTGTCTACACATCACTTAGTATACAATTGTTGTTCATGTGACTACATGTTATGCTCATCAATTCATCTGGATTTGTTTGTTATTTTTTTTCGTTTGTTAGCACTGCAGATTTCATATCATTGAACCTTAGCTGTCTTTACTTACTAATCTAATACACCATTTGAAGTATTCTCTACTTGCTATTCTAATACCACGTTTGAAGTAATTTATACTTGCTAATATATTTTTGTTGACTTTTGTAGGCATCGCAATAACCGAGTTCACCACCAATACGGACTAATGTGTGTTTGTTGAAGAATTTTCAGAAGGCGATCATTGCTATAGGAAAGGTCATTGGCGCAGCTTCGAGTTCAACAATTCAGAGTCTAGAAGTTGAGATTGTACTAGAAGAAATATTGGATCCCGCTACTCCTTTGTTTGATGGGGGAGTCGCCACTCTAGGGGATCGTACGCCCGGCGAGATCATAATGTGGCCATCTAACTTTATATCTTACATATCTTCCTAGTGTTGGTTTTTAAATGTGATGAGTTATTTTTTGAACAATGTTTATAGAAGGTGAACAATGTGGATGTATGGATATAAGGCACTACTTAAATAGTTTCGTTTTAGACATATGATAGTTGAAATGTCTACTTATATGGATATTCCTTAATCTGTCATATGGGAAGAATGTGATGTGTGGGGAATGAATTGAATGGTTTTTTCTAAGAAATGTATTGAATGTGATGTGGATTTGTTGTATATGTTTATAGGCCAATTTGTATATATGTTGCATCTACAGATATTTAATATTTATTTTATTTATAGTATTGCCATATTTCTGCTTATATTTTTTTTCACCTGGGCATCAAAAAACGACGGTTAAAAGCCGTCGTTTAATAACTCCAGCTATTACTTTAAACTACTGCTTTGAACCCTTGTTTAATATATAACGACGACTTTAGACTGTCTCTAATTGCGACAGTTATAGACAGTCGTATTTTACGATACTAAAACGACGGTCCCAACGACGTATATTAGCCGCCGTTTATATTTTCCGACACCTTTGAAAACGACGGTCTCAACGACGGCTTTGAGGCGTCATTTTATTTATTTACGACGGCTTTAAGCCGTCGTTCATATAGCGTTCTGACGTAGTGATATTCCATTCATCTTTCATCTCTTTTCTTTATTTTTTCATTAAAATTTACGAACCTATCTATGCTTTTCGCCCACATACCATTGCTGAAAATTCATCGTTCGACCCCTGTTTCTTGCCAAAATATCTATTGCTTGTAGTTCTTGATCGATAACAGTCGGAAGCCCATATGCATCCCTGTTAACCTATGTTTTCTTCATCTTTGGCTTGTTATTTATTTTTTTGTGCTATAATTTTTATTTTGTGGATGAATTAAACTCTCTAATATTGGATTTTAACTCTCATTGAATATCAACTGCATGTGTTAATTAGTGTTACCATTGAAGACTTCTATTTATCGAATTTTGTGATAATATTGCGCTAATCTGAAAAGAACCATCTAATTTGTTAGAATTGGATCGTAAAAGGGTTTAGGATTGTAGTGCTCCCATTTGGTGTCTACATCAAATAGTTGATGCAGCTTGACCTGTATCTATGCCACTACTACTTTCTTTATTTTCATCTTTCTTTATGCATTGTAATAAAGACTGTGATCAGGTTTCTAGTTTTCTTCCTTTTATTTCAGCACTTTGGGAACTTATTTTTGATGAATTAGTTGTAAAGACTTGATTTTTTTCTATAATATTTTTTTTTTTTTTGAGAACCCCTCCTGAGGGTGGGAGGGTTTGGCGGACCCCAACCAGAAACCATTAAACTAAGTCAAAAGACTGTTACAAAACAGAGAGGCCTCCTCCCCTAGCTTGTCACGCCAAGGGATAATCCAAGTCCTGAAAAAAGAAGTAACTGACTGCCGCAGTTTCTCCTGCCCGGCCGAAGTAGTATTGAAGATCCGATTATTCCGCTCAAGCCAGATTACCCACACGATCGCCATGACCAACATATCCCATGGCTTTCGGATCCCCGGTGGGACTCTTCTCCTCCTCCAAGAGCTCCAAAGGCCCCGCAAAGACCTCGGATGCGAGAGTATTCCGGCCTTGCCTTCGAAATGGTCTCACAGTTGCCTAGCAAAAGGACACCCAAGCAAAAGATGCGATGATGTTTCCTCCTCCGCGCTGCAGAAAGTACAAAGAGCGTCCGAAGCTTGGGGATGGTGCCTCCGCAATAAATTCGCCTTAGTCAGAATCTTGTTCCTCGAGGCCAGCAGTGAGAAAATCTGAACCTTCGAAGGCGCCTTTGTCCTCCAAATGGCCTTCGACGGTCTGTGGCGTTGAACCCGAGGGAGGAGGTGCTTGTAGAAAGATCTCACAGAGAAAAGCCCAGAGGAGGAGCTATTCCACCGTACCTCATCCCGAGTGGTTTTGAAGGAAGCCGCCTGTAAAATCACATAGAGATCCTGCAGCTCCCGCCGACTACCCCGATCTAAAGGAGCCCGAAGCTTAACATTCCATCCGATTGAGCCCAGCCTCCGACTAGCCTGGGATCGAACCGAAGCTCCCTTGTTTCGGGCCAAGGAGAAGAGAGACGGGAAGAGCTGCTCCAAAGGCCTGGCCCCAAGCTAAGTATCACGCCAGAATCTGATGTCCCTCCCATCGCCTAAGGAAAGAGAGGTCGCATCCCTGTAGAGGTCCTTGACCCTTAGGACTCCCCTCCAAAAATGGGAAATTTTGCCAAAAACTCTGCTCCGAGCGTGCAAAGGGGAGAACCTTCTAAAATAACGAGCCAGAATAACCTCCCGCCAGGAGCCATCCGAACCTTGCTGCAGTCGCCACTACCATTTCCCCATCATCGAGATGTTAAATCGGCGTAGGTCTAGAACTCCCAACCCTCCCAACTTCTTTGGGAGACAGACCTGGTCCCAACGCATCAGATTGTACCCTCCTGAAGTTGTGCCCACACCATGCCACAGGAAGGAGCGCCGGATTTTGTCGATCCTGTCGATCACCCAGGATGGCAGAAAATAGAAGGAAAGGTAGTAGGAGGGGATTGAAGAGAGAACCGAGTTCACCAGCACTAGTCTGCCGCCAGAGGACAAAAATCTACCCTTCCAACCCTCCAGTCTTCTTTCGATTTTCAGAATCAGTTGCTCCCAGTCCTCCCGTTTGAGGGCCTTATCACTGATAGGCAGACCCAAATACTTCATCGGCAAGGTGCCTTCTCTACAATTCAGAAGCCTGGCCAAACCGCTACCAGCTTCCCCCGTGCCGATGTAATACAGGCTGCTCTTCTGGAAGTTAATCTTCAGCCCTGAAGTCAATTCCAGCCCGTAGAGGAGAATCTTCAGCGAAACCATCTGAAAGGGACAAGCCATGGCGAAAAGTAAAGAATCATCCGCATAATGCAAATTGGAAGTTGTCCAACCATGCCCGCCCACTCCTTTCACCAAACCTTCGGAGTTCGCCTTACAAACCGCAGCATCAAAAGCGTCGACCACCAAGATAAAAAGATATGGGGAAAGGGGGCACCCTTGCTTCAGGCCTTTATACACCTTGAAATCTCTGCCCTGCTCCCCGTTGATAAGACAAGAGAGCTTTGAGGAGACCAAGACCTCTCTGATCCAGCCCAACCACTTAGCAGAAAAACCCTTGGCCTCCAGTAGCTTTAACAGAAAATCCCACCGAACCTGATCGAATGCCCGCTCGAAGTCAATCTTCAGCAGGACCCCTTCTTCTCCCGATTCCCGCAGGTGGAAGATAGTCTCGTGGGCAGCCGCTACACTATCAAGGATTAACCGCCCCTTAATGAAAGCCGTCTGGGCGAGATATTGTCGGCTAGCCTATTGGCTAGTACCTTCGCAACGATCTTGTAGAGACAGTTCGATAAAGAAATCGGTCTGAAGTCTCGAATGGTCTCTGCGGCAGATTTTTTAGGAAGAAGGATAATCCAAGAGTGGTTAAGATAATGAAGACGCACCTTGCCCGAGAAGAAGTCGCTCAAAAACCGGCAAAGGTCACACTTCAACATGTCCCAATACTTCTGGTAGAACGCCATAGGGAACCCATCCGGTCCCGGAGCACCATCGCCTTTGGACTGGAAGACAGCTCTATGGAAATCCTCTTCGGTAAACTCCGAGTCAAAACTCGAGTCACCCGGGAGTCTCCGGAAATCAACACCGGACCAATCAAAAGAAACTCCAGTCGTTGCGCCATCCTCGCGGAACGAGCTCTTAAAATAGGAGGTAGCCGCCTCGAGGATATCGGAAGTGGAAGTCAGCGTATGCTCCTCGGGCCATAGAGTAGTTAGAAAGTTCTTCCTCCTCCGAGCGTTAGCCACTTTGTGAAAATATGAGGTGTTAGCATCTCCCTGCTTGACCCACTGTTCCTTCGAACGTTGCCGCCACATCACTTCCTCTCTTCGCAGAAGGATGACGAGGCTCTCATTTAGCTCTTTCAATCTCGCATTCTCCCGAATCGAGAGATTGGAGGATTCGCCCTTCGCTTCAAGAGCCTGAATCTCCGATAAGACAGAAGATTTCTGCCGCAGGACATGGCCAAAGTGCTCCCTGCTCCAGCACATAAGATTCCTCTTAATAAATCTGAGCTTGCTAGTCATATTCAGCGCCGAGTTTTCATGACTACCTGATTCCGCCCACCACCCGGCCAGCAGCTCCTTGAGACCTTCCTCCGAAGACCACATCAGCTCGAATCTAAAAGGGGGGCGGACTGGAGAGATGGAATCAGTGGAGAGGAGAATCGGGGCATGGTCGGAAACACAAGAAGCCAGCCCTGACTGGATCGATCCCGGAAATCTCGAGTCCCAGTCTACCGAGATCAGGAACCGGTCAAGTTTAGCCAAAATTGGGTCTTCTCTCTTGTTGCTCCATGTGAAGATACGCCCAGACAAAGGGAGATCAATAAGCTCCTGCTGACGAATGAAGAGAGAAAAGGCTCTCATAGCCGACACATCACCACCGCTACGTAGCCGCTCGCCCGACCCTCTCGTCACATTGAAATCTCCGGCGATCACCCAAGCGCCAGGGAAGTTCACCCTAAGCAATGACAACTCCGTCCAGAAATCGTCCCCTCTATTATGATCTGTCGGGCCGTAAACGGAAGAAAGCATCCACTCCTCTCCGTCTACCCTGTTCTGAAAAATAAGGGAAAGGGAGAACACTCCAACGTTCGTGCTCCTCAACAAGAGTAGATCATCATTGTAACCCACCAGAATACCACCTGACGCTCCTGTAGAGTCCTTCGCTTCCCACTTCGCTATCTTCCTCGTACTGAGGGAACGGAAAAAATGGCTCGTCGGATTCTTCCGCTTCGACTCCTGAATGCAGATGATGTCAACGTCATGAATGGAGGCAAAAGAACTGGCGGCCCTTCTCTTCTCCGACTTTCCTAAACCTCTAACATTCCAAGAAAGAATCTTCATAAACACAAAGAAAAACAAGCTCCACAAATCTCCTCCGGACATTGCCGCAACCACTCCTCAAGAGGACGAGGCCAGTCTAGCCCGCTTCTCCTCCATAGCCCTGAGGGAATCAAGAAAGAAACGCACACCTTCCAGCTCAGGAGTAGTAATAAACCCACATTTCTTCGCAATGTCTAGGATTGCATCATCATCCAAAAACGAAAGGGGGAGGGAAACCGAAGGGTCTGCCTGGTCCAGCTCCAAAAGGCGCATCTTCGACCGGATCAGAGCTTGGGCAAGCGGCGGATCCTCCGAGGAACGCTGCAATATCTGCCTGAAGCTCCTTCTGGCCTACTGAAACTGAGCGACACCGCCACCATCCGCTGAGGCCTCCCGTCCTCCAATACCCTGATCGGTCACTGCAGAAATCCCCCGCCCTTCAAACCCCTGCTCTGCTACAGCGCACCTACTGACATCAGAGTTAGGATCAAGAGGTTCCCCCGAAAGGGAGGAATCCACATTGATTGGTACATGATCATCCTGGGGACCCAGGGTGGGACCCCCCTCCTCCGGACAACAACGACGCCCTCGTGCTCATCAGCAAAAGGGTTGATGTGGGGAGCCACGCAAGCAGCATGGGCACCCTCAAAAGAAAAGGGAGATAAGTCTCCATTCGTGCCCAAACCGAGATTCGAAGCATCCAAACCTGCATCTCGGGAGAACTGCTGGAGGGACGGCGTACCTGGGTCGTGAATGCTGCCAGCCTCTCCTCTAGCCGGATTCACCCCGCAGAAATGCGCTGGTGCAGGGGAAGGTGGGGGGCGAAAGCATTGCTGCCGGAACCGCGTAGGCTGCGGTCCAGCCGCCACTGGCGGGCCAAAACCAGGCGGGATCACAGGCTCCCCGAAGGGCATCCTGCCGCCAACTCCATGCTCCAGGGGTGGTAGATGTCCAAGGGGCGATGGAGGGAGTGCAGTGCAGTCACCCAAAACCTGTGAGGTGAGACGAACCCTGAACGCACCACTGCCATGGGTGAAGTTCACCGAGGGAGGAATCAGAACGGGCTCGTAGCAGAGGATCGATGCCTGGCAGAAGCGCCTGTGAGAGATTGCGGGGAAGACATTGAAACACTCCCGAACCACGCCGTAGGGCTCCAGCAGTGTCCGGATCGATCCCTCCCCCCAGGCATCAAAGGGTAGGCCGAAAATGGTGACCCGCAGCGCTGTCCTCCTTCTCCTCGCAACTGCCCCTCCCAGCTCCTCCCACGGACGGAAGGAGACTGAAACAACACCCAGATCTCGGACTCCACGGCCTGACTCGATCTCCAGGAACTGAAGGAAAGGGAATTCAACTAGAAATTCCCTATTGCCGATCTCCTGCGTCGGCCAAGCCCAGGATCCCTGCCACGTGTGACGAAGGTGCCCGGAGAGCTCCGCCGCTGACACAGATCTCCGGAAGACTCGGCAAATCCCAGATCTGTTAAGCACCTCTATCATCTCTGTGCGCCTGGGGTCGTCCGGCAGATCGATCGAGGCTCCTGCGCCCGCCGACGATGATCCCGTAGATCCCGAGGATCGGGGCATCCTGCACCTGTGGGAGGTATGACCCACCTTCCCACAGGCAAAGCACACGAGGGGGTTCCGGCAAGAGGCTACCGTGTGATCTCGCTCCCCGCACCGGTGGCAACGGCGCCCAGGAACCCTCCTGCGACCAAGGAGAGAGGACCGGCGAGAGGGATCCCTAGCACTCGTGGCTGGCGGCGGGGCCGGGCGGCGGACGACGTCGGCGAAGGATACTCGAGGTTGGTAGGCCGACGACGAGGGGTGAGAGGAGCCCCCGAGACGCCTATCTCGGGAACGACTCCTCTCCGCCACTCTCATTGAAACTCCTTCCCCGAGCGACCCATCCCTAATACTCGAGGCCCCTCGGGAACCCGCGCCTGCCGCCGGTGCTGCTCTAAAGAACTTGGGTAATGGCCCCCCGATCGCCTTCGGGATCTCCCTCTCCCGCTCCCTCTTGTCATCTCAAACAGAATTTCTTCCCCCCAAATCTCTCGAGGAGTCAGACCAGATATGGATCTGAGATCAGTGCTCGTCGATCTGGTGATCCAGATCCGTCGATCTGGTGATCCAGATCTGAAAGGGAGGAGGAGATGCAGCCGGCCGGGTTAGACGTCGATCTGCATCGGCGACTGCAGAGGGCGCTGGATCTGCAGAAGAGGGGTCGGATCTCGCGTTGGAGAGGAGGTCGACACCAGGGGAGATGAAGCAGGTCTGGGTCCGGCGAAGTGCAGATCCGGGTCCGGCAAGATGCAGATCCGGGTCCGGCGAGGTGCAGATCCGGGTCCTGTGCAGATCTGGGTCGTTGCGGAGGACGTCGGCGAGGTACAGGTCCGGCGAGGTGCGGATCCGGTGAGGTGCAGGTCCGGCGAGGTCTCCTTCTCCCTTTCACAGAGGTCCGGCCGGGCTCAGCACCTGTTTCACAGAGGTCTCCTTCTCCCTTTCACATAAAATAATATGAATATATTGTTTTTTTTCTGTGGAATATTAGTGGAGTGTTGTGTGGCATGTGCAGGACTATCCTGTGGTGCTTACGGGAACTTAAGTACACAGTGATTAAGTCCGAGAGATAGTACGTAGAGGCTGTGAACGAGAAAATACAGACTTTTTGTCTGATCGGGACTGTTAGGCCCTAACTCCGGAACTCAGATGATTCTTCCGGGAATTTCAACATCACCTAGGGGGTAAGAAACATTCTCCCCAGGTGCGTTTTAACTTCGTCTAGGATCTGTAATCGTGTATAGAGAAACCGGGCCCCTTTTACACATGAAGGGTAAAATCATTATTTTTGAAAAATAGACATTTTTGCAAAAATACTAAAACTTATTTTTTGGATCTAAAAGTAATGAAAATTAGATGATTTGGAGATTATATATATATATTTTGGGTTTTTAGTGATAAACCCTAATCCGTAGTTAACTAGCCCTAATTAGGATTTCTAAATGGGATTAGTTTGCTTTAATCGTGTTAGCACTAACCTAACCCTAAGGGCACTACAAGACAAGCCTTGTGGGGCCCTCATGACATCATCCCACCTCACCCCATGTCATCCCATGAAGAAGAAATTAGAAGGTTCTAATTGGGGATTAAACCTAACTAGTTACTAAACTAGATTAAATTATGATCTAAACTAGTATAGTTTAAGCCCTAAGAACCTAATAAAACTAAACCCAAACCCTAACCCAACCTCATGGATGTAAGGTGGGGCCTACATGAGGTCATCCCCACCCCCTCTGTACTTCCCACATGGGGAGGCAAGCCTTGGCCAATAGGAGAGGCCGACCACTAGTAAAAGGGCTAAAATATAAATTTTCTTTTATTTTCTTCCCTTACCTCTTCCTTCCCCTTGAAGCCACGAACTTCCCCACCCATGGCAGCCATATTTAGTCCCTAGAAGCCCTTAGAATCTATCAAAAACCCTTTTGAAGGCCATGGATTAAAGGGAGCAAGCTCACTAGTTCGATTCGGGGAAAAAGAGGAGAAAGAAAAGGAGAAGAAGAGAAGGAGAAGGAGTGGTGGGCCAAAGCTTCGTGGATCTTCATCAAATCATGTCAACGTAAGCTAAAAGTGGTCTAGGTTAGGTTCATGATAGATTAGGAGAGGTTTTAGAGGATTTCATCCATGAAAAATAGGATTTATTTCATGATTTGTACATATCTTTAACCCATGAGCTAGATTCTAGATTTTGATCTAGCTAGCTTGTTTAGAAGCTTGATTTGAGGCTATGAGCATGTTTATACACTTGTTTCCATCCACTCTCATGTTTTACAAAGTTCGATTCAGGGTCGATTCAATCCCCAAATCTTATATTTTTCGAAGAACATGTCGTGTTCTTCGAGTTTTTAAAATTTACAATCGAAAACATGAAACCATAGAATTTTGATCCAAATTTTATGATATGTTTTGTGCAAAACTTGTTAAGATTCATGATAACAATGTTAGGATAAACTTTTAAGTTTGGTAGGACTTGATTCGGCATGAATCACACCCCCGAATTGACGGATTTTCAAGAAAACAAAGCTTTCCTTCACATTCTTGAGGTCGGAGATGAAAACCACAACAATGGTGGTTTTCAATCCAAAATTTTATAAAACATTCATCCGTACTTGTTTATGAGAAATATGGTATGAATACATGTATTGTAAATATATTTATACGTGTATTCCACCCGTATAAAACACGTATTATATTGTATTATGTCCGTACGATACCCGTATTAAAAAAAATTAAATATTTAATTAAATAATTTATTTATGACATCATAATGATATCATTTAAATAATAAATTAATTATTTAAATTATTTAATAAATAAATTAAATAATTATTAAATTAAATTATTAATTAATTAATTTTAAAAAATTAAAAATAAAAATATTATTTTTCGAGTTGTATGACGATGGCTTAGTATAGTGGGGGACCAGTTAGAATGATGAAATAGGCTGTTCGGGCCGGGAGAGAATTAGGGTTTGAAATCGTAGATGTTCGAATGGATGGTCAAATCGTCATTCGCGACGGTTAAACCCATCACGTAATCTAATATAAGGAAACCCTGTAGATTCTAAGGACAGGTGCGGCTTGACCGTAGTCGATGATCGACCTTCGAGCTGGGGACCGTTTCAATATACGGGGAAAGGGGTGAAAGCTCTGCCCGTTTTTCCACCAAGTATTGAGTCAAGCCCCTGGCCTATCTAAAGGCGTTATCCTACTCTCTTTGAAGTGTGTGACACCTATAGATTTAATGATAGCTGTGGCTTGACCACAACCGTGGAACGACCTCCAGACCGAAGAATGTTTCAATATACTGGAAAGGGGACGAAAGCTCTGTCCATTTTTCTAGTTTATATTAAGCCAACTCACTGGACCTATCCATGTTTAGCATAGTTAGGGTTAGTTTCTATCTGTCGTTTAGATTTCCCGGGATGCTTTTATAGGTAATCCGGGTGTTAGCCCTAGCTAGGAGAAGCAATGACTACACGCTGTTCCAGTTAAGTCCAACTCATATAATCGCTTGTAGCATGGTATAAGGGGGGACTTGGTTATTTTGGACTTGCACGGCTAGTACATTTGACTCATAGGTCCTTGTAGCCCTTTGGGCAGGCATGAGTCGTTTGAATGGTGGCAGTTCCTTGCGTGTACCCTAGACTAGTGGTGTTTGATGTTTTAAGAACTTTTTTTTTCTTATGAAGTGAATAATTAAAATGGAGGTACCTTTATATCTTGTAGAGGATTATCCTTTACCGAGTTTAGGTCGAAAGATATCGTGCCGCCCTTTTTCCGGGAGCGATGTATTATGTCATAGTTAGGTTAGTGTAGAGGAGTCATGCATTAGCATAAGTAAAGCCGGCTGTGCCTACGATACCATTGTTGTACTGTAGGAGTCGTGTACCCTGTCCCTATTGGGTTAGAGGGATGCCTCTCCTGCTTACTGATAACGATACTTGGTAATGCAGGTGATTTAAGAAAGGCTAATTAAGAGTAGTATAGGAAAAAGTTTTGCATAACCCTTGTACCGTTATTATATTGTAGGAGTTGTATTCTCTGTCCTTGTTTAGTTGGGGAAGTGCATCCCCTGCTCATCGATGACATTGCACGGACATGCAAGCAAATTAGGATAATTGGATAGTACATGTGGCATAGAAAACCCTGATATGAAGGCAGTATTGCTATCGGAATGTAGGAGCCGTATCCCCTGTCCTTGTCGGGTTTGGGGGATGCCCCTTTTGTTTACTGACAGCGACGCATGGTCACATAGTCAGGTTAGGAATTTAATGTGAAGTATTATGTATAGTTATGCGGATGCATTAGGAGTTGATTAGATGGTTAAGTAGGATAAAAGTTTCTTAGCGAGTTTAGAGCAATCCCTGGTATAGTTAGGGGTGTGTCTCCTGTCCGGACTTGGTTGGGAGAAATTGTTTATAACATAGTTGGTTCTAACTAAACATGTGAAAAGCAAGGTGATGGTCGCGTACAAGAAGGTGTAAACTTATTTCGCACGCAGTTGGTGATTCCGTCGCCGCATGCTAAGGTAGAATCTACTATAAAAAACTAGGAATGAATTATACTTAGGCTTTTATAATTAGCATGGAGGTAGAGTCATTCCTTACTCCTTTTGTTATTTATACAGACACGTATACATGTGTTCTGTGTTTTTAGCCCTAGTTTAGGAGAATAGTGATACCATAATCGTCATCTAACTTATAATCTCGTATTTGGTGAAGAGTTGAGATTGACATGATAATGCCGGATTGCTTTGGTTGGCATGGTTGACTCGTGTATAATCCTAACTAATTGGGGGATGAGTCTTTGAGTGGTAGTGGTCTCTTTCAAGTACCCTAATACTAGTGGCTTTTAGCCTTTGAGGGTTTGGTTTTGATTAAGATCAGACTATTAGTTTGATAGTAGGAGTTAGGATTACTCCCTGACCATCGTTTGGATATTCCGGATCACGATTGTGATTATACGATTAGCCCTAGTTTAGGGAAATAGTGACACCACAATCGTCGTCTAACTTGTAATATCGTCTTTGATGTAAACTTGAGATTGATATGGTAGCATAGGACCGGTTTGGTTGGTTTGGTTAACTCGTGTAAAATCTTAACCAATTGGGGGATGAGTCTTTGGGTGGTGGTGGTCTCTTTCAAGTACCCTAAGTCTAGTGGTTAATGTTGTGATAGTATGAGCTGTGGTTCTAGCCATAGATTAAGGGAAAAAGAGATACCATAATCGATGTCTAACTCATAATACCGAGCGTAGAGTTGAGATAGACTGGGTTGCACCGGACCGGTATGGTTAGCATGGTTGACTTAAAAATCTGACAATTATTCGGATGAGTCTTTGATTAGTGATAGTTCTTCTGAGTACCCTAAAGTTTAGTGATTGATATTTTGATAATGATTCTAGAATAAGCTTTAGTTGTAGAAGCCTATGCTAGATCATGATGAGTAATAACATTGTATCATCACTGATAAAGATTTAGGGCATGTGAAGACTCGATATTCTTCGAGACATGACCTTCATGAGATTCGATATTATTAGAATAGCGATCCTTAAAACAATTTAAGTAATAGAGGTATAATATTATATAAAATAAAATTAAGAATTGATATTAGTCAAAAATGATATTGATTTAGTGAAAGAAATTACTAAAGGTATAATATAACTTAAGATTCGATGTTAAAGAGGAATGATCTGATTTAAGTTGAGTAGTAAAAGATAATATCGATTAAAACACCATATATATATTTTTATCAGTTTCTTTTGATAGAGTTAGCGTGGCTCTTACTGAGTCACTTAGTTCTCTAAGTGACTCAGGGTTTGTGTATGTGATCTTGTTGGGCATAAACCCAGGTATAAGGAGGAGTTGAGTTCGTGGATCAAATGGACGGACGTAGCTGATAGAGTAGCAGAGTTAGGAGCTATGGAGCTGCTGAGGAGTGCTAGAGCTGGAGCTGGAGTAGGAACATTAGATTTCTACCTGGGTCTTATTTAGACCAAGAGGATATTGTAATTGTACTCCATGGATGAGATATAAAGAATATTAATTTATATATAGAGAGAATTTGGTTCTGGTGGTATGTTATTCTGGCTTGAGATACCAACTGCTTCCATTAATCTAAACTATAAAACGAATTAGCGTGAGGAGCCTCTTAAGGTTAATTAAGAGTGACGCGAGAATGAGTCACCTTTTGGGCTCGAGTCTCGTGCTCCTACAAGAGCAACACTCTTAGAAGAGTTGAGGGGGTTGTCTTCCTCCTTCCAATAGTAATACCCTTAGACAGTTGAGCAGTATTACTCTTTCATAAATAGTTTTCTTATCTTCCTTTTGAGGGTGGTTGTTCTAGTGTCTTCAGCTACTGGGTCAGTCCAAGTAAGGAAGAACAAACTAAACTTAAAACTCTTTTCCTTTTCTTTAAAAAAAAATAACAGTAAAATAGTTCATGGTCGGGGGTTCTCGCGCTGCAGAGCAAAAATTTGGGGCGTGACATTAGTTGCCTAGATCTTGGGAGATATTCACGATCACATTTGGATGGCTTTCGGGATCAATCCGGGCCAATCCAGGTGCATTTTGATGAGTTAAAATAATAATTAGGCTAGTAGGTAGCACATGGGCAACCGATGGTCAAGATTAGAACTCGATCCAACAACAAGTAAGTGATAATTTAAATAAATCACCGACAGGGCGATTTTTTGGGCCTTGAAATAAAGCCCAAAGGACTTTTAAGATAAGCTCGATTTCTGCACCCCTTCCCCTTCTTTTCGTGAGAACAAGCTGCAGCCCCCCTTCCCCTGATCTCCTCATGCGGTAGCCCTTTCTCCCTCTCTTCCTTTTCTTTTTTCTCTCCCTTCCTTATGTGTTCACCCATCTAGGGTCGAGATCTTTTCCCTTATGATCACCACCGCTCGACTTGAGACCCTAATTCTATAAGAGGGAAAGGAAATAGAAGAGGATGCATTTTGCTGAAAATTTGTGTGCTCTTGTGAGAGTTTTGAGAGAGACTCGCATTTCCCATGTCCTTCCTGGACTTCATCTCAAGAAGGTTTCCGGCGTCTCCGATCAACAGGCCTTGCTTCGCAAAGGACTCATTTACGCCTCCTTGTAACCCGTGGCGGTTTGAAAATCTTTATCTTCATATCTTGTTTATCTCTCATCTCTTTTCTTTATTTTTCCATTAAAATCTACATGTCAATCTACGCTTTCCACCCATATACCATCGCTGAAAATTCATTGTTCGCCCCCCCCCACCCTGCCCCTGTTTTGCCAAAATATGTATCGCTTATAGTTCTTGATCAATAACCATCAGAAACCCATATGGATGCTCGTTAGCCTATGTTTTCTTCATCTTTGGCTTACTGCAATTTATTTTTGTTGTGTTGCAATTTGTGTTTTGTGGTTGAATTAAACTCTCTACTATTGCATTTTAACTCTTATTGAATATCAACTGTATGCTTTAATTATTGCTACTATTGAGAACTTGTATTTGCTGAATTTGGTGGTAATATTGCACTAATCTGATAAGAACCATCTAGTTTGTTTGAATTGAGTCATAAAAGGGCTTAGGATTGTAGTGCTCCCATTTGGTGTCTACATCAGAGGGTAGCAAGATGACGATTAACGATGGCTCTAGGATACTAATAAGGGAAACTGGAAATAGTCGCTTGAGGATGTCGGATGGTACAGTTTGGATACTCATGGACGGTCATCATGTTCCAAGTATAAGAAGCAATCTAAATCTCCCTTTTAGATTAGATTATCTTGGGTACTGGATCACCGGTTAAGTGGAGTCATGGAGGTTTCGAATGACACTTCTTTAGTTTTGAAGGGAGCCTGCAGTGGAGACTCGGGTTGCATTAGGGGTAGTTCCAGTGGATGCCGGTTCGGTGAAGAATAAGTCTACAAGTGGATCAAGCTAAGGCATGGGGAAGACGGTGAAAAAGTAGATTCCGATCAATTCTAAAATCAAGTTGGACTTGGTTGATCATCAGTCTAGAAAATCAAGCACCTAATCGGGGTACATGCACCTAGTATAGGGTACAATGGATGATACCAACAACGGCGAAGGCACTCTGGTGTCGGCTTTTGAAGCCAAGGTGGAGATTGTTGGGGTTGTAGGTTGAAAAATCCTAACTCAAAGCAATTGACTGCAGGGATTTTGACCGGGTGCCAGATTCGGGTGCCCGGGACGTAGGTAATAGAATGCTCCGACCACAGGGACTTTGCCCAGGCACAGATTATGGGCGCCCATGTGACTAGGACATGTGAAGAGGCAGGACCGGTGCGAACGATTTCGCATAGGCGCACGAGGATTAGGTTGACAGGTTGACTAAGGTTTTTCTTCTGATTTTGGTAAGATAACTTCGCTTATAGGTCGTCCATCAGAATACAATGGTCAACCCTAACCCTATGTTGTATAAGGGGAAGGAGAGGAGGCTTGTATGTGTGTTCGAGGAGATCGAGGCTAGCAAGGGGGTGTTTTAGATCCTCTACAGAGAAGAGAGATGCGAGAGAGATGGAAAGATCGGGGGGGGGGGAGGGGGGGCACGGTACCCCCCTGGAGCTCTTGGATATTCAAAGGAGTATCGTGGTCGGTGACTACGGTGAAGTGATTCTTCTATGGTTGAAGGTTACGAGAGCGAATTGATCGAAGAACAAAAAGAGTGAAAATCTGATCTAGGGTTTGTCACAAGGAGATAAGAAAGAGGAAGGAAGGGAGAAAGAGAAGAGAATGAACTAGGAAGAAAGAAGAAGAAAGATGAAGAAGGAAGAAGGGAAGAGAGAGTGGAAGTTCTTTTTTCAGGTTCTCTTTTAAGCTCATCCACTTCTTCATGTAGGTTTTTCGGCACCTCTACCTCGGCTTCTACTTCGGGTACTTTCATCTCTTGGTGTATATTCCGATATATCTCTGTATCTCTCGAGCGGGTTGTTTCTACTTCGTGGGTGTTTTGTTTATGTACTAGGATCAAAGAAAGGGTTTGTGGGGATCAGTCAAAGCCTGGCCCGCCGCTTGTATAATCTCTTGTTAGCAATAATCTATATTCTTGATTGCCCAGTAATAAATTGTTGTTCTTATACTATTATTGTGGTGCATCAAATATTCTCTGAGATTGTTGTAGGGCATGATTTTGAAAAGGACTCCGATCCTTGATCCCCAAAGCATAATATTTTTAAAAAGACTTGGCACAGCGGGTCTGCATCGATGGGGTGTTTGACTTCACCAACTTTGGCACCCATCCATTAATAGGAAAAGGACTGCTACTCCCCAACAGAGCAAGACCGACCGACCACAAGTCGTTAGTTGACTTGGATCACCTTCTTGCAAACTAGACTGAAACTTCCATGTTCCTTCTCTCCACATCATGGAACGGGTCGCTGTTAGGCCTACAAACAGCCACCACAACCATCGTCCGATCAATATCCCATTCAAGTTTACCACCCACCAATGTCGGCACAGGTGTCCTAAGCAAATCGGTTGACATCGAAAACGGCTGTTCGGTTCCCCATAGATGATCTTCTCCCTCAAGGTCATGGTAGTAATTCTGAGCAAACCATGCATGTATTTAAATGGAGGGGGATCACAAAGTTTTTCACCCATCCCACCCCCCCAAACTAAAGAATAAGATGGTGATGGATCCCATAAAGCACCACCAAGAGGCCCAATGCATCACCAAAGCAAGGGAAGCCATGCCATTGGGGGGAGCCCTCCTCCCTCTATCCATCCTTTCCTTCTTCCTCCTCTCATACTACTGCTGCACCACCTCCCTCCTCCACAGCCTCCACCAATTCATCAGTAGGAAAACCATGTTCCTCCTCGGCAATGCCATCCTCCTCTTCATCGCCGGAGACTCCGGCTTGCTCCGCTCGTCGGTGTCGTCGGATGATCCCCGCGATGAATTCATCCCCAGGAGAGGAGACCGTCCGCCGACCGCACGGTCCACACCGCCGGCCGCAGCCGCTGATATCCAATCGCTTGTTGGTTCGGAGGAGAAGGGTGGAGTCGAAAGTGTTGGGTGTTTGGAGTTAGTAGTGGTAGGAGGAGATGAGGAAGAGAGAATGGGTGTGGATGAATCGGAGGTTGTGGGTGTTGAGGAAATGGAGGATTTGGGTGTGGATGAATTGTACAAGAGGTGCGAGGAGTTCATAGAGAGGGTGAAGAGAGAGAGGAGATTGGAGGGTTGTGTACAGCTTGCCATGGTTTGATGGGTGATGCTATATTTTTTTTTTTAATCTCTCTAATTCCATGGAATTTCTATGTGGGAATTGGAATTTCATATGATCCAATGTTAGTCTTCCACACTATGAACCAGTGATGAGAAGTTAAGAACTACAGGATCAAGTGCTTGGGGATATTACAATGTTGCCTCTTTAATGTGTCAAGTCTCAATCTGTAAAACCACCCAAAGAAGGATTGGAAGTCAAATTTGGCCTGATCTCTACAAGCATTTTATTCGAAGAATTTTTTGTTAAAAGCCAAATTATCTCCTCATCCAACATAACCCCTATTCAACTGTTCAACATAAATATAACACACAGCTATCATCCAAATAATTAAAAGTTAAAACTATATTATACGGGAAATTCTACCTACTACCAACAAAATATCATAAGCAGCCCTAACAAAAATTGAAAAATATATCCAAAATGTCCATTTTTCATGCATCCCGATTTTTTTAAAAGGGTAACCCACACCCACTGTAGCCGATAACCCACCACAGGCACATCCTCCTCCTCCCATCCTTCCTCCTCCCTCCTCATTCTTGGAGGAAAAAGAATGAAAAAACGGAGGAAGAAGGGAACGAGAATGAGAAAGAGAAATGATGAAGAGGTCAGAGGCGGAGCCAACAAAGGCCCAGTGGCCCCACTGGGATTTGAAATGTTAAAGATCAATTACCCTTTGCCCCCTAAAGTTTAGCTCAAAAAACATTTAACCCCTTTGTAGTTAAATTTTTTCCAAATCGCTTCCCAAAGTTTGAAATATTAGCACATTGCCCCTTTTGTCAACTACTTAATTTCCTTATTTGGTAGCGCTCATTTGGTACCACTCAAAAAAAAAAAAAAACCCTCATTTGGTAATGTTTATCTGATCAAAAACTGAATTGAAGGGTGAAAAGTGTAATTTTTTTTAACTATAGAGGGGTTAAGTTTTTTGAGCTAAACTTTAGGGGGCAAAGTGTAATTTATCCAAATTTTATACCCCAAATCTGGCAAAAAGTGGCCTTTCATTTACCGATAAACAAGCAAGCATACAAGGTCTATTGTAGAAAGTACACGATAATGGGCCCCTTTTATGTGAATTCCGAGATTCCTGGAAAGAAACACAGCCTTATAGAATTTTTGAATCTTATCACCAAATTCATCTACCTTCTACCATTTTAGGCATTTCCCCTTGCTTCCCTCTTGTGTTGTATTCAGGTTGGCACCCCCAACCATCTATATAACAAGGGACGGCGGTTTTGTGCTGACTAGACAAAACGGAATAAAAAAACTGACTATGACAAACTGACTGGACAAAAATAAACCGATTAGATCTCACCATTTTTCCAAAAATCAACGCACGATCTCTCATTGGTTTCAAATCCCAACTCATTTAAACTGCAATAAACCCCTAAAATCCTGGCCCATTGAAGCTGCACTAAATCTGACTGTTCATCCCCGTGATCGTTATTCGCATCAATGACTATTAACCCGCATGCTGAAATTTCGGCCGCCCCAAACCATCGGATCGATCTCGAGGAATCCGTTTGAACAGAGACAGCTGTGATTGATCGAATATAGGGGGAGGGGGAGTTGATCGTGCCGAAGGCATCCGCTTCGTGCTTCGTGCCAATCTGCACGATGGAGGAAATGGGTGTCCCTATGATTGTCGGTGTTGTCGTTGAATTGAAAGTATTTTGTTGTCAAAGACGTTCAGGTGTGTTGCTGCCAAAGGCAGCCTGCTACAGTGCCGATAGGTGTATTGCCGCCGAAGGCGGCCCGTTGCAGTGCTGACAAGCATGGGCATGCACTAGTGTCTATTATATGCTTTATCCCCCATATCAATATGCCACTAGCATATTGTGTTGTTCATTTTAATAAATTTGTGTATGAGAATTGTATTTTCTTGGTATTATCTTTGTCGCAAATTTTGGATCACGTTACTCGTCACGACTTGGTGGTGGGGACCTAGAATTCAATCGACAATACGGCTTCACATGAGGCGATAGAAGGACTCGATGGTTAACCTTTTGTGGGGGGGATTTGTTATGCCTATAAAACTCAAGATAGAGCGTCTTCTTCTTCTTCTTCTTCTTTTGTAGTTACTAATCTGCTGGTCATTATTAAATGACTTGTATGTTCTCCCGCACGAAGACTGTCAGAAATATCGAAAATGCCGTGGTCCAGCAGCCAACGAACCCCTTAACTCGAGCTTCATTTGCTATCCAATTTGCAGCACCATTTGATGATCGAGGAATCCACTGGATAGAAACCCCGCTAACTTTCCTCCATGCCTGTAAACAAGACATAATGATAGAGAAGAGATCTCCAGCACAACCCTTTCCAAGGAACAAAACATCACACGTCTTGATCGCATCAGTCAGAACTAGCACCTTATGAATCTCCTGCCTGGACAACATCCGGAAAGTTTCATTCAAAGCCCACAATTCAACATGCAAAGACAATTGCACTCGACATTGTGCTGATGCTGCTGCTTTAATCACTCCATCACCGGTAACCATGACCCAAGCACTACCAACAATCGTCTCCGCAGATGTGAATGATCCACCTGTCCATAATATGAAGTCAAATGCTTCGTTCACTAGGGGCAATGGCTCTATCCCACGAACAAACCGGTGACACTTATGATTGTCCTCTCTCACCAATGTTTGAACATTACCCCTGTCATGGCCATACACTTTCTGACACCGGAGTTTTCATAACTGCCACATAGCGACATCCAACATTTTGCTAGGTACAGGTACCCGCTCCTTCCTTTCCTCTTTAAACCCTGCTTTCAGCACCTCCATTTGGTAGAAGTTCAGACCCGAAACATTTTGAAACACACCTCAAAATTTAATAGCCTTTGGACAGCTCCAAAAATGATGGATGATAGTTTCCTCCGCTTCCCCACACCAAGGACTGTTACGAAGACAATAGATTTGGAGGAAAAACTCCATATATTATCTCAATCTCTCTCATTACACAAGACTACCTCTCTATATATAGAGGGAGAACGCACATCATTGGGTTACCACAATCGAGGTGGGACTATAATACTAACACCCTCCCTCAAACTCACGGTGGGTCAACCACTGAGAGTTTGCAGATAAGAAACCAGAAACGAGGAGATGGTTGACACTTCGTGAATAAGTCAGCAATCTGCTCCGTCGAAGAGACATAAGGCAAAGAGATGGTCCAACCTCATACTGCTCTCTAGAGAAATAGCAATCTAGTTCAATGTGCTTGGTCTGCTCATGAAACACCGGATTACTGACAATCTGAATAGCACTTTTGTTGTCACAATGAAGAGCAGTGGGACTCGAGGTAGCAATACCAAGATCTCGAAGAAGACAGTGGAGATGAACGATCTCCTTTGTAGCAGTGGCCATGGCATGAAACTCGACCTCAGTACTAGAGAGAGAAACCACCTTCTGCTTCTTGCTCTTCCATGAGATAAGAGAGTCACCAAGAAAAAGACAGTAACCAGTAGTTGAGCGCCGAGTAGTTGGGTCCCCTGCCCAGTCAGCATCAGAGTATGCACGAAGAGCTAGAGAGGAGGATGACGAGAAGGAGAGCGATCGAGTGATAGTGCCACGAAGGTACCTAAGAGTCCGAAGAAGAGCAGCGTAGTGAGCAGAGTGAGGGGCATCCACAAACTAGCTGAGAATACTAACAGCATGGGCAATATCCGGTCTGGTGATGCAGAGATAGACAAGCTGACCAACTATCTCGTGGTACCTGGTAGGATCTGAGAGGGGCTCACTGTCAGTAGGGCGGAGTTTCACATGAAGTTCAAGAGGAGTGTCAACTATACGGCAATCAGATAGTGCAGCCCGAGCAAGAATTAATGTCAGATGTGTACTTCTACTGAGAAAGCAGAATCCCTCTAGTGCTCCTAGCAACCTCCAGGCCAAGAAAATAACGTAGAGGACCCAGATCCTTCATCTGAAATTTACTCCGAAGATGCTCCTGAAGGGAGGCTATGGAACGGGTGTCATCACTAGTAAGAATCATGTCATCGATATAGAGAAGGATGATGGCCCGGCCTTGGGGGGATGTCCGCACAAACATAAAATGATCTTGAAAACTCTCTACAAAGCCGATTCAGTAACTGCCCGACGGAAATGCTCAAACTATGCACGAGGAGCCTGTTTGAGGCCATAGATAGCTCGACGAAGACGATATACATGTTGAGGAGGTGTGCTGAGGCCCGGAGGAGGCTGCATATAGACAACCTCAGAGAGATCACCGTAAAGAAAAGCATTTTTCACATCCATCTGTAATAGGGGCCAACCCCTACCCGCAGCAACAGCGAGAAGAGTCCGAATAGTGGTCATCTGAGCTACTGGAGCAAACGTCTCATCATAATCAATCCCATACTCCTGAGTGAAACCACGAGCAACAAGACGGGCTTTGTACCGGTCAATAGAGCCATCTGGACGATGCTTGATCTTGAAGACCCATTTGTAGCTGATGGGCGCAATACCAGGAGGTAGAGGCACAACGTCCTATGTCTGAGTCTGCTCAAAAGCCTGAAACTCCTCAGCCATAGCCTGCTGCCACACAAGGTACTGCAATGCCTCTCTGTAAGACCTAGGCTCTCTGTCTGTGTGAAGGGCAGTAAGGTAGATAACGAACTGAGGCGAGTAGGAAGTGACAGCTGCAAAACCAAAACGATCAGAGGAGTAGCCAAAACGATCGGTAGGGCGATGCTCGCACTGGGGGTAGCGAGGAGGACTGTGAGGATCCGCATCCGGTAGAGGTAGGCTGCTCGAAGTGGACGGAGTACCAAAGGAGTCACTAACAGACAAAGACGGGACAGGTGGAATGTCTGATGGAGGATAAGCAGATATAGGAGACAAGGGATCCGAAGGAGATGAAGAACTCAAGCGTGTAGCAGGGATGACGACGGGAGCAGGAGGTAAAGACTCAAGAGCAGGAGCAGGAGGAGGAGCGGAGAAAGGAGGAGAAGGTGAAAGAGAAGGAGGCATCTCAAGGAAGGAGAGATCCTGAGACGTAGGAGAGTAGTAAGGAACATGTTCAACAAAAGTGACATATCGAGAGATGCGAAGACGACGAGCTAGTGGGTCATAGCAACGATACCCCTTGTGCTCAGAACTGATGCCCAAGAGTACACACTTAGTGGACCTAGCTGACAGTTTGTTACGCTCATGAGAAGGAAGGAGGACAAAACATGTGCACCCAAATATACGCAACATGCTGTAATCAGGAGTTGTGCCATAGAGATGCTCATGAGTCGAAACACCTGCGAGGACAGAGGAAGGGGTGATGTTAATAAGGTTAACAGAGGTCAAAATGGCCTCTGCCCAGAAGGTGCGAGGAACACATGAGGAGATAAGCTGAGCACGAGCTGTCTCAAGAATATGATGATGCTTTCGTTCTGCAATGCCGTTCTGCTCATGAGTATAAGGACATGATTGTTATAAAAGAGTCACATGAGACTGAAGGATAGACCGCATTATAGAAGAGAGATATTCGCGGGCACAATCGGACCTAAAAGTTTTAATACGGGCATGAAACTGAGTATGAACCATGTTGGTGAAGGTCTGATAGACGTCGGGAATGTCAGAACGCTGACGAAAGAGATACACCCATGTAAAACGAGAATAATCATCAATAAAGCTAACATAGTAAAAATAGCCATTCATAGAAGAAAGAGGTGCATGACCCCAAATATCTGAGTGCACTAGATTAAACGGATTACAGGACTGTGACAAACTGGTAGAAAAGGGGCTAGCAGAATACTTAGCCAACTAACATCCTGTGCAAAAAGAAAGACGAGAGAATGAACCACGACCTAAAGCACCAGATTGGAAAAGACTTTTAAGTCAAGGTTCAGACACATGACCTAGCCTCCGATGCCACAGGTCGGCATCAAAAGAAACAGCACTACAGACGACCGAAGGAGAGACAGGAGGTAAATGAAGATACTCCAGGTGATATAGGCCACCGACCCTATGAGCAGCACCAATCCTCTGTCCCGAGCGTGAATCCTACACAACACAAAAAGAGGGAGAGAAAGCAACAGTCAGACCGGAATCACAAAGGCTGCTAATAGAAATCAAATTCATGCGAAGCTGAGGAGCATGTAGAAGAAATGGTAAAGAGAGAAATCCTGAATTGATGGACCTAGTCTGCGAGATGGCTAGAAGAGAACCATCCACAGTGTGGATCGGAGGAATGTAGTGGGCAGGAGAACATGCAGTAAGAATAGAGTGGTCAGGGGTCATGTGGTGAGAGGCCCTAGAGTCCATAATCCAAGGTACAGAGGTACCCGAGGTGGCAGAGAAGGTAGAGAGACCAGAGGGGGGGCCGGAAAGACCAGCAGTAGGCTGTAGAAGGAACTACTCAAGACTCATCTCGAGACGCTGAAGGCGATCCATCGTAATAGTTGCGGTAGAAGTGGGGGCAGGAATAGTAGTGCTAGCAACGGCAGCCGCAGGTCGATTACGGTGAGGTGGACTCGCACGCTTCTCCGGGTGGAGAAGTCAACATGAGTCAATCGTGTGCCTCGTCTTGCCACAGTGGGTGCATCACCGAGTATCAGGCAATAGCCGCGCATAAGGCTATGAAAGCTAGAGGATACCGGTGCCCTGCGTGCAACCACGGTGCGCAGACGTGTCTCCTCGGCAAGAAGCTCAGCGATGACAGCATCGAGGCAAGGAAGCGGATCTCGATGAATCAGCTGACCCGCAAGAGAAGAGAACTCAGGGCGAAGAGCCATCAGAAACTGGTAAAGTTGTCGCCGTTCCCGAAAAAGTTGTAACTCACGCCAGGAGGCACTGACTCTGGATACTTCCAACAGAGGGGGCTCCAAGGCATGGAGCTCACGCCAATAGCCGCGCATAAGGCTATGAAACTGCTGAATGGTCTGCTCCCCCTGCTGAGCAGACTGGGCCTGAGATAAGAGCTGATACTCGCGGGCCCCGCTTTGTTCCACAAAGCGCTCAGTAAGGTGGGCCCAAAGCTCTGCCGCAGTAGAGAAAGTGACAAGATCTGCACGAAGAGAGCGATCGACCGAGGCAACTAGAAAGGCACGAACGCGGCGGTCACGAACACTCCAAGAGTCAGAGGCCACGGGATGAGAGGTTGTTGTAGAGGTTGCAGTAGGAGCAGGAGTTGAGCCATCGAGGTGATCGTATAATGCATGGCCATCCAAAACACTCCGGACTGTAGCCGACCACGCAGTCCAATCCACGACTGTCACAAGAGGAAAGTCCGTAGAGACTGGGAGAAAATCCCTTGTCTGCTCGATAGGTGTCGCCGAGAACTGGGCTGAGGACACTCCAGAGGACTGATCAGAGAAGGCCATTAGTTACAGGGCGCAGCGCAGGTAGGAAGAGCAGTACGTGATAGGCACAGGTGCGGGATAGGCACTGGTGTGGGATAGGCACTGGTGCGGGATAGGCACAGATACGGGATACTCGTCCGGTGCGGGATAGGCACTGGTGCGGGATACTTATCCGGTGCGGGATACGTGTCCGGTGCGGGATATTTGCACGGTGCGGGATAGCACCGTTCGGTTCGGACGCGATGCGGGATATTCGGCCGGGCGCGTGTTCGGCTCCGGTGCCGGGGCTGCGCACGGCCGGGTGACGTGAGCGAGGCCGGTGCCGGAGACGGGCGCAGGGCCGGGGCCGGTGCCGGAACGCTTGTTCGGCTCCGGTGCCGGGGAACGTCACATGGCCGGGGACGTGTTCGGCTCCGGTGCAGGGGACGTGAGCGGGGCCGGGGGCCGGCGCCGGAGACGGGCGCAGGGGGCTCGCTCTTAACGGAGGAAGGTGTTATCAATACTATGGCCGTGGTCGGCTCCGGTGCCGGGGAACGCCGCTTGGCCGGGGCGGGCCGGAGGGGAGCTCGGAGGGAGAGAGAGAGAGAGGAAGAGAGAGAGAGAGAGAGAGAGAGAGAGAGAGAGAGAGAGAGAGAGAGAGAGAGAGAGAGATGAGCACGGGTTAAGAACCCGGCTCTGATACCATGTTACGAAGACAGTAGATTTGGAGGAAAAACTCCATATATTATCTCAATCTCTCTCATTACATAAGACTACCTCTCTATATATAGAGGGAGAACGCACATCATTGGGTTACCACAATCGAGGTGGGACTATAATACTAACAAGGACATTCACCGAAAAGATAGAGCGTCTTCTCAATGGCCCTTCAATTTATCCATTATATCTTTGTTTGAGGTTTCAGCTTGTCCATTTCCTAGTTGGTATAATCGCAAAGAAAAGTTCTATGCCATTATTGGCAAATAAATCCTTTATCAGAACCAACTCAAATTGGTTATTTCCTCAAAACATAAAAAAAAAAGTTAAATTTGCTGCTGGTCTTTACAAACTTCTGCACTTTGGTCTCATGGATCAATAGCTTAAGGGGGATGACCTCACCTCATTTGGTGAAGTAGTTAGTCAGACGGAATGAACAAGGGTGGCAATGGGTTGGGTCGGGTCGGGTTGAGACATAGATACAGGGGCAAAACATCCAATCCAATCCCGACCTTTTTAATAAACGGATCAAAAACATAAACCCAAACCCGACCCGTCTAATAAACCGTTTGACTTGATCCGACATGACCCATTTAACCAATTTAATAAATTATTTGGCTTGGGTGGGGTGGCTCGAGTTGGGTCAATAGAACCCATATAAACCAGTCGAGTTGGGGTGTCAGGTTGGGTTGACCCAATCATTTGTTAAACATGTCAAGTCGGGTCAATGGGGTTACAACTACAAATCCAAACCCAACCCATTAAATAAATGGGTCAATCGGGTCAACACATTTATGACCCTAACCCGTTTAGGCTAAACCCAAGCCCGTCAACTTCAGGTCGGGTTGGCAGATCGGGCCAAGGATTGCCACCGTATATGGGGCATATGGATGGACAATGGGTGAAGCTTCTCGGCTGGCTAGTGAATGCTCACATGCTTTTGGCATCAGACGTAATTTTTGAGCTATATTTTTCTGTGGAAGTTGTTACATGGTGCTTTTCCGACGATGAGCTTTTTGTGCAGTAGGATGCATATGGGGTTTGGGGAGTGTCCGTGGTGTTACGAAGCCAAAAAAGATATTGAGCATGTGTTTTGGATTTGCTCGAAGGCGGTTAAATTCTGGCATACTCTGCAAGAGGCTACGGGACTCGATTTCTTTCAGAAGGATTTGTTGGAGGTAGGGTCGACGGTGGCAAGACAGCATCAGCAATCGCATCCGAGTGAAGTTTTTGGGATGGCGATGCGGATACTTTGGAAAGCCTGCTATGAGAAGCTATTTGATCAGAGTGTTAGTTTAAGTAAGGGTTTGGTTCATCAGACTATGGCCACAATTGGATAGTTTGTCAGGTTGATGGGGCCGTCGGGGACTAATATGATCACGAATAGTTGGGGATCAGAGGTGGAGTTTATCCTTCGGACGGATGGGGCTTTCGGTCGGCGGAGGAGTTAGCGGTTGGGGCATGGATTATTAGTTCTCAATCGGGGAAGTTGGTGATCCCAGTCACCTTTCGGTGTAGGGCGACATCCGCCCTCCATGCCGAAATTTATTTATTTATTTATTTTTGATATATCAGATAGTGGTTATTACATCATAACCTGCAGGTCTTCCTTAACCAGGACCGAAATAACCCTAGGGACATCATTATACCAAAATCCCACCGTACCCTGCATCCTCGCCACATTAGATAACCAGTGCGCCACACTATTCTCTACCCTCGGGATCCATCGGACGATCACTTTCGGAAGTTTCTGCCAAGCTGACATGCAAGAACCAACAATCTTGCAAATATCCTGAGTAACTCCCCTACTCAGAACTAATGCATCACAGGCCTTCCGAGCATCCATGAGGATCGTGCCCTATTTTACTGGAGTGTTTGGAGGCTTGGGAGAAGCTTCACAATGTGTCGGTGCATTGGGTGACCCGAGTTACTAACGGGGCAGCGCACTAGTTAGCCAAGGAAGCTATAAACCGACATCTAGTGGGTTCATGGGATGATACGTTCCCGTCCAACCTTGGAATCCTTGTGATGGAGGAGGACCTTCAGGTCGTTGTGTAATGACCAAAGTATGGAGTAGCTTGGAATCCTTGTGATGGATGACCTTCATGGATCTCTTTAAGGATCATCTTGGCTTGGTTGAGGTCAAGATACCGAAAGTAAGGCCCTTCGAAAGACTTCTCGTCGATATAGAATCCATAAATCGGCGCCACACCATGGCCTAGATGTCTTCCCCTCCAACTGCGAACCACCATTAAATTGCGAAAGACTTCGGATATATTTTCGCTTGAGTATCCCCCACTTTGACTTCCCCAATCTTGGCACCCATTTTTTTAAAAAGACTTGACACATCGGGTCTAGATTCATGGGGTCTTTGACTTCCTCAACTTTGGCACCCATCCGTTAATTGGAAAAGACCGAGCACAAGTCTTGCAAACTAGACTGAAACTTCCATAGTTCCATGTTCCTTCTCTCCACATCATGGAACGGGTCGCTGTTAGGCCTACAAACAGCCACCACAACCATCGTCCGATCAATACCCAATTCAAGTTTACCACCCACCAATGTCGGCACAGGTGTCCAAATCAAATCGGTTGGCATCGAAAACGGCTGTTCGGTTCCCCATAGATGATCTTCTCCCTCAAGGTCATGATAGTAATTCTGAGCAAACCATGCATGTATTTAAAATGGAGGGGGATCACAAACTTTTTCACCCATCCCACCCCCTCAAACTAAAGAATAAGATGGTGATGGATCCCATAAAGCACCACCAAGAGCCCCAATGCATCACCAAAGCAAGGGAAGCCATGCCATTGGGGGGAGCCCTCCTCCCTCTATCCCTCCTTTCCTTCTTCCTCCTCTCATACTACTGCTGCACCACCTCCCTCCTCCACAGCCTCCAACAATTCATCAGTAGGAAAACCATGTTCCTCCTCGGCAATGTCATCCTCCTCTTCATCGTCGGAGATCAAGTGATTGTGGATAGTACAATGTTGCCTCTTTAATGTTTCAAGTCTCAATCTGTAAAACCACCCAACGAAGGATTGAAGTTAAATTTGGCTTGATCTCTACAAGCATTTTATTCCAAGAATTTTATGTTAAAAGCCAAATTATCTCCTCATCCAACATAACATCAGTATCACCCCTATTCAACTGTCCAATAGAAATACAACACATAGCTATCATCCAAATAATTAAAAGTTAAAAATATATTATAGGGGAAATTCTACCTACTACCAACAAAATTTATATCATAGGCAGCCCTAACAAAAATTGAAAAATATATCCAAAATATCCATGTTTCATGCATCCCGATTTTTTTTCTAAGGGTATCCCACACCCACTGTAGCCGATAACCCACCACAGGCACATCCTCCTCCTCCCACCTCATTCTTCCTCTATCCTCCCCCCCCCCCCCCCCCCCCCACCCACCCACACACACACACACACACACACCTTTTCCTCCTGATCCTGAAAAGCATGAACTCGATCGACTAATCTAGGAGGAATGCAACTTTTGTGTTTTTGGCCATGGTGACTGAACACATCTACAATACATTCGGACATTGGAGATCGAATGTTATGTTGATGGCTTCAACCTCCTCTACCGATTGCACAGAAGATGCACTCGACCAAGAGTGTTCATGAAGTGTTGCATTTCTTGGAGGAGAAAGAATGAAAAAAAGGAGGAAGAAGGGAAAGAGAATGAGGAAAGTGAAATGATGAAGAGGTAGAAGGAGGGACGAGGAGGAAGATGAAAGAGACAATGACAATGGATTAGATGGGATCGACAGACAACAGAGACAACAGAGGATGATTGCCTACACAGACTACACGGACATAGTTGATAAAGAAAAAAAGAAAGAAAGATGTTTTTTAGACAAAAATACTTGTGGGGAAAAAGTATATTACCTTTAGACCGAAAAACATGGGTTGTACTTTGAAACAACCAATATTGGATCATCAGAGCTCCCACCCTCTGTTACTCAATACATTCAACAAAAATACATGACACCTAGCTAAGATATATAGTCAGCTTCAAATCATTATTGTGGTCCTGACGAGAAGACTTTGAAGAAGACAAATCCACTTCCATAGGGTCTTCAGCATTGTTTCCAGAGGCAGAGCTTTCAATCTCTTATGAAGCAGCACCTGCCATGATTAATTGGCTATTAATGGATTGTAAATTATTTTTTTCTTTTAGGTCAAGAGGTCAAGACCCGTAAGTCTTCAACGTGAAGACAAGATTGCTGGTCCGGACAGAAACCGTCACTACCAAGCACCTCTTTCTATACTTTTTTTTTTTTTTTCCACCTTCTTTCAACTAGTCCACAAAATAGAAATTTGTTATGGATCGTCCTCGATGATACCGGATGAACAATCCAATATCGAATCGTTCTGACCGCATGGGTTGACAGAGATCAATTACAAAATAACGATTCTTCAATGAATCGATTCGGAACAAACAATTCATCACACAATAGATAAATAACAAAGCAAGAGAGAAACAACCACAAAGCAATCATAGAGAGAAAGAGACGAGAGATTTACGTGCAAACCCTTGCGGAAAAAACAACGGGTGAAAATGATCGGATGATCCACTAACACAAAGAACGGAACGGAGTTACAAGCAACGTCATACTTCAACGAGATGAACTCCCTTCACCGAGAGCACCTCATTCTTCTCCAAGCCTCTCACAAGTTTCCTCTTCAATGCACACAAAAGCCTCTCTCATCCCCAAAGCCCTAGACTCCTTTATATAGTAGGAGAATATGTTACATAAGCTTAATCCCGAGATTCCCCAAAAGAGCCAAATCTGGAAAGTTGAATCTGGCAAGACTAGGTCAAACCCGTGTCTGTCAGGCACAGTCATGCGCACAACTTAGCAAAGTCATTGCACACTATTGCCTGTAGGCTTCCGTAGAGGATGCGTCGAAAAACTCAGGGGCCAAAGTTATATATGCGCACAACTGCCTGGGGACAAACACTCCTTTTCTTCAAGGATGTGTCGACTTTATCGGAGGGTCGGGTTGTTTAGGTCTTGCGTACGACTTCTGAAGTCGAGCCATACCTCAACATTAATTTTCACCTTAGCAAGAAGTGTGAAACCAAATCCGATCATCATCTCCACCTGTATCCTGACGGTGCACGAATGATGCCTCCTCAGCATTCCGAAACGTATCCCGAAGACGCACAAAGCACCCCTAAGGTGTTGGAAACAAATCAGAGGCGCAACGGAAGCCGGACTCGATCTTAGGATCGATACGGTGTGTGATACATTTTTAAAATTTTCTTAAGAAACAATCATATGCGCAAGATAAAATAAAATGCAAACGAACTCCTATGGTCATCTATCGAAATACACCATAAAAATTATGTATGTAATTCAATAGATCTAGGGTTTAGTTTATTATACCTCCGTGCGGGATTTAGCACCGCGATGTTAACCTTCCAAGTTGATGATGACGGAAGTATCCACGTGCGTGGGAGAAGCCTCGTTCTTCTTCGGGTACACCCGATCTCGCGAATCGATCCGGATCCTTGCACTCCAATCTCTGAGTGCTTCGGAGTGCAAGCTATCTCTTTTTCTTTATCACACACACTCTATGAGGAGAAGAAGATGAGATGATGAAGATTTTCTCTTCACACCTTAGGTCAAACCCAAAGAATGAGAGAGATGAGTGCCCGAGAGAGAGAGGGAGGCCAAAACCGAACACAAGGGAGAGAGGAATCGATCCTTCTCTGAAAAACTGAATAAGGCTCGGTTTTCCTTGCCTAATATGCCTTGAAAACCGTGCCCCTCTTTCCCCTTGTCCATATGAACCGTTCCCCCTTCTCTCTCTCTCATTAATCCTCAAAAATAAATGCCCACTATTGTATAGTTGCCATATTTGGTTTTGCAATTAAAGGGAATAGATTCAAATCATTTCAAATCTGAATTAATCCCTTTAAATATGAATTTGATGGCCATGCATATTTACCCTAATGAGGCGGGCGGCCACTAGGGCATGCGGGATATTTTGAAATGACCAAAATGCCCCCCATGCATCTAGTGGCCATCCACCTCATACGGGAGCATACTTGGTCCATCTCCGTGCATGATAAAGTACTCTAACACTTAGGGCACCTCATCCATACCTATTTAACATACCATGGAGTTATAAATAGTGTTTTTACTATTTACTGGGGTACCCTCAGTAAAACGTGGGGTGCCCCTATAGTAAAAATCACTAAACACACAGACCGTGCTCTAGTGGGACACACATACACAGAATGAACTCCTTATGGCATTATGGCAACATCGTGTGTCCCTACACTACTCTAGGGTTGCCCCCTAGTGAACACACTTAGTCCTGTGCAACCACCATGCCCTAGTGCAATGCACTCATGGAAAACAGGACGATTAAGGCATTATTTTTTTCAACTCATATTGTGCTGTGAGACAAGGAGAAAGTTATGATCCGTAACGATCGTGGATAAGGTGGAACCTTCAGGGACTAGGATTCATGGCTTCCAACCGGACCCGATCGACACACTACCCAAGTGTCCCTGTCAATCGTCTATGTCCCGGTTAACCTGCGTGGCCACCCAGAGTGCAACGCAGGTTGCACTCCAATTCTCCCAGACTTACTAAGCTCTCTCGCATACCCCTGCTCTCCGCTTAGTTAGGTAATTAGATGTCCCTTCACTCAGTGCCATGTGTCAACTTGAGCGGTGGAGAGCACCGTCAGACTCAAGTGACCATATGACTAGGTTCCTTCCAGGTTGATTAACACATCGTACCTCCGATCATTTTGGCCAAACAACCGGATTCGGTCTAACAGCTCAACTATTAACCACCAGGCTTGATTTTAGTACGGTGTATGTTAGACCAAGGAACGCACCTCCCAATGGGGATATAAATAGCCTGCAGGAGTGGCATACCGATGCAACGCCAGCCCAGCAACCCAGCGCACCGTGGTTTTGGGTCGTGGTTAGATCCCTCACACGTTGGTGAACCAAAGTTACCCAAACTGGTTAGTCCACCGGTCATGGTTCCTCAGGGTTTAGGACCTATTACCCTAAGCAGAAACACGGCTATGTGTACCGGTGTCTGCTCATCGATCTGTGCACCGTGTTGGTTCTGTTCAGCCACAGACACTGTGCTTGGCAATGACCATGGTGGAGAAACTCATGCTCTATCATTCCAACAGCTTAACCTGGTAGGGCGACCAACCCTAATCAGAACTGCGAACAATTTAGGCTAATAGTACTAATCAACTGAGTCTCCCACTCAGATGAACCACTATACAACCATGGCTCTTTTCAGTTCAATATATAGAACACGTATAATACGCACCAATTAAGCTATTCTAATATAAATATCAACTCATTTATTAATCAACCATAGTTTTTACAAGCCCTAGACCATATCTTACTCAACAGAAGGTGCCAGTACCATGAAGGTGTGAAACTCCTCAAATCATCTTGACCAAGCTCAGGCAATGCCTGAACTTAGTCACTGGAACCAGCTTCGTCAATATGTCGGCAAGATTATAATACGTGGAAATCTTCTTTAAAGAAACCGCCTTCGTCTTGATATGCTACTGAACAAATTGATAACGGATATCAATATGCTTTGTCCATGAGTGATGAACCTGATCGTCGTTTGCTAAGTAGACAGCGCTCTGGCTTTCAAAAAACATCTCCATGCTATCATTCGAAAGACCAAATTCACCTATAATGCCTTGGAGCGTAATCGCCTCCTTGGCGCCTTCCATAATAACCATGTATTTAGCCTCTGTCGTCGACAGTATAACCGTGTCCTATAGGAAGGCCTTCCAACTCACTGGACTACCTGCTATTGTGAACAAATAACGTATCATAGATCGACGTCCATCTAGATCACCGGCATAATCTGTATTAACATATCCCACTATATCTTTGACTGACTCGTCATCCTGCTGAAAGAGTAATTCCAAGTCCAGTATACCCTGAAGATACTGTAATATCCACTTCATGACCTATCAATGCTCCTTTCTTGGATCAGTCATGAAACGACTGACCACACTGATCGCTTGTGCAATATCTAGACGAGTACATACCATGACGTGCATCAAACTGCTGACTGCGCTTGCATACGACATATAAGCCATGTAAATACGCTCGTTATCGGTGCTTAGAGGCTATCTCGTCGATAGTCAAAAGTGTGCAGTAAAGGGGATGCTAACTGGCATATCACGACCCATTCCATAACGAGAAACCATCTTCTGAAGATAACTCCACTATGTCAAATGAACTGTACCATGCTTTTGATCCGTGTGAATCTCTATCCCAAAAATTTTCTTCACACCGCCCATGTCCTGTATCTTAAATTCATCGCTCAATTGAGATTTCAGGACGACGATATTTGTCATGCTCTTTGCAACAATGATAATGTCATCCACATATAAAAGAAGAAATATCAAAGAACCGTCACGAAGCTTCCTGAAGTAGACGCAGTGATCAAACTCACTTCTGATGCACCTATGATCCCACATGAATGTGTTGAATCTCTTGTACCATTGTCTCAGTGACTGTTTGATGCCATACAAGAACTTCCTCAATCGGCACACATGGCCTGCCTTTCCTTTTATCATAAACCCCTCTGGCTGCTGCATATAGATAAGCTCCTCTAACTCACCATGCAAGAACTTTATCTTTACATCTAGCTGCTATAGCTCGAGATCAAACAATGCCACCATAGTTAACAAAAGACGAATAGAGATATGCTTCACCACAAGTGAAAATACCCCGTTGTAGTCGACGCCTTCCTTCTATAAGTAGCCCTTAGCTATCAATCGCGTCTTGTATCGAAAACCACATAGACCCTCTATTTTCTTCTTGTAAATCCACTTGCAACCGATCACTTTCTACCCTTTGGGTTTCATAATAAGCTCCCAAGTTTGATTTTTTTGTAAAGAGACTCAATCTCTTCACCTATGACTACACCCTACTCAACGTAATCCCTATCTTGGACTACCTCACGGAAAGTGGTCGGTTCCTCACCATCAACAAGGGTTAGTGCATAAGCAACAAACTCCTCATACCCGTATCTGACTTGAGCTCTGATAGTCCGTGTTTGCCTGCCGGATGTAATGGACTACTGCACTGGAACCTGAACTACCTCCTCTAGAGTAGTCACCTCTGTCAGAGTAATCTGATCTACCTCTGTAGAAACCATAGGAGTCTGTAGCTCCACCTGTAAATGATTACCATGACTTTTGCTCTCAAAATCGATCTCTAATCCCGGCTTACTATAAGTCTATAGTTGAGTCTCGTTGAAAGTCATATTTCTGCTAGTAATAAAGTTACGTGATTCTGGACACCAAATCTTGTACCCATTAACTCCAGAAGCATACCTCAAGAATATGCCCTTCTTTGTATGCGGATCCAACTTGCTATCTTTAACATGATAGTTAGTCTGACATTCAAACACTCGCAAGATCGAGTAATCCGTCGATTTGCTTGACCCAACCTCCTCCAGAGTCTTCAAATCAATCACCGTAGCTGGTGACCGGTTCATCAAATAGCATGCTGTGTTCACGGCCTCTGCCCAAAACTCTTTACCCAAGCCTGACTTAGAGACCATGCAGTGTGCTCACTGGAGTAAAGTCCGATTCATCCTCTCTATGGCTTCATTCTACTGAGGTGTCTTCCTGACCGTGAAGTGTCTGGCAATGCCTTCTTCTTCACAGTAGTGATGAAACTCGATTGATGTATATTCTCTTCCATTGTTGCTATAGAGACACTTCAACTTCTTGCTAGTTTGTTTCTCCATCAAAGTCTTCCATCTTTGAAATATCTCGAACACCTGATCTTTGGTCTTCAACATATAGACCCAGACCTTTCTGGAATAGTCGTCCATAAAAGAGACGAAGAACCTCAATCCTCCCATAGAAGCAACTCTTGAAGGACCCTAAATATTTGGATGGACATAATCTAACGTCCTCTTCATGCGATGAGCCACCATACCAAACTTAACCCGGTGTTGCTTCCCAAATACACAGTGCTTACAAAAGTCAAGCTTGACGTTCTTTACACCTGAGAGCAAATCCCACTTACTCAACTCAGAAAGACCTTTCTCGCTCATATGGCCCAAATGCTTATGCCACAACTACGACAAGATTGCCTCCAGGGGTGTGCATCGGTTCGAAACCGACCTATTTAGGCAAAACCCAAACCGATCCAACCTAGGTCGGTTTTGAGAATTTACAATCCGATCCAAACCGATTGAGACTGGAATCCAATCCAATCCAATCCAATTAAAGTCGGTTTGGATTGGATTGGATGGTCGGTTTGGGCTTTAGCCCATATACTTACTATTTTTTTTTTATTAATTTGGACATAGTTTCAACTTTAAAATGATTATTTCAAAAATTACAAAATGATACTACATTACTTACCAAAATACCAAGTTATCAACAACAATACCATTATGTCCACAATATTCATATCCATTAAATATTAAAAACTACAAAGTACAGTTTTAACAATTAAACAAAAGTTCACAACAGTTACCACTAAATTAGTAAATTATAAACCGGAGTCCGGTTCGGTTCGGTTCGGTTTAGGTCGGTTTTTAATTGATAAATCCGATAACCGATCCAATCATATCGGTTTTGAGAAATCCTGATCCAATCCGATCCGTTGAGTGTGTCGAAACCGATCAAATTCGGTCGGTTTGGTTTGGTTCGGTCTGTTTGGTCGGTTTGGTTTGGATCCTGCACACCCCTAATTGCCTCTTGATCTCCCAACAAAGTAGAAACTGATTTACTACCTGTAACAGTGCTTCCAGAAAGAATATAGAGCCTTCCAATCTTGTCACCCTTCATAACGGTCATAAGCCCTCAAGATACCTTAAGAACTCTACCTTGAGCGGTGAACTTGTATCCCAAAGAGTCCAGAGTACTAAGAGAGATAAGATTCTTCTTCAAATCTGGAACGTGACGAACGCAAATTAGAGTCCTAAAAATGCCATCATATATACGGAATTTGATTTCTCCCTTCCTGATGGTCTTTTATGCGAAACCTTTCCCCATCAAGACAGAACCACCATTTACCTCCTGATAGGAGAAGTAATCCCGATTGGGACATATGTGGTAGGAGCAACCAAAATCTAGAATTCATTTATTATTCAGATTCCTTCGAATTATGACCGATATAACTACATCGTTTGATAGGTCCTCCGCTACGTGAGCCTTGTTAAATGATATCTCAGAATATGCACTCTTCCTAAACAAACTCTCCTTCGCCTTTAGCTTAGGGCAGTCAGACTTAACATGACCTCTATTGTAACAGTTATAGCACTCCACGTCTTTTCTTGATCTAGACTTTCCTTTTGAAGAGCCCTTGTTCTTTGATCTTCTTCTCTCCACAAACAAGCCAGATCTATCTGCCTGTGATTCTATGACTGAGTGTTTCTTCCTGACATCACTAGGGAGGGTCAATGTGACTTTCTCTAATTCAAGGTGTCCTTCCCACAAAGCATCATCATAACAAGATGCTCGTAGTGCTTCAGTAAATATGAGAGAAGGATATTGATTTTGTCTTCCTCTTTGATGTCTACTTCGTGATTCAATAATTTAGACGTGATCCGACTGAATTCATTAAGGTGCTGGTGGATGGAAGTACCTTCCTTCATGCGAAACTTGTAAAGCTGCTGCTTCAAGAACAAATGATTTGTAAGAGACTTCGTCATGTACCGGCTTTCAAACTTCGTTCAGAACGTTGCTGCGGAACTCTCATACATGACGAAAAACTTGATCTTCTTTTCCAGACAAGATCAGATTGTGCTATAGGTATAAAGATCAAACTCTTCCCAATCCTCTTTTGACATCTTTACAGACATCGCCTTCAGATTATACAGAACTTTGTGAAGACCCTGTTCAATCAACAGATCTCTAACGCTAACTTGCCATAAGACAAAGTTAGTCTTTCCATCAAATTTTTCTACATCAATCTTTAGATTCGACACCTTTGAATGATTGGTTGCCATGACAATTGATCAAGAACGATGAATACCTGCTCTGATACCATATTGTTGCAGATCGCCCTCGATGATACCGGATGATCAATCCAATATTGAATTGCTCCGACCGCATGGGTCAACAGAGATCATTTGCAAAATAACGATTCTCCGACGAATCGATGTAGAACAAGCAATTCACCACATAATAGAGAAATAACAAAGAAAGAGAAACAATTAACCACAAAGCAATCACACAGAGAGAGAGATGAGAGATTTATATGGAAACCCTTGAGGGAAAAATCACGGGCGAAGACGATCGGACGATGCACTATCACGAAGAATGGAACGGAGTTACAAGCAATGCCCAACTCCAATGAGATAAACTCCCTTCACTGATAGCATTTCCTTCTTCTTCAAATCCCTCTTCAAGCCTCTCTCAAGTTTCCTCTTCAATGCACACAAAAGCCTCTTTCATCCCCAAAGCTCTAGACACCTTTATATACCAGGAGAATAGGTTACACAAGTTTAATCCCGAGATTCCCACAAAAGAGTCAAATCTGGAAGGTTGAATCGTTCATGACTGGGTCAAACCCGTGTTTGTCAGGCACAGTCGTGCGCACGACTGGGCAAAATCATGCGCATGCTTGCCTATATGCTTCTGCTGAGGACGTGTCGAAAAACTCGGGGGTCAAAGTCGGGCACACGACTGCCTGTGGACAGACACGCCTTTTCTTCAAGGACGTGTCGACTTTATCGGAGGGCCGGGTCATGCGCACGACCTGTCCAGGTCGTGCGCACGACTTCTGTAGTCAAGCCATACCACAACAAAATACCTTTAAAATTAAAAAAAAAAATGATTTAGCCCGAATGGTCAACCAGAATGGTGTCTGGATCACAGATGTTTGTTGCACCTAGCCTTGATTGATGAATCACACTCAACCCTGACCGACAAGTAAAGAGACGCTGGGATTGGATACCACATCATTCTGGTTAAACATTTTGGGTTTTATAACATTGCTCTTTTAGAAATATGCAATATGGTTTTCGGCTATGTTCCTCAGAAATGGGCTCATTCTCATATTCTTTCGATAAAACCATCTCTTATCCAAGGATTTACAAATCTTCATGCATCTGATATGTATAATGGTTCTTGATTTCACACTGAGGATAGAGGATGTGCAATAGGATTTACAATTCAAACGTATTTGGTTAAGAAATAAAATCTCACAAAAAGTGGGCTTTCATTTACCGAGAAACAAGCAAACATACAAGGTCTGTTGTGAAAGTACACGAGAATTGGCCCCTTTTATGCGAATTCCGATTCCTAGAAAGAAACACAGCCTTATAGAATTTTTGAATCTTATCATCAAATTCATCTACCTTCTACCTTTTTAGGCATTTCCCCTTGCTTCCCTCTTGTGTTGTACTCTGGTTGGCACTATATGTTTATTATATGTTTTATCCCCCATATCAATATGCCACTAGCATATTGTGTTGTTCATTGTAATAAATTTGTGTATGAGAATTGTATTTTCTTGGTAGGATCTTCATCGCAAATTTTGGATCACATTACTCGTCATGACTTGGTGGTGGAGACCTAGAATTCAATCGGCAATGCGGCTTCACATGAGGCAATAAAAGGACTGGATGGTTAACCTTTGCGGGGTGGATTTGTTATGCCCATAAAACTCAAGATAGAGCGTCTTCTTCTTCTTCTTCTTTTTTTGTAGTACATAATCTGCTGGTCATTATTAAATGACCTGTATGTTCTCCCGCACGTAGGTTGTCAGAAATATCGAAAATACTGTGGTCCAGCAACCAACGAACCCCTTAACTCGAGCTTCATTTGCTATCCAATTTGCAGCACCATTGGATGATCGAGGAATCCACTGGATAGAAACCCCGCTAACTTACCTCCATGCCTGTAAACATGACATAATAATAGGGCAGAGATCTCCAGCACAGCCCTTTCCAAGGAGGAAAGCATCACGCGTCTTAATCGCATCAGTCAGAACTAGCACCTTATGAATCTCCTGCCTGGACAACATCCGGAAAGTTTCATTCAAAGCCTACAATTCAACATGCAAAGAGGATTGCACTCGACATTGTGCTGATGCTGCTGCTTTAATCACTCCATCACCGGTAGCCATGACCCAAGCACTACCAGCAATCATCTCCGCAGATGTGAATGACTCATCTGTCCATAATATGAAGTCAAACACTTCGTTCACTGGGGGCAATGGCTCTATCCCACGAACAAACCGGTGACACTTATGATTGCCCTCTCTCATCGATGTTTGAGCATTACCCTCTTCACGGTCATACGCTTTCCCACACCAAGGACATTTTTTTTTTTTTGAGAATCCCTCTCAGTGAGATGAGGGGGGGTCAGCCTAGACCCCTACCGGTTTATTAAAATAAAAAGAAAGTACAGAGAATGCCTAAGAGGCACCGACACCCGAGGTGTACCCACTTCCAACACGGGCTAACAAAATTGCCCTGCGCAACAAACAAGAAAAACAAAAACCGAAAGTCCTAAGGCTTAGAAACCCTCGATCTTTCCAAATCACGGAACTGTGCAAGTAGCCATCCCTCGTCTTTCCACTTGATGGAGAGGCCGACAGCTGAAGCTAAATCAAGGATGGTTCTGTCCTCCAGCCGGTTGAGGGGTAGGCTCAGATCCTCTCCATCAAGTTTAGACAATTGATCATGATGATCCTGCATAAGTGGGATCCTAGGCCGTGGTGGTCGGCGGTGCATGTCGGATTCAAGGGCTCGAGATTTGGCTCGAAGCGAAGCCCTGGCTTCAATCGAGTCCGACCCTCGATTAGCTAGTCTAGGACTGCGGCGAGCGAGTCCCCCCTCCTCTAAGCCTCCAACTTGTGAAACCCCATCATCCGAGGGTGGGGCCACTGCAGGAATTGAAATCCCATGGACCTCCACAACGTTGCTGACTCCCGAGTTGTCCTTGTTGACCTGCTGCTGCTCCTCGTCAACTATACTTTCCACTACTAGCTCCAAGGCCGCATCCACAGCCTCCGAAACCCCCAAATCCAAATGGCGCTCACGACTCTCTGCAACAACAGCCACCTGATTACCATCCAAGGGCTCCATCATACCAGTCCCTAGATGGTCATCCTCTATTTCCCTGCTAACCTCTTCAACCTGAACCGCATTAGCTGATGTCCCTGCATCGCTGACGGCATTAACCACTCCGGTCACTCGGGGTGAGCCCGACTCAAGATGCCCCTCTTTTGGTTGCCCACTGTCGGCACCAGAATAACATGTTTCATCACCAACTAGCCCAATTGGATCCCTCAAGGCCTCCCCTCCTCGAGGCTCGGTGCCATGCTCCACAGGGAGATCGTCCCTTGCCTTCTTACCCTCAACTTCAGCAAGAGTCCCCACATCCACCCCGCGTCCGAGAGATCCCTCACGAGGGGAACTATGCTCATTCTCTTGGACCGAGAATCGGGAGCCCGAGACTTGCAACCCTACCTTGTTGGTAGCCATCCTGTGCTTTGTCTTATGTCCACCACCTGCATCAATGGACGAGGCCAAATTATCAACCTCGGCCTCCCGGATCACTGACGCTGCTCCACTAACAAGGGCTGTGGAACCTCCAACTCCTCGATTAGCACAATTAGCCCCCCTATAGGAAGGAGCACTCCCTGTATGGGGCTTGCTGAAATTGCCAGAAGCAACTCCCACAGGCCTCCAACCCCTCACACCATCCTTAGCACCCATCTTCCGGCTGGGTCCCCGATAGGAATTAGGAGCAATCCTATTAATCGGATTTTTCTGTGCATTGCCACCACAAGCCGAGGTAGCATGCCCAAAAATCCTGCACTTCGCACAACTAGTCGGCTTCCACTTGTATAAAACTTTCTGCGTAAAGAGGACTTCCTCGTTTTCACCTTGGCCCGGTACAACATTGGGCAATTCGTCGCCAAATTTGACCTCGACACAACATCTAGCATAGTTCCGTCGAGCACCTTGGGCAGTCGGACGGTCTCTCGTGAGGGGAACCCCAATCAAGCTTGTCAAACGGCTAATACCTTTCTTGGACCACCAATCGATCGGTAGATCCGGTAATCTAATTCATATGGGAATTTTATCGAGCGGATTGCGATCATATTTTATATCCTTGTGCCACCTCTTCAAGATCACAAGTCGGCCCTCAAAGTACCAAGGGCCCTCTTCTAGCACTCTAGTGCTATCACTAGCCACCAGAAATTTGAATAAAAAAAGGCCATTCTCCCTCGAAAATATTTCCAACTCGCCCACCGGTTTCCATAATTTATGCATCACTTCTTGGAACTTCGGAAAGAAGGGCTTTCTCCCCACAACATAGCCCACCAGTGTATGCTCCCAACCCCTCAAATTAGCTTCAATCTCACTTGAAGGCAAGATAGCATATTTAACTCCTTTGCGCACTTCTGGCTCGACGAAGTGTAGTCGAAGATCCTCCGCCTCCAAAGATGATCCTCCACAAATGGCCCTCCACGATTGCCCTATGACAGGTATAGCCTTGCAAGCTTCTGCTGCACCTTGATCTTTCTCCGAGGAAGGCCCCAATCCTGGTTCAGAAATATCAGCAAACACTTGATGTGCGTCAGACTCACCTACATCAACAACTGAAGCATCTCCGCCTCGTCTGTTCCCCAATGCCATAGAACCACCCAAGGTTGATTTAGGACTATGCGGAGAATAGATTAGGGGAGGAAAATCCCCAAAATTTTCTAGATCCACGGACGGATCTAATCTAGCACTCCTCGGATCCCCGTTAGCCCTTGGCCCCTTGCCTCGAGAGGTGTTGCCACCACCATCCAAGATCTTGTTCCCAACACCAAGTTGACGACTAGAAGCCACGGCCCCCGAATCCCTCACGCCTCCAGAAGCTCCAACTTGCTCCACCGAGATAATCCCATGGGAGGAACCTCCCATGGGAGAGGATCCGGCCTTCAACCTCGGTCTCTGCTCCTGCTCGGTGAAATGACGCTCCGCTCCGCTCGTCGGTGTAGACGTCTCTTTAAGAAAGCAATGCCCTTTGATTCTTTGTCGCCTTCTTTAGACTATCCCCTTTGGCCCTCAGAAATCACTCCATGCAACTATCGTTGTAGAATTTCTCCCGTCAACAATGAAGGGGAGAAGACCTCGAACCAAGGACATTCACGGAGAAGATAGAGCGTCTTCTCAATGGCCCTTGCTTCCTTCAAGCTTCTTCAATTTATCCATTATATCTTTGTTGGTGGCTTCAGCTTGTCCATTTCCTAGTTGGTATAATCGTAAAGAAAAGTTCTATGCCATTATTGGCAAATAAATCTTTTATCAGGACCAACTCAAATTGGTTATTTCCTCCACAAAAAAAAAAGTTAAATTGGTTGCGATTGTCTGCGGTGAATGCTCTTGAGACTCATAATTGATACATTATGCTGGTCTTTACAAGCTTCTGCACTTTGGCCTCATGGATCTAGCTTAAGGGGATGACCTCACCTCATTTGGTGAGGTAGGTAGTCAGACGGAATGAACAAGGGTGGGCCTGGGTGGCAATGGGTCGGGTCGGGTCGGGTCGGGCTGAGACTTAGATACAAGGGCAAAACATCCAACCCAATCCCGACCCTTTTAATAAACGGATCAAAAACATAAATCCAAACCCGACCAATCTAATAAACCGTTTGACTCGATCCGACCTGACTCGTTTAACTAATTTAATAAATGATTTGGCTTGGGTCGGGTGGCTCGAGTTGGGTCAATAGAACCCATATAAATCGGTCGAGTTGGGGTGTCGGGTTGGGTTGACCCAATCATTTCTTAAACATGTCAAGTCGGATCAATGGGGTTACAAGTACAAATCCAAACCCAACCCATTAAATAAATGGGTCAATCGGGTCAACACGTTTAGGACCCTAACCCGTTTAGGCTAAACCCAAACCCGTCAACTTCAGGTCGGGTTGGCGGGTCGGGTCAAGGATTGCCACCCTATAAGGGGCATAGTGATGGATAATGGGTGAAGCTCCTCGGCCGGCTAGTGAATGCTCACATGCTTTTGGCATCAGACGTACTTTTTTGACGTAATTTTTGATGTAATATTTCGCATCATGGAGGAGGTACGACAAGAAGTATCCCTTCATAGTATCTTGGGCGCCAAAGATGGATCCATGAGTGGTTAATGAACATATTATCCCTAGGATATTAGGCACTTTTGGGTAGGGGTGGCAATGGGTCGGGTCGGGTCGGGTCGGGTCGGGTTGAGACATAGGTATAAGGGCAAAACACCCAATCCGAACCTGACCCCTTTTAGGTCAAAAACTTAAATCCAAACCTGACCCGTCTAATAAACGGGTTGACCCGACCCGACCAGTTTAACCCGTTTACTAAACGGGTCGGGTCATGTCGGGTTGGGTCAACAGAACCCATGTAAACCTGCCGGGGTCAAGACAAGTTGGATTGGGCGGGGTTTGATCGGGTTGGTTCGGGTGAATCGGGTTGGCTCGGGTTGCTCGGGTCGGGTCGGGTTGACACGGCCCATTTGGTAAACGGGTCAAGTCGAGTCAATCGGGTTATAAGTACAAACCCGAACCCAACCCACTAAATAAACGGGTCAATCGGGTCGACCCATTTATGACACGAACCCGTTTAGGCCTAATCCAAACCAGCTAACTTCGGGCCGGGTTCGGGTCGGGTCCAGGATTGCCACCCCTAGTGGTGACGGACGCACAATAGGCTCGTGAGGCTTTGGTGTTGAATAAGGGGAGCTCGGTGGAGCTATGCCCTATTTTACTGGAGTGTTTGCCGGCTTGGGAGAAGCTTCATGTTAGTGATAGTGTATAGCATTGAGATACAGATACCCGTATATACCTGTATAGGATACCCTTTGTTCTTTCCCCTTGTATCTTCTTATATATTTGGCCTTGGCCTAATGAGATGGCTTAATCCTTCTCCCCAAGATCCCTAGCATCCCTCTCTCTCTCCTTCTCTCCTCATGCTAGTGATTCTTGTGACATGGTATCAGAGCGAGGTTCTTCTCCAGATCTGAGACCTCTTCTCCGGCTGTCTTCTCCGGCCGGATCGTCGCTTCCTCCGACCGGATCTCCTCCCGCCAGATCTGTGAGACCAGATCTGTCTCCATCGCTGTCTCCATCGCCGGATCTGTACCAGACCTCTTCTCCGGCTGTCTTCATCGCCGGATCTGTGAAACTCCTCACCGGCGACTGTGCGAAACTCCTCACCGGCGACTGTGCGACCGGATCTGTACCGGACCTCTTCTCCGACCGTCATCACCGTCCGGATCTGTGATCTCCTCGCCGGATCTGTGATCTGTACCGGACCGGATCTGAGATCTCCTCACCGGCGACTGTGCGACCGGATCTGTACCCGATCTGTCTCCTCCGGCAACTGTGCGATCGGATCTGTACTGGACCTCTTCTCCGACCATCATCACCGTCCGGATCTGTGATCTCCTCGCCGGATCTGTGATCTGTACCGGACCGGATCTGAGATCTCCTCACCGGATCTGTGATCTGTACCGAGTCTCCTCTCCGGCTGTCATCTGTGAAGCTCCTCACCGAATCTGTGATCTGTACCGAGCCTCCTCACCGGCGATTGTGCGTCCGGAGCTCCACCGGCTTGTTCCCTTCACCGGCTATCTTCACCCACAACTTGGTACCAGCTGTACGGCTCACACAGAACTCCAAGGGAGTCGGTGAAACAAACAGAACTCCAAGGGAGGATGAGCTTGTCTGAATCTTTTGGGTAGGGGTGAAGGAAGTGTTCGAAGAGATTAAGGGAATCACCACTTCAATCTACCTACTGTGCCCTGCTGACCTCCGGAGCTCCATCGGCAAGCCACGAAGTGACAGATCCTCTCCGATATCTGAGTGAGTTGCCATGGCCGACTCCTCCTCTGTCGATGCTCCTCCTCCCGTGCCACCACACTCCGAGAGCCTCCCGTTCGAGTATACTCGCGACTTCTTACCGAGCTCGACGGATTTCCCTCTCGCCTCCTCCGCCGACTGGGAAGCATGGGCAGCAACCGTTCAGACCACCCTTCTCGGACGAGGCCTTCTTGGATTACTCGACGGCACCATCACGGCACCGAGTCAGGCTTTCCCAGCCGCTCTTCAAGCGTGGCGTCTTCGTGATGCACGGGTCGCCGCCTACCTTGTCGCTTCGGTCGATCGGACGATGCGTGCCGACCTCGCTGCTCTTGGAGCATCTGCAGCTATATGGCGCTCCTTAGTTGAGCGTTTCGTGGAGTCGAGCGGTGCCCGCGAGTATGCTCTTCTCTCCCAGGTCCAATCGGAACAGCAGGGTGATCGTACGATCCAGCAATTCCATGCGCAGATGCGTGGTTACTGGCGGGAGCTTCAGTCACTGGTGCCTCCCGTCCCTCCCGAGTGCCGTGCCACCCACCAAACCTTCTGGGAGCGCCGTCAGCTTTACCAGTTCCTGATGGCCCTTCGACCGGAGTTTGGCCCACTTGCTGGCGCCCTGATCCACCGAGATCCATTTCCACGCTTGGATGCTGCCATTGCTGAGTTCGTCGCCGAAGAGACCAGGCTGTGCACCATAGCCACCAGGGCTCCTCCGTCCCCCTCCAGCCATACGGGCGTCCTTGCTGCAGCTCCAGCTGTCTCTCTTACTTCTGCTTCTGGTCGTGATCGGTTTGTGTGCACTCACTGCCACAAATCAGGCCATGTCGTCGCCACATGTTGGAAGCTGCATCCCGAGAAGAGGCAGGGACCCCGAGGACGTGGTCGCCCCGTTAGCTCTACTGCTGCTGCCGCTACTGCTCCGTCCTCTCCTTGCACGATTCCATCATCACCTCGAGGTTCCTTGGACGCCCCTGACGCTACTCAGTTACTTCAGCAGCAGCTTGCACAGCTTCAGTTCCGCCTAGACCAGCAGGCGAGCTTCAGCTCCGCCGAGGCTTCCAGCGCCTCCAGTTCCTCTGCTCACTTAGCCACCCCCGGTACCTTCGCAACTTGGATTCTGGACTCTGGGGCCTCCCATCACATGACTTCCACTGCTTCCTTGCTTACCGACTGCCGACCAGCCTCGCACATCCCATCGATACAAACTGCAGATGGCTCTTCTTTAGCCATCTCACAGTGTGGATCGATTACCACCACTACAGAACCGAGCGGTCGTCTCTCTTTACCCAATGTGTTGCATGTACCCCAGCTTCGCATGCAGCTCATCTCCATTAGCAGTCTTTGTGACTCTGGCTGTGTTGTGACTTTCTCTCATTCTTCTTGTGTTGTGCAGGATCCACGTACCGGACGGGTGATTGGCGCTGGTCGTAGGTCAGGCGGACTGTACCACCTCGAGCATCTCCACCTTCCCCCCATTCCACCTTCTGGCGTTTGTAGTTTAGTTTCTTCCGATGCCGACCTGTGGCACCGAAGACTAGGCCATATTTCTGAGTCTCGCCTTAAGAGCTTACTCCAGACTGGAGCTCTAGGTCGTTGCTCTTTCTCTTCTTTATCTACATGTACCGGTTGTAAGTTTGCCAAAGCTACAGCCTTACCTTTTCCTTCTAGTATCTCTCAGAGTTCTGCTCCCTTTGACTTAGTACACTCTGATATCTGGGGCCCTGCACCTCTTCCTTCGATGTGTGGCTATCGGTACTATATCTCTTTCATCGATGACTTCAACCGATACACTTGGGTTTACCTTCTTCAGCACCGCTCTGAGGTTCCTCAGGTCTACCAGATTTTCACCTCGATGGTCCACACACAGTTCGGTTGTCGCATTAAGACCTTTCGGTCTGATTGCGCCCTCGAGTATCTCTCTACTGCTATGCGGACGCTTCTTCAGTCCCATGGGACCTTATTCTAGCACTCCTGTCCTCACACACACGAGCAAAACGGAGTAGCCGAGCGGAAGCACCGTCATATCCTTGAGACGACGCGTGCTCTTCTTCTCTCTGCTTCCGTTCCACGCACTTTCTGGGCCGAGGCTGTCTTGACCTCCGTCAACATCATCAACATCACCCCTTCGTCTGTTCTCTCAGGCAGTGCCTCTCCCCACGAGCGTCTTTTTCTCTTCCCCTCCTGACTACAGTTTGCTCCGTACCTTCGGATGCACCTGTTTCGTTCTTCTTCCGCCCCATGAGCGCACGAAATTATCCGAACGTGCAGTTAAATTTATCCTCCTAGGAATCAGTGCCGAGCATAAGGGTTATCGTTGCTATGACCCCTTGACTCGTCGTCTTCGTATCTCTAGACACGTCTCCTTCGTCGAGGATGCCCCTTATTACTCCTCTACAGCTCAGGACCTCACTTTCTTGGAGACTCCTCCCACTCTGTCTCCGACTCTCGAGCCTCTTCTATCACCCAGCTCTACTTCTCCCCCTGTTTCTAGTGATTCTTCCATGGAGTCTTCCTCTGTCCCCTCCTCTCCTCCGTCACCGGTTGCTTCCGTAGATCTTCCTCATACTCCCGATGCCTCTGGTACTCCGCCTGCTACGCCCAGTCCGACGCCGCCGGTCGTGGATCCTCACCCGCAGCCCCGCTACCCTCAGCGCGAGCACCACCCACCTGATCGCTTCAGCTTTAGCTCTGACCCACCTGACCGTTTTGGCTTTGCCACGGTCACCTCCTACTCGCCTCAGTTTACAGCCTTTCTTGCAGCCCTTCACACAGACCAGGAGCCTCGGTCGTACCGGGAGGCCGTCCAGTCCCCTCAGTGGCGACAGGCTATGAGCGAGGAATTTCAGGCATTTCAGCAGACTCAGACTTGGGATATCGTTCCCCTTCCTGTTGGTATTGAGCCTGTCAGTTGCCGGTGGGTCTACAAGGTCAAGCGGCGGCCTGATGGTTCCATCGAGCGGCACAAGGCTCGATTGGTGGCTTGTGGCTTCACTCAGGCTTACGGCATAGACTACGAGGAGACTTTCGCACCTGTAGCTCAGATGACCTCCGTTCGTGCACTTCTGGCAGTTGCAGCAGTCCGTCGATGGCCTCTTCTCCAGATGGACGTGAAGAATGCCTTTCTCCATGGTGATCTTTCAGAGGTCGTCTACATGCAGCCACCTCCTGGTTTGCATACTCCTCCCCAGCATGTCTGTCGCCTCCGTCGAGCTATCTACGGACTCAAGCAAGCCTCTCGTGCTTGGTTTGAGTGCTTCCGACGAGCCGTCACCGAGATCGGCTACATTGAGAGCTCACAGGACCACTCACTTTTTGTACGGTCATCTCCTCAGGGCAGGGCGATTCTCCTATTATACGTCGACGATATGATCATCACAGGTGATGACTCAGCTGCCATCACTTTCCTTCAACAGCATCTTCGGCGCCGGTTCCAGATGAAGGATTTAGGTCCTCTTCGGTACTTCCTTGGGCTAGAGATCGCCCAAAGTGAGCGAGGGATTCTGCTATCTCAGCAGAAGTACACAGCCGACATCCTCAGTCGAGCTGCACTTTCCGATGATCGCTCCGCTGTCACCCCTCTCGAGCTTCACGTGAAGCTTCGTCCCACCGATGGTGAGCCTCTCTCAGATCCTACTCGGTACCGACAGATCGTTGGCCAGTTGGTTTATCTCTGCATCACCAGGCCCGACATTGCTCATGCCGTTAGCATCATCAGCCAGTTTGTCGAAGCCCCTCGCTCTGCTCACTATGCTGCCCTTCTTCGGCTTCTTCGTTATCTCCGAGGCACCATCACCCGGTCGCTCCTCCTATCATCGACTTCTCCTCTGGTCCTGCGTGCCTACTCGGATGCCGACTGGGCTGGTGATCCGACCACTCGTCGATCGACTACCGGCTATTGCCTATTTCTTGGAGATTCTCTTATCTCATGGCGCAGCAAGAAGCAGAGCGTTGTCTCTCTCTCCAGTACTGAAGCAGAGTTTCGAGCCATGGCCTCTACTACCAAAGAGATCGTTCACTTGCGACGACTTCTCGGAGATCTAGGGGTTCAGATATCTGAACCTACATCCCTTCACTGTGACAATCGGAGTGCTATACAGATTGTCACTAACCCGGTCTTTCACGAGAGGACGAAACACATCGAGCTCGATTGCTACTACTCTCGCCAGGAGTATGAGGCCGGAACTATCTCTCTCCCTTTTGTTTCCTCCGGAGAACAGATTGCCGACTTCTTCACGAAGTCACATCCTGCTCCACGCTTTCAGTTTTTGCTTAGCAAACTCATGGTGCATGACCCACCTTGAGTTTGAGGGGGGCTAGCTGTTAGTGATAGTGTATAGCATTGAGATACAGATACCCGTATATACCTGTATAGGATACCCTTTGTTCTTTCCCCTTGTATCTTCTTATATATTTGGCCTTGGCCTAATGAGATGGCTTAATCCTTCTCCCCAAGATCCCTAGCATCCCTCTCTCTCCTTCTCTCCTCATGCTAGTGATTCTTGTGACACTTCACAATGTGTCAGTGCACTGGGTGACCTGAGTTACTAACGGGGCAGCGCACTAGTTAGCCAAGGAAGCTATGAACCGACATCTAGTGGGTTCCTGAGATGATACGTACGTTCTCGTCCAACCTTGGAATCCTTGTGATGGAGGAACTTCAGATCGTTGTGCAATGACCAAAGTATGGAGTACCTTGGAATCCTTGTGATGGAGGACCTTCATGGATCTCTTTAAGGATCATCTTGGCTTGGTTGAGGTCAAGATATCGAAAATAAGGCCCTTTGAAAGACTTCTCGTCGATATAGGATCCTCTGAGAGGGGTGTCGACTTATGGGTCCTTAGCCATGTCTAATCTGTAGCCATATCTAATCTCATCATGACTGCTTCGTACTCAACTTCATTGTTAGTGAAGAGCGGCCATCCCTGGCTCTCTATCCGACTTCCTCGTGGAAGACTCGATGTGGCTAGTTGACGATCCGGATATATGCGTGAGAGGCATAGATTGATCGCCGCAATTCGCATCTTCCCACGATCGGCTCCAGAAAGCCACAACAAACTTTTGTGGTTCCGTTACTCTCCCAAGTCTATTTCTCAACAAGTTTTTCCTTTATCTTTTGCTCCTACCTGGATCCAAATACAAATACCCTTTGGTATGGTGGTCCTCGGATAGGGCCAAGGACCCTCGTTCGTGAGAACCAATACTTGATTTTCTCTTTTTTTTTTTTTGGTAGAGCGGAAAAAGTGGTCATATTCATCATGACCTGGATGTCCGTAGAGACCAGACCCACCAAACACTAGACCGTTCTTCATGGCGGTCACCCACACCCCACTTGCAATCTCGTTTGGCGATCAAAAGGCCTCATTCGTCCATACAATGTAACCAACCCCTTCCATTAGTAGTGAAGAGCACTGATATCGTCAAGCACAATTGTCAACTCTTGTCACACCTTATAAACTATCTCCAGGTGTGACCCCATTGGGTTGCCCTATGGCGAAGAGGATCTGGTTGCATTTCGAAGACATCGATGGTATAGCCTCTCATCCTCTTAACCTACGGGTAACACACTTGGAGACTCCGTGAGATAAAAAAGGAACTTCGCAGCCCTTGGGATATTCTGGCTATGAGCATTCTTTGGACCCTTTGGCTAGAGCGGAACAAGCGCATCTTTCACCGCCTCAGGAGTCTTGACTCTTGGCTATTGACCTATTGGATCTTGGTCGTCACATCGTACCTCCACGAGCGCCAGATTAGTCCCTCGAAGCCACGTGAGGAGGGGGAGTTGGCTTCTCCTTTGGCTTTAGTGAGAGGGGGAGATTTGTTGGGATTTAGTCCCACATCGGCTGGGGATGGGCATATGGTGTCTTCACATACCCTCTTGTGGACCTGCTCTTACAACTCGGGTTTTGAGGCATGAGGGTAGCTATATAGTGTGGGTCTCCCTACCCGCCAACTAGGCGTTTAGATTTCTTTGATGCCCCTCTTTTGTCAAGTTACGTTGGTCAACTTTTATGCATCGATCAATTTTTTTGTCGCTTTTCTCTTTGTATTTGTTTCCTGCCGTTTGCTTTAATAAACCGCTAAAGGTCTAGGCCGAATCCCCCCTCACTCTGAGAGGGATTTCTCAAGATAAAAAAAAGAAATGCGTCAATTTTGGAGAGTTGGCGACAATTTGACAACAAATCAAAAAATTCTTCTCAATCTTCATTACAGTCGACCTCATTTTGACGAGATAAAACTCATATGATGATGGTGATGATGATTATTTCGGTCCTTTTGCAGTTCTAGAACCAAGTCGGCAAGGGTGGATGGGTGTGGCTGAAAAGTTCACATCAACATATCACTCTTTGATTCTCCCCTTCATAATTTCACCAGTAATTATGCCATACTATGTAACCAGTCCATTATTATTATTATTATTATTATTTTAGAACCCCCTCAGTGTCTCGTCTGAGCGAGGGTTAAGGGAGAACAATTTTGTTCGAATTTCTTAAAAAGGTTGGAGCATCATCCTCGCTCTCATTGGTCCATTTCAAAGTTTTTTTGGTCATTTCACCATGATGAATAGTGCAAAATGACTCACATACATACCCTTGAAATGGACCAATGAGAGTCAGGGTGATGCTCCAGCCCCTTTAAGGAGGTTGGAACAAAATCGTTCTCGGATTAGGGCATAGACCCCTACTAGTTATTAATTTAATTCAAGCAGGAATCGATCCCACGTCTCGGGTCCATTACTTAATTTACCACCTCACCTTGCTGGCACTCGTAACCAGTCCATTATTTTCTTTTTTTTTTTGGTATTATCAAAGGGGAGGTCACCGGATCTCCGGGAGGCGCCACAGCCCGGTGCAAGCCACAACAACCGCCACACACCGACGGAGTGTACAGGAGGCCTAAAACCTCAAAATCACAAAGTCCCGAAGGGTGAAACGCCACTCCGGCGTGAAACCAACAGCCCCAAAACCAACAACCAGTCCATTATTTTCAGCTTCTAAAAGTCCAAGCTTATCCAAATTTCCCATTCCCTAACCCCTCACCTACCTTATTTCTCCACAAGCTTCCATCTATCAACCCCAAACTTGCTCATTGGATTGACCCCACATCATATCCTACCTAACAACATGCTTTCAGCTCTCACATCTCATGCTCACATGGTGCACTTTAGGCCTTAAAATCCAAGTTCTCACTGTTATATGTCATTTTCAAGTCAAGAAATATATGCTGGTTCCATGACAAAACGGTCCATTTGATAATGATAATTGATGCACTGTTTCATTGGTGTGATCATGAATTTGAAACATTTGGATGTTCATCGCTCTGCGGCTCGGCTCAACTACCACGCATGACAAGAGCCGTCCGATGTTAGATACCATTGGATGGTTCTTCCCTTGGAATCACCCTCTAGCCTAAATGAAATAAAGATGAAATTGTTATTGGAAGCCCCACTTTGTCCAATGTCAATGTGAGCATCATGTTATTCCACAAGGGGATAGGCCAGAGAGTCTGGCAAAGCAATTGATGCTTGGATGAGGAGGTTGTGGGTTCGATTCCTATCCCCCCCCCCTATCGAGTTACCCAGGAGGGATTAGTCAGAGCCCGAGATGGGTCTATTGCCCGAAGGGTTTTGGGACACCAGCCGATCTCTAAACGAATAAACACATAAAAAAAAATGTAAGCATCATGTTATGCTAGTCTGATTTGCAGAAGGGCCCAATACTCTGATGCTAATCAATTGTATTTTTAATTTAGTATTGTATTTTTGTGGAGGTTTAGTGGTGGTGGTCTCCATTGGGGGGTTGGTGGGGGTTTGGAGCCTTTCCTTTGTTGCCTTAACAGAACAACAAGAACCAAACCACAAGGACCAAATTAATTGCAAGGTGTCCCCCAAAGAGAGCAACACATTTTTGGGACATTCTTCCAAGCAAAGGTGATACTTTCCTTCCCTTTTACTTTTAAGCCACTCCACCCTGCATTGCCTGGAGGCTGACTCAGCTTACCTTGAAGCATTTTGCTTGTCAGTTTCAAACAAACAAGTGACCTGGAAGACAAGCTAGTGCACAAAAGAGCTTCTTGGCTCACAACTGGCAAGAATAAAAGAACTCAAAGCTTCTGTCTTCTTGTGCAGTGGTGCAGCTGACTGTATTACCATTAATTGACTACCATACTGTATTCTCCTACATTGGAAATAATACATTTGTTCCATAGTGTTTTTTTTTTAAGGTGGTCATCGAGAACAAGGGCCGAGATTACATTAGGGAACCCGGACGTTCAGTATCCTTCAACTCCAGTTATACGGGCTTCCCTCGCCATCCAATGAGCCGCACGATTCGCCGTCCGCCATACCCAACTCCTTACACCTGTTGCCATAGTTGTATACAGTCCAAAATGAGAGGACACATTTCACTGGTAATCTCCTTCCTGAGCAGCAAGGCGTCACGAGCCCTAGCTACTAGCATCTGTGAGGATCACCACACTGCAACACTTATTACTGGCCAGTTTCTCAAATGCCCCTTTTAAGGCACTGAGTTCCGCCGATATAGGGCATCCACCTGACATCAGAAAGCCGCAGCCGCCCTTACTTGGCCCGTTCGTGAAGGTAGAGCACAGGCCCCACTTGCTATCTCACCCGCCGCGTGGAAGGAGCCATTCATCCACAAATATCGCCTATGCATCGCCCCACCAATCTCCCACTCGGCAAGTTGTATGTAACGCCCACACAAACCGATAACAGAGCGACAGCCCATGTTGCACACTAGGGGTGGGACTTGGTCGGGTTGAAGGGTCTGCCTATGCCCAACCCGACCTACACACACCTCAACCCGTTTTACCCGTGGAACCCAGGGAACCCGAGGAAGATCAACTCGTGCTTGCCCATGTCAGGATGCCCAATTTGCCCAAAAATGGGCAGGTTGGACGGGTTTAATTTGATCACGATAAATAGAAATATTTGAGCTCTAAAAACCAAAAGACGAAAAACAAAGTAAATTATTCTATTAACCATCAATTGCCACCATTACAACAAATAAAATCAGCTAACATCACTCTCTCTCTCTCTCTCTCTCTCTCTCTCTCTCTCTCTCTCTCTCTCTCTCTCTCTCTCTCTCTCTCTCTCTCTCTCTCTCTCTAATTCTCTAAAACATCCATCGAATGGTTCAACAATAGCAACCCTACAAGCATGTATGCCACTGTACTCGCATCCTCGGGTTCCTCGGGTTGGGAAAGATGATGCCCAAACCCGTTCAAATTGAAATCAAGTTGATCTTTTTTTGTCTAAACCCGTCAGACCCGCCCAAGTCCCACCCCTATTGCACACCTTGCCGAATGAGGGCGGGGGGACCTTTGGAAAAGTTGAGCACAGTGATCCTTCCAAATTTGTCACATGGCCATCCCAACTATTTCACTTGGGATCGGATATCCATTACACTACACCTCCCTAGAACCAGGTCTCAAGAGGTTGACTGACTCTCCATTAATAACAGTCGAGTGCTTTGTAGTTTGATGTCATGACATTTCTATCATTCAATAATGTATTTGTCGTGTCTAATTAATATGACGAATATGTTACAATCAATGTAATGATTGTATAAGGAAAATGAACTTTTTTTAATTGGGATATACATGTCTGGTTAGAGCGGTGCATGTTAGTATCCACCTACAAGATAGACTATGGTTCGAAGCCTCTGACAATCACAAGAGTACAAATATATATACATTTTTACCTGAGACCATCCTTGTATTCTCCCTTGCTCGGACCGACCCAATGCCTAATTTGTAAGCTCGAACCACAAGATGCCCAACAAAGAATCCTACCCCCGAAGGGACTTATTCCCATGCGATATTGGAACACCAAAGAGACCCGGCGTACTCGCAAAGAGAATATGAAATTCATTATATTTTAATAAGAGAAATGTTATTCAGCCCGAAGTTTTGTCCCGAATTCGCCTGCCAGAAAGATGTGGCAGTGTGCAACTGGTGGCTGAAACCCACTAGCAATTTTAAAATCTTTAACAACACCAGTTGCATGCTGTTACGTCTTTCGGGCCGGCGAATTCGGGTCAAACCTTCGCGCTGAATAGCATTTCTCTTTTAATTAGAGAGAGAGAGAGAGAGAGAGAGAGAGAGAGAGAGAGAGAGAGAGAGAGAGAGAGAGAGAGAGAGAGAGAAAGAAAGAGAGAGAACCACTCGACTGTTGAGTGTGTCACTCTTGGAAGGAGGGAGACCGCTCCCTAAGGGGTGTTAGTCAATTGGGATTTTAAAATCATTATTCAGGAGTTCATGGGCTTACGGTCTTTGAGAGTCCGCGGATTTTTTTTAAAGAGTCTCTGGGTTTTTTTAGGAGTCTGCAGACTTTTTTGAGAAGTCCACGGTCTCATAAATCCCTTTTTTAGGAGTTCACGTGAGATTTTTGTTGTGGACTTGGACATAAAATCTCATTTGACTAACACATTTGAAGAACAATTTTGATGAATTTTGAAGGCCTAATACAAAAAGTATTAATACGTTCATTAAAAAAATATTCAAGAACAATGAATCAAAATTAAGCTCGATTTAATCAACATTACCTTTGCTATCCAAGATTGCCTCACCACGTTGGATAAATAGTTTGACCAATTTTTACATAAGTCAAATGGTAAAAAAAATTAATATCAAAGATTTTAGTAATTTTACATATAGAAATTGATAATTTTTTTATAAATAAGATCATATTTTAAACAAGATTACCAATTGTATCATGCCAAAAGACTTTAACATATCATCAATCAAGGAGGTCATTTTCACAAATAACATACAAATTGAAAGTAGCATACTAATTAAAATAATGAGTCCAATATATGATCGAGGAGGCAGGCGTTACGATGGAGCCGGATCGGTGTCGCAATCGGCACCGGACGAGCGTTACGATCGGAGCCAAACGGGCGTCGTGATCGGAACCGGACGGATCTAGAGGGTCTCTCTCTCTCTCTCTCTCTCTCTCTCTCTCTCTCTCTCTCTCTCTCTCTCTCTCTCTTTCTCTCTCTCTACTGTATTTTGTTCCGACCGGGGGGGGCAAAGAGAGAGGGCGGTCAAGAGGGGTTGGGTATACCCAAAGAAGAGGAATGAGGGAGATAGAGAGATACCTGAAAGAGGAGAATGAGGGTTGCTTGGGATCCGACGTTGGCTTCGACGATCACGAGCACGGGTGCTAGGGTTCCAAGAGATGCCGATGATTAGGGGTGGCAATGGGTCGGGTCGGGTCGGGTTGAGACATATGTATAAGGGCAAAACACCCAACCCCAACCCGACCCGTTTAATAAACGGATCAAAAACTTAAACCCAAACCTGACCCGCCTAATAAACGAGTTGACCCGATCCGACCCGTTTACTAAACGGGTTGGGTCGTGTCGGGTCGGGTTGGCTCGGGTTGGGTCAACATAACCCATGTAAACCTGTCGGGTTGGGTCAAGACAAGTCGGATTGGGCCGGGTTTGATCGGGTTGGCTCGAGTTGGTTCGGGTCGGGTTGACACGACCCATTTGTTAAACGGGTCAAGTTGGGTCAATCGGGTTATAAGTACAAACCTGAACCCGACCCATTAAATAAACGGGTCAATCGGATCGACCCGTTTCTGACCCGAACCTGTTTAGGCCAAACCCAAAGCCGCTAACTAAGGATCGGGTTCGGGTCGGGTTAGCGGGTCGGGTCAAGAATTGCCACCCCTACCGATGATACCTTTTAAAGAGAAAGTCTCATGTAGGGGATTTAAAATTCCACCTTTGAGGTGGAACTTTTGATGGGCAAAAAGCATATATACTTGGGTTTGTAAATCCCTTTTGTTATGAAGTCATGGACTTGTACCATGATTATTGACTAACGCCTAACTTATGAGTCCAAGGTCATATAAAATTTTAACTAACGTCTGGATCAGGAGTTCACGTTGTGGACTCCGCAACCACTAATGCTTAAATCTACAATACCACAAAGAAGTTCAGAACCACTACTGATGTAATCCTAAATACAAGGAACTCTTCACCAAATCCTAATTGACTAACACCTTATAACTTTTCTAAGAGTGTTGCTCTCACATGAGCACGATGCTCGAGCCTGAAGGGTGAGAGATTCCTCACAACCACTCTAAATCAGTCAATGACTTATTGCTCCATTTGTTCATTACCTTCACATGAAGCATCGTAATCATGAACTTCAACATAGTTTATTTTTTGCAATCCGAGTACACCTCGCACTAAGCAGCATCCAAAAGATTTTTAATATTTTGCACCTCCTCCCTTTATGCAGTGTCAAACACACGCTTGGCTAGATCCAAACTTCTCCTAATTATGGTCCATGTGAGTCCCCATGTAATAATCATCCATCAGTCCAAGAAGTTCATCTTGAGCCTCATCTTCATTACATGCCATTTCATTATCACCCCCATCATCATCATTGATGTCATCAGATACAAGAGGCTGATTCCTAGGAACATGTTACCATTTTGATCCACATTTGCCATGGCAAATTGAACAAATAATCTCATTCCTTCACCACATATATCGGTCACTTAATCTTTGCCTAATCCTAATTAGGGTCATCTAACTCTTATCCATATTTGATAGTTCAATTTACAAACTAACCTATCAAACGATTTATGCAAATGAGAATATCAATCAATATGTACTCCAAATATAATAGGAGGAAGCTTGCACGCCTTCTCTTCTTCTCCACTAGGATCACCTCATGCAAGGTTTGAAATCTCCTTTTTGGGGGAAATTTTGACCTTCTAGATATGAAAATATTTCGTGAAAATATTTCGACAGTGTAGAAATATTGCAATTTTATAGAAATGGTAAAAATATTGATTTTTTTGATATAATTTTTTAATAAAACTCTGGATAGTCATAAACCAAGTATAGATAGACACTTTGGAACACTCAAATAATATGTGTATCCTATATAGGGGTGTAGAGCTTCACATAGCATGTATTCAATATATTGAGTATGTGAGTCTGTGCAATCTTGTTTGGTTCGGTTTTGATATATATATTTTTAAATACTTTTTATTCTTTTTTTTGAAATAAAAATATTTTCAAAATAAAGATGAGTTGATTGTTAAAATAATATTTTAAATGATTTTGAAAGCAAACTTAAAACAAGAAAGTTGTGCAAATTTGAAATTGGGCTAAAATTATGCAAAATTATAAAACACTATTTTTTACTAAATATGGAAAACAAATAGTTTTTATATATGAAAGTTTTTATACATTCAAATTTTCTAAGACAGACCATGTTTTCTAGATGCACTTGTACTTCTATATATTGTGAAAATTTTTGAGCTAAAAAGGAGTTGATTTAATCACTTTCTCACCATGTGGATTTTATAAAAAATCTAAAAAAATATTTTCTCCTACTAAAACTGAAAGTATAATTTTTTATTTCTTTATTTTTTTATTTTTTTGATATTTTTATTGAAATCAAATGGGGTGATATTTTCTTACCTATATATAATAACTTAAAATAAATAGAGAAAATAAAAATTAAGTAAAAAAATATTTACTTAAATGTTATTATATGTAAATAAGCTGCTGAGAACCAGGCCACAAGCTCCCTTTTATAACCCCTTTATAACCAGTTAGTCCCATAATATCGGATATATTTCACAAAATTTTTTAAATTTTTTGTGAAATTTCGACAAAATCCCTTTGTATTGGTACTAATATCGCGATATTTCGTACCCCCCCTCATTCTCCGAGAAGGTTTTCTCAAAAAATAAAAGATATCGCGATATTTCATAGAGATGGAAATAATTCTTGGAAATATTGTAATATTTCATGAAGCAGCTTGATATTTTGACATTTTCAATTCTGCTCGAGATTGCAAGTGGGATTTCATATCGGGTTTTTATTTTTTTGATATATTTCACGATATTTCGTGATTATATCGATTTTTTGTACCTTGCACTCGGGTTGATCAAAGAGGAGGATGAGTTGTCAGTAGGTTCAGAACTCGAGCTTGCTGAAGAGTCGGACCTCGGTGCGGCTGTGAAGACCCTAATTTTTGCATAAACTAGATTGGGGTGCTTATATAAATATTATGTATGTAAATAAATATTTGTATCATACTATTAGGAATAGCTAGGGTTTACTATTCCTTTCAGGCTAAGTTTTAGAAGGCATGATTCGGGTAATACTAATCTGATGAAACTTGTGTCGTTACGTTCACGTTGGCGATACCTTTTCAACAGATTCATCCGTTCATATTTTGGACTTTCAGAGGGGATAGTATTAACTGTAAGTAAAACAAACCAAGGATGTATGCACAAAATACAATGGTTAATGAGTATTAACCGTAAGTAAAACATGAATGTATATTCTATAACCATCTCTAATAGGTCAGACTCATAAAAATCTTTATGTGGCCGTTAGTTTCATCAAATTCTGATACCGAAATGAGAAAGTTATAACCGAACCAAATTTGGACCAAGAACAAGTCTGTTCTGGCTGAACTGGACCTGATTCAGGTTTGAGCCGGGTCGGGTTCACAAGTTGTTGGGTCAGATTCACACGATATGGATCGGGTTTCATAACTTAAGCTATATTATAACAGCACCCCCAATCACTAACATATTAAAATAACTAAAATTAACCCGATTTAATAACTTATAGTAATAACTAGGGGAAACCAAAATATCAATATATACTATTTCTAAAACCAAACCAACTTTAAGAAATAAATCTAAAGTTATACAATCAGATTACTTTTATACCCTTAGAGTTGTATCAATATCATACGACAAAGGAGATCCCGAGGCATACTTGACATGGGTCGTAGCCACGGTGGTTTGTCGGATTGCTGCCACGAGGGTATATCATCTCTCTCTCTCTCTCTCTCTCTCTCTCTCTCTCTCTCTCTCTCTCTCTCTCTCTCTCTCTCTCTCTCTCTCTCTTATCGTGCTGATAACGTTATAGCATCTCCAACCGTCCACCATATTGGCATATATGGCGGAAGAATGGCTCCAATCACTTGCTATATGGGCCTGCATAAATGCAGGGGAGGAGATTTGACCGGCAAAAATATAGGAATCAGAACCAAATATCAGCCCTGCTATTTGGTCAACTTTCTAAAATATTGAAATAGCCCTCTAAGAACTACATGCATTAAATATAGTGACAAATATATCCTTCGTAAAATTTGTATATAAATATTTTAACTAAGTGTATTTATGAATTAACTAATCTGTTTTTAATAAATTTGGTACTGTTGGAAAGCTCTCATCGAGACCTTTGAAAAGAGACCAATATCTAATATTTTTTAAGTTATTTTAAAATTTTTAAATATTATATTGATTACAAAATAGAGGTCATGGTTGGAGGCTAACCAAAATAGAGAGCCTCCATTTTAAAATATTCTCATTTGGCAATGGTAAAATGGAGACTTTGGTTGGAGATGCTCTTAGGGGTGGGACTATGGTGGGTCTGAGTCGTCTGACCCGAACCCGACTTGCCCAACCCGAACAATGGACAAACATAGGTAAAACTGGTTAAAAACTTGGACTGGTTTGGACAAAAAAAGATCAATCTAATTTCAATTTGGACGGGTTTGAGCATCATCTTTCCCAACCCGAGGAATCCAAAGAACTCGAATAACCCAAGTAGACGAGTATAATGCCATACATGCTTATAGGGCTGATGTTGTTGATCCATCACCACAGACATTCAATGGATGTTTTAGAGAATTGAGAGAGAGAGAGAGAGAGAGAGAGAGAGAGAGAGAGAGAGAGAGAGAGAGAGAGAGAGAGAGAGAGAGAGAGAGAATTGTGTGAGAGAGAGAGAGTGTGTGGTGTTGGCTGATTTTTTTTTATAGTAGTGGCTATTGTTGGTTAATAGAATAAAATTTTTTTCTTCTTGTTTTCGTTTTAAGAGATCAAATATTTTTATTTATTCTGATCAAATCAAACCCGTCCAACCCACCCATTTTTTGACAAATTGGGCAACCCGAGCAACCTGACATGGGCAAGCACGGGTTGAGCTTTCATGGGTTCCATGGGCAAAACTGGTTTAGATGTGTGTAGGTCGGGTTGGGCATGGACAGACCCTTCAACCTTCAACTCACCCAAGTCCAATCCCTGGATAACGTGTTACGAGAGGAGGAGAGCTGCAGTTGGTGGTGAATGGTTGCCTCTCATGCGTCATGAACCTTGAGACAGTTATGTATTTTATAGGCTCACTAGTAAACCCAGGCAATGCTCGGATGAACTTAATGTACGCCACTTGGCACAAACGACATCACAGACGTCAGAAGAAGTGTGCAATTTGAAATGAACGATTCATTTATGGGGGTGTGATTCACTTGTTAGAGAGAAATAGTTTTATTGATTTTTCTAAATAACATTAAATGATCATTAAATGGCATTGAATGAGTATTTATGATAGAGAGTCGTGTTCACTCACGGAAGCTCTTCAAGTCATAATAGCCGTCTGAAGAAGCGAACAATCTGGTGCAGCCGTCTGAAGAAGCAAACAATCTGGTGAGTGTGAATCACTCATCCAGAGTCTGATATATAGTACTAATGATATTTCTAATTAACATATTAAATGAACATTAATTGCAATTCAATGGATATTTATCTTCTTTATAATAGATTTTTAATAGGATTTACGAGAAAGAGCCGTGTGAATGATTCTAGCTCTTCAAAGATATGCATGTGTCACAACATGAGAAAGAGTGCTCCATTTTAGTATTATACTATTTTTTTTTTTGGTGCATTGCAAGGGGAGTTTATAATCGGACCTCTGGGAGGTGCCACAGGCTGATGCAAACCAAGAACCGCGACACACCGGCGCGGAGAACAGGAGGCCCAAAATCTCGACACAACAAAGCCACGAATGGCTGAGACGCCACTCCGGCGAGAAAGAAGCAACGCCCGAGGCACCACAAACCACAGATCCGTCGCTGCACCAGCCGGCCGGAGGAACACCAAACCGCCACTCCTGCTGAGAAGACACAAGATTACATCAAAACCCTAAAAAAAAAATCTCCAAAACTCGGGCCAAAACCACAATCACAAGAGCCTCGAGGGAGACACAACCAGCACAGCCAGCAACAAAGAAGGGGAAAATGCGATCCCTCAATCCACCGCCGAGTCCGCCGTCACCGGGATCCGTACCACCGAGCCGAGGAGGGGATCCAAAAAGCCCATCATCGGAACTTCTACCATAGACGGGCAGGGGCCCAGATCGCCACTCATATAGCCACCGCCGGACGCAACCACCCTAGGTCGGGTCTTGATCGACGGAATCTAGGAGGCCAGGAGGAAGAGCACTCCGAAACCTAAATGCGAAAACAAAGGAAAAAGGGCAGACGGGGAAGCCACAGTATTATACTATTATATTAGATTACATGGGGTTATGGATTTGTCAGGTTCAATGAAGTGGGCAGCCACCTAACTGCCGTAGCCGTTGCAGATGCCATAGGCCACCATTGCTACCGCACTCATTATACAGAGTTGTGGGAGACCTCGTCTCTTATTCTTCGGTTGCACGTAACTGACATCACTAATTACTCCTAATAATTCTCAACGTTTTAGAGGCATCATGGGTTGCAAGGTTCATTGCCACTAACCCCATTAAAATCTCTCCAACGTTCTAAAAAGCATATTAAGACTAGGGGTGGAACTCAGGTCAGGTTGGTTCGGGTTTGAGCCAACCCGGAACCGAACCGAGCAAGTTAAGTTCTATCATATTGAGATCCGAACCAATCTGACTTGGATATAAACCCAAACCAACCCGACCCACACTAAGGCTGGGTTGGTTTGGGTCGGTTCTTGGATTGGTAGATGGTCTAAAAAAAGGTCTAGGAAGCTGAACTCGAGTTCATCATTCAAATGGTGAACTCGAATAGAGAAGCTGCCACGTGTCCTGAAAAAATATTCAATCCTCATTTACTTTTTGCTTTATGTCTTTTCAGTGTTCAAGTATATCACCTCTTACTTGCTTTATGTCTTTTCAATTGACACATGACGCAATATAAATCATATTTCATCGTTAATTTGTGAACTAAAGTTCACCAAGCCCTCGTTGGGCTTTAGGCTTTACAAGCAAATCAAAGATCCACGTTGGGCTTTGGGGTTTAGGCTTTAGCCACTCATTGAGTTCTCTTAGTAGTTGGATCAATGTTAGCAAGCGACTAATTAATGTTTATTTGGGCACTAGTGTGATTGTGGGCATCGAAATTAGCCCACGAGTCGAACCCGACCCGCATGTGCAAACTCGGCCCGCACACAACGGCCCGCATGCAAACTCGGCCCGCACACAACGGCCCACATGCGAAATTACCCCATACACAACGGTCCGCATGCGAACTCGGCCCGCACACAACGGCCCGCATACGAACTCGGCCCGCACACAACGGCCCGCATGCGAACTCAACTCGCGCACAACGGCCCGTGTGAAGACCAAGATCCAATAGGCCAATAGCCAAGAGCCAAGACTCCTGAGGCGGGAATGCCAAGATGGATGAGGTGAGGTGAGGTGAGGTGAGGTGTACAAGTCCATGAGTTAGCCCCACATCGCCTGGAGAGAAGGAGATCCTGAGCTACTTATATAATTTCCCCTCCCAAACATAGAAGACGCGTTTTAAAACCGTGCGCCGCTACGGAATTCGTAAGAACTCCGTAGTTAAGCATGCTCAGGCGAGAGTAGTACCAGGATGGGTGACCTCCCTGGGAAGTTCTCGTGTGGGCACGGGCAAAGCGGACAAAATCTTGTGTGTTTGGGGCGGATGTTACAAAATGGTATCAGAGCCGGTTCTCCTCGGGATGGGGGGGTCTAACTCTACACGAGGACGTGTAGCCCTAAGAGGGGTGGATTGTGACGACCAAGATCCAATAGGCCAATAGCCAAGAGCCAAGACTCCTGAGGCGGGAATGCCAAGATGGATGAGGTGAGGTGATGTGAGGACGTGTAACTCTACACGAGGACGTGTAGCCCTAAGAGGGGTGGATTGTGACGACCAAGATCCAATAGGCCAATAGCCAAGAGCCAAGACTCCTGAGGCGGGAATGCCAAGATGGATGAGGTGAGGTGATGTGAGGTGAGGTGTACAAGTCCATGAGTTAGCCCCACATCGCCTGGAGAGAAGGAGATCCTGAGCTACTTATATAATTTCCCCTCCCAAACATAGAAGATGCGTTTTAAAACCGTGCGCCGCTACGGAATTCGTAAGAACTCCGTAGTTAAGCGTGCTCAGGCGAGAGTAGTACCAGGATGGATGACCTCCCTGGGAAGTTCTCGTGCGGGCACGGGCAAAGCGGACAAAATCTTGTGTGTTTGGGGCGGATGTTACAAAATTAGCTGGTATCAGAGCCTAGGGATATGTTCCTAGGGGTTAGTTTCTAGGATTAGGAGTCTAAGTCTAGAGCCTAAATAGTTGGTTAATAGATAGTTGACGTTAGGACTATCTTTTCAATTTCAGATGGCGGGTACTAGGAGTGGAAATGGTGCGAGCAACGGAGCAGGATCGTCCTCTGCCTCTGATAGCACGGCGAGAATGATGGAAATACTCCAGGGGATGGCCACCATGGTCCAGCAGCAGCAGGCTGCTGTTGCGCAGCAGCAGACAGCAACTCAGCAGCAGGCCGAGCTAGCACAGGCTGCTCTTGCCTAGGCCCAGGCTCGTCAGCAGGCTGAGGGCGAGCGGCAAGGGAAATTGCTGAAAGACTTCAAGGCGATGGGACCACCGAGCTTCAAGGGCGAGCCAGACCCCATAGAGGCCGATCGATGGTTCCAGCAGACTGAGAAGATACTGAACGCGTTGGGCATCACCGACGATAGGAGAGTGACCTTCGCCTCGTACCAGTTTGAGGCTGAGGCAGACTTCTGGTGGCAGACTGTCCAGCACACCAGAGCAGCAGATCGAGGAGCGATTACGTGGCAAGAGTTCGAGGAACTCTTTCGGAAGAAGTTCTTTCCGGTTACCGTGCAGAACCGGATGGAGATGGAGTTTCTGGCGCTCTATCAAGGATCTCGTACTGTGACACAGTATGAGGCCAAGTTCTCGGAGCTTGCGAGGTATGCTCCACACCAGGTGGCGACCGACGGTAGGAGAGCCTTGCGCTTTGAGCATGGCTTGAATCCAGCAATCAGAGGCAGGGTTACCCCTTTCTTGGGGCAATCTTATGAGGAGTTGGTCAACCGGTCCCTGGCAGTGGAGCAGGAGTTGAAGAAGTCCCACGCTATCATGGAGAAGTGGAGTGGCAGCAGTCGCAACGGTCTACCGACTCAGAAGAGGTTTAGGCCCATGGAGACTCGACCCCCGCCGCGCCAGCCTCAGAACTTTCGTGGTCCTCCAGCTCTTGGACCGCTGCGGCGTGGATGTTTTCAGTGCGGCTCGTTTGAGCATCTGAAGTGGAACTGTCCACAGCTTCGTCGGCAGCCACTCCTACCAGCTCCACCCCAGAGGCCTGCTCTGCTTCCACCACCTATGCAGCAGCAGAGGCCTCCACAGAGAGCTCAGCAGCAGCAGCGTCCTCCCCAGGCACAGCAGCAGAGGTCTTTCCCCCGTCAGGGCGGAGGAGGCAACCAGGCTCAGGGAAGGACGTACATGCTAGTTGGTCAAGACCCAGAGGCTTCTGGGGGAGCGATCGAAGGTAACCCTGAACTTAGGATTTCAATTCGTAGATGTATGGTGTAGTTGTCTTTGCTATTAGTTTTGACTCGTTAGAACTTGTAGCAACCGGTAGCTAGATTAATTTCTTACATGTTTCCGATAACGCTAGGTACCCTTCCTGTCTTTTCGACCCTTGCTTTCGTTCATTTCGATAGCGGGTCTACTCACTCCTATATCGTCCCTAGTTTTGTCAAGACTTTGGGACTGGAGTCGGTTCCATTGGGTCATACTCTGTCGGTGTTTTCACCGCTCGGGGTAAGTACCGATGTGGACCGGATCTGCCGGGACTGCATCATTCATATAGGAGATAGAGAGCTCTCAGCAGACCTCATTGTCCTGAGCTTAGGAGGAGTGGACGTACTGCTTGGGATGGATTGGATGTCAGCCTATCACGTTACCCTCGATTGCTTTACTAAGAAGGTCACATTCTCACCTCCGGGGAGCGAGACGTTTTACTTCTTGGGAGACAAGCAGACGATCTTGTGCCCGGTACCGCTGCAACAGATAACCCTCATCTTACTAGCGCAGCTACCGAGTAGAGATAAAGATGGGAATCCAGTGGTGCTACCACCGATGGTTCGTGAGTTTCCGGATGTCTTCCCAGAGGAGCTTCCAGGCTTGCCTCCACCTCGAGAGGTTGAGTTTGCTATAGATTTGGCACCAGGAGCAGCACCGATCTCGGTTGCTCCGTATAGGATGGCTCCCGCGGAGCTAAAGGAGCTGAAGACCCAGTTGGAGGAGTTACTCGATAGAGGCTTCATTCGTCCCAGCACATCTCCTTGGGGAGCCCCAGTTCTTTTTGCTCAGAAGAAGGATGGGACGAAGAGGCTTTGTATCGACTATCGTAAGCTGAATAGCATAACGATCAAGAACAAGTACCCTTTACCCCGAATTGAGGACCTGTTTGATCAGCTGAAAGGGGCTTGCTATTTCTCGAAGATCGACCTGAGGACCGGATATCACCAGTTGGCTGTGAGAGCGGAGGATATTCCGAAAACGGTGTTCCGAACACGATATGGGCACTATGAGTTCTTGGTCATGCCCTTCGGTCTAACGAACGCCCCTGCAGCATTTATGGATTTGATGAACCGAGTCTTCAGCATGTTCCTGGACAGATTCGTCGTAGTATTTGTGGACGATGTTCTCATTTACTCCAAGACGGAGGGAGATCATCGAGAGCACCTGAGTGCTGTGTTGCAGACCCTCAGAGACCACCAGCTGTATGCCAAGCTCAGTAAGTGTGAGTTTTGGATGCAGGAGGTGAAATTTCTCGGACACGTTGTCTCGCAGGAAGGCATCTCTGTAGATCCGTCGAAGATAGAGGCCATGATGGACTGGGAGCAGCCGAAGAACGTATTTGAGATCAGAAGTTTCTTGGGACTAGCGGGCTATTATAGACGATTTGTGGAAGGATTTTCTCGTCTAGCAGCACCTCTCACCCGTCTAACAAAGAAGGGTGTCAGGTTCGAGTGGTCGGAGGATTGTGAGAAGTCCTTCCGGGAGTTAAAGAGGCGTCTTACTTCGGCCCCAGTGCTTACGATTCCGGCCAGTGGCAAAGGTTATGTTGTCTTCACCGATGCCTCACTGATGGGGCTTGGAGCCGTACTGATGCAGGATGGTAGGGTGGTAGCCTATGCCTCTAGGCAATTGAAGACTCACGAGAGGAACTATCCCACCCATGACTTGGAGTTGGCTGCAGTGGTTTTCGCCCTGAAGATATGGAGGCACTACTTGTACGGTGAGGAGTTCGACATGTATTGCGACCATAAGAGTCTGCGATACATCGGGAGTCAGAAGGATCTGAATATGCGTCAGAGGAGATGGATCGAGGTCCTGAAGGATTTCAATTATTCGTTCTTTTACCATCCTGGTAAGGCGAATGTTGTTGCAGATGCCTTGAGCCGAAAGTCCCGTAACCAGCTTGCTAGATTGGCGACTGATCGACAGGACTTTCTGGCCACGATAGAAGGCTTTGATTTGTGGGTTCAGTGGGAGTCCTCTCATACCGTGTTGTGCACCATGCGAGTGCAGCTTAGCCTACTTCAGAAGGTGATTGCAGCACAGAGGCTGGATTCTGAGTTGGAGGAGATTAGAGTGTGGTGCGACAGTGGGGAGTCTGTCCTAGAATGGTCGATCGATGCTGATGGAGGTCTGAGGTTTCGGAGGAGGTTGTGCCTCCCTACTGATGAGGAGGTTCGAGAGGAGGTGTTGTCAGAGGCGCATCGATCCAAATTCTCGGTGCACCCTGGCGGCACCAAGATGTATCACGATTTGAGGAGGCAGTTCTGGTGGAAGGGCATGAAGCGTGACGTGGCCGCCTTTGTGTCTAGATGTTTGACTTGTCAGCAAGTCAAGGCTGAGCACCAGAGACCGGCTGGATTGCTACAGCCGCTTCCAGTAGCTGAGTGGAAATGGGAGCACATCACGATGGATTTTGTTTCGGGGTTGCCTCTGACCCGGAACAAACATGACTCAGTTTGGGTGATCGTGGACCGACTGACGAAGTCGGCGCACTTTCTTCCGGTGCAGACGACGATGACATCTGTCGACCGAGCGAAGTTATATGTGAGGGAAATTGTCAAGCTGCACGGAGTTCCAGTTTCCATTGTCTCGGATCAAGATCCTCGGTTCGTATCTCGATTTTGGGAGAGCCTGCAAACAGCTTTGGGGACGGAGCTCAGTTTTAGCACTGCGTTTCACCCGCAGACGGATGGCCAGTCAGAGAGGACGATTCAGATTTTGGAGGATATGTTGCGGGCTTGCACAGTAGATTTTGGAGGCAGTTGGGAGGAGCACTTACCTCTTGTGGAGTTTGCCTATAACAATAGTCATCAAGCTAGCATCGGCATGGCCCCCTATGAGGCTTTGTACGGGAGGCCATGTCGGTCACCTCTTTGTTGGGCAGAGGTAGGAGAGCGGAATCTCTTGGGGCCAGAGCTTGTCCAGGAGACGACTGAGAAGATCCAGCTGATTAGAGAGCGACTTAGAGCGGCGCAGAGTCGACAGAAGAGCTACACAGATGTGCGTCGACGCCCGCTCGAGTTTACTGTCGGAGACCATGTCTTCCTGAAGGTTTCCCCTCGGCGAGGCATCACCAGATTTGGGAAGAAAGGAAAGTTGGCTCCGAGGTTCATAGGTCCTTTTGAGATCTTGGAGAGAGTTGGCGAGGTGGCATATCGTCTGGCACTGCCCCCGCAGCTCTCTAGCGTCCACGGCGTCTTTCACGTGTCAATGCTTCGGAGGTATGAGCCAGACCCGTCGCACGTGTTAGATTGGCAGGACCTGACCCTCAGTTTAGACGCGTCCTATGAGGAGCGACCGATTAGGATCTTGGCTAGAGAAGATCGAGTGCTTCGTACAAAGACCATCCCCATGGTGAAGGTGCAGTGGCAGCACTGTAGTGAGGAGGAGGCTACGTGGGAGCTCGAGTCAGCGATGCGGTCCCAGTACTCTTCCTTGTTTGATGATTAGTGTTAGTTAATTTTCAGGACGAAAATTTTAAAAAGGTGGGTAGGATGTAATATCTGGTACGTTTAATTTCAGGGCAGCCAATTATATTATTATTTTTTTTATCTGTGTTAAATTGATTGATTTGCTTTCGTATTTATGATCGTCGATGGTGTGTGTTTGAACCTGAGTTGGACCAGGCAGTGGGCCCGGGTCCGGGTCGCTAGGCGACACTGGAGGCATGGCATGATTGTTTTGATGATTTAAATTAATTAATATATAAGGTTTTTAGACGAGTCTGTCGGACTCATGAGGTTTGCGCATTAGCCGTCTCGATGCGATGCAAGCTCGAGTGCGAGCCATGTTCAACTGCGAGCTATGCTTAAAAAAAAAAAAAGTGAATCAAATTAAATTAAATTAAAACCTAAATCTAACCCATCACCCACTACCCACTATTCAGCCAACCTATCCCTACCCATTCAACCAACCCCATCTCAACCCAACCCAACCAAACCGAAACCCACCCGATCCTATCTCTCTCCCTCTCTAAAATGATTTCTCTCTCTATCTCTCTCTCCCATCTCACCTCTCAACCGAACCCCCATCTAACCCGTTTCCCCTCTTCCACTTCTCTCTATCTCTCTTAATCCCAAAACCATCCAACCGTTTCCCCCTCTCTCTCTCTCTCTATCTCCCCAAAACCCCCAAAATCTGATCCTCTTCCCTGCGCGATCCCCTCCCGACCTTCTCTCGAACCCGATCTCCTCTCAAATCCTGATCCCCCCCTGAAATCCCGATCTCCCCCTCATCTCTATCCTGCAGCCCCCCTCTCCCCTATAAATAAAGCCCCCAAGCCCAGCCGATCCCCCTCATCCCTCTTCGATTTCCCTCGTCATCTCCCCTATCTCTCTCGTTTTCTTTCTCCTGCGGTGGGGCTTTGCGTGCTTGGCGCCGGAGAGCAGTCGGAATCGGAGAAGAGCAGCTGGAGCTGAGCTCCCCTGCATCAGGTCAGCCTCCCCTCCATCCCCTGTTCTTTCTTTTTCTTTTTCTTTTTTTTTTCTGCTCTGTTGAGAGCCCGACGAATCCCTGTTTTTCTTTTTTTTTTGTGCTGATCCGACCAACACCCCGCCCCTATCGCCTTCGGTTATGCACGACCATGGCCACCGGCCAGGTGGCAGTTGGCTTTGCAGCCAACGAGCCCAATCCATTGCAGAATGCCTTTTCCCCACACCTTAGCAGGTGGCTGTGTAGTCGACGAAGTCGTCCCAACCACCTGTGGCCTATCACCTCCCAGTGCCCAGCCTTCCTTGTTTGCCATAGCCATAGCCACGGGTTTGTTGGTCAACGGCTGTGTAGGCGACGGAGCCGCATCAACCCAACCAATTTTTGTTTTTTTATTTTTTTCTCGTTCTTGTCTCCAATGCCGTCAATGTTTACCGAAACCCGTGGGAACCCTTGATCAGGGTTGTTTGATAATGCGATTCATCGACCCTTAGTGGCTGATGGTTTACCGCCTGTTGGCACCTTATTCGGTTTTGGTATATGAACCATCGTGCCATGCACGTCGGTGGCCGCCAAGTGACTCATAGGCCGAAACTTGCCAATTCCCAGATTCGACCCATCGAGACTAGTTGTTTACCCCGATCCGAGTTTAGACTCGGTAAGGCCCACAAGTCCGTCCGTAAAATATTTTTTCTAAACCCAAAACCCTAGCCCGAGGACGTCTCGGGCGAAAGACGAACCGAGCCCCGACTTGGCTTTCTCACCCTTTTAGAAACCCACCGACTTAGGTTTTAATGTATGCTCGTGTGTTTGAATTACTAGTTTGTACTGGGGCGATCCAGCCGTGGACGGAGCAGAGGCCAGAGACAGGAATCCGTGCACGTCGACCAGGTGACACAGCACGCTTTCTTTAATAATTAATAATGTCGATATAGAAATTAAGGGTAGGTGTCCATAACGCTGTATGCGGGTCCCGCCGGACGTCGTCGCATGTGGTCGAGTGGATCCCGCCTTGCATGCGGAGTCGCGAGTCCGGCGACGCATGCATAAAAAGTTAATAATTTAATAACAAATATTATACTGTTTGCATGGACACCATAGCTAGGTATTCCCTTAATTGAGTAAATAAATAATTAAAGAATTACCGGGACCCACCCTCCTGAGGTGAGCGTGGTAACCCTAGTAAAGGGATTTTGGGTGAGAGTGCTGTATTGTTTTTTTTTATGTAATGCTGGGTTATGAGAGAGTGCGGAACCCGGGTGTAAACCATCGAAAATGATTAAATACTGTTTAGTTCATTCAATGCCATGTGGTATGTTAAATATTATTAAATCTACCTGGTTAGAGGGTAGGGACCCCGTGCGCGCAAGGGTCATGAACCACCTTGCGCGTACAGCCGAAGTTAAGTAGGTTAGGGGTCACGGGCAAGGGTTATGGTAAAGCCAATAGGTGGTGCCCTTGAGTAGGGATTGGCCTAGCAACCCTGTCCTGGGGAGTTGAAGTCCCCATAGTAAAGCAAGTTGGGCGGTAGAGCTCCACCGTGAAAGACGGGAAACCCCTTATGATCATCTGGGTGAATTGTGCATGGAGTTGGTGGATGCACGGCGAGAGAGTTGGCCCTCTACATCGAAATAAAAGGCCCGATAGTAATGCCCGACCGGGGGCAGGTTGAACAAAATATCCGGGGTTCATGTTTGAGTGTGTAACTGTTTGATTATAAATTTGGAATTGTATGACTGTTCACACGATGACCTAGTGACAGTAGGATTTGCATGTTAATATAGAAATTGCATGGACACTTAGGACGTGATTGAGAACATAGCTTGACAATTAGGTTAATCAGTAATTTGTCTTAAAAAAATTTAGCGTTGTTAGTTATTAAAATTGTTAGCTTGTCACTAGCCATTTATTTGGCTAATCTCCCAAATGTACTTTTGGAGGCTACTCATTCCCACGAGTAGACTCTTCTGCAGGAGCTGAGGCATCGGAGCAGCAGTAGGAGTCCAGGAACGAGTTTAGAGTTGCAGCTTTTCCTTTTTAATTCTAGTATGTCGTTTTATCAGTAGTCTCTTTCTTGCGATGTAATCTAGTGGATTGGAATAAAACTTCTATTATTAGGTAACTAGTGTGATAAGTGGTGATGTGCCAGCTGAATTTCTTTGGATAGGCCTCTCCTTAAGGCCCCAATCCTAGGATAGATCACCACAAAAATATAAGACGAATAATTGACCTAATTTGACAAGCCCAGTAGATAGGACCTCCAGACAGATGCACCGAGTGTTCGGGAGCGGGTGAGATACTCGGCTCGCCATCGGAGGCTTGATCCGCGTGCTCCTTTAGAGTATATTCTGTCAGTATGTTGTGACACCGTTGTGTCGCATGTACTGAAAGGATATCCCTTTTAAAGGTCGAGCCTGATCTTTGTTTCTCCCTCTTCTTTCATTTGCTTGTGTGTGAGCGTAGAAAGAGCCCAGTGAGAATCCTAAATTGGCATAGTTAAGTAACCATACCCATAACCCTCTTCATTTCTCACCTCACACCCCAGGAATCGGTCTACAGATTTCTGGGGCGTGACAGCCCGTAAATAAAACGGACCAGACTCAAAGCAAAACGGATCCCACCGGACCCGCTACCCGAACCCAAAAAGGGGGGACCCACCGGCCCCCCTCTTCTTGAAAACCGTGCCCCCTCCCCATGGGGGAGGTATGGCCGGTCATGAAGGGAAGAAAAGAAAAAAAAAACAAAAAAAGAAAAGAAAAGAAAAAATCTAAACAGCCTCGATGCGGGGAGAGGTGGCGTGGACGTCTACACAACCGTAGATCCACGACGATCCCTCGATCCGACGGACAAGATGACATCGTGTCGCCATGCAATCCGAAAGTGCAAAGATGAAAACTCAATCTTCAAAGATCAAGTCACGTCATACCCATAATCATCCCCACAAAATAGGAAAACAAATCAAGGTTGGTTCCCCCAAATAAGGTAACCACATCTTGATGGTTATGGGGGGACATATTAGATGAAACAAAAAGATTTCAGCCATATCTCTCCCAACCTTCCCCCTTTGCCTATAAATAGAAGGGGTGGGGGAAGGCATCAAGGGTCAAAAGCTGAAGAGGAAAAGGCTTTGCAAAAAGGAGCTCCAACGCTTGAAGACCGAAGGCTTCACGAGGCATGGCAAGCGCGTCCTACGGAAACACGTAGCCCATCAAGTCCTCATCAAAGCAGAAGCCTTGCACTCGAAGATCAAAGCTTTGACTCCTCGCACGAAGAAAAAAGCTTGGAGAAGAAGGCCCAGAGTCGTCATCATCCCGACGTCTCCAACGATGTTCATCAACTCCGAAGACGCCATAAGCAAAGGCCGGAGAAGAAGATCGAAGCCGACAATACCCCGTCTTCTTCAACAAAGGCGTCGACTCCTCGCACGAAGAAAAAAGCTTGGAGAAGAAGGTCTGAAGTCGGTGCTACCCCTGCCGTCATCATCAACAAAAGCCGACGCTACAACCGTCACACGAAGACCGATGCTATCCCCGTTGTCTTCATCAACAAAAGTCGACGCTACAACCGTCGCACGAAGATTGGTGCTACCCCCGTCGTCTTCAAAAGAAGCCTTCGACTCTGATCACGCCAAAAAAGCCCAGAGAAGAAGAGAAGTCAAGCCGATATCGATGCTACAATCGTCGCACGGAGATCAGTGCTATACTTGCTATCTTCAAAAGAAGCCTTCGACTCCGATCACGCCAAAGAAGCCCGGAGAAGAAGAGAAGTCAAGCCGACGCCACATCCGTCGCACAGAGATCGGTGCTACACCCACCATCTCCAAAAGAAGCCTTCAACTCTGATCACGCCAAAGAAGCCTGGAGAAGAAGAGAAGTTAAGCCGACGCTGCAATCGTCGCACGGAGATCGGTGCTACACCTGCCATCTCCAAAAGAAGCCCTCAACTCCGATCACATCAAAATAGCCCGGAGAAGAAGTCAAGCCGACGCTACAACCGTCGCACGGAGATCGGTGCTACACCTGCCATCTCCAAAAGAAGCCTCAACTCCGATCATGCTAAAATAGCCCGGAGAAGAAGAGAAGTCAAAGCCGACGCCACAACCATCGCCACCAAAATAAAGCCAGAAGAATAAAAAAGACTCGAAGATATCGCCATCGTCATTCAAAGTGAAGATCAAGCCAAAGCCAAAAGCAAAAGCCCAAAGCCAAAGCCAAGCAAAGCAAGAGCTATGCCCGCGCTAAAGCCACACATGTGCTGAAGCCAAGCAACTACGAAGGATCACGAGTAAAGCAACGCACTTCTAGCCAATACAACGCGAAGTCCGGAAGAACGAAAGCACCGCAAGCCTCTACACCTTCTACGTTTAAGGGCTATACGTCAAAGCTACGCCGACGCCAGAGCTACGCTAAAGCAACGCCGGAGCCAGACGCAAGAAGCTAAAGTCAAAGCTAAAGCTAAGACAGAACCAGACGCAAGAAGCCAAACGCTAAAGCCAGAGCAAAGCCAAAGTTACACTCACACTAAAGCGACGCATGTGCTGAAGCTAAGCAACTACGAAGGATCACGAGCAAAGCAACACACTTCTAGCCGATACGACGCGAAGTCCGGAAGAATGAAAGCACCGCAAGTCTCTATCCCTTCTACGTTCAAGTGCTAAACGCCAAAGCTATGCTTACGCCAGAGCTACACCAAAGCAAAGCCAAAGCCAGACGCCCGAAGCAAAAAGCCAAAAATAAAAGAACGATCGACGCCGCGAACCAACGATTAAGGACGCCGAGGTCTAGCAAGGAGCGAGGAAAATACGAAGACCGAGGAACGAAGCCAAAAACCCCCTAGCCGAGAAAGCGCAAAGTACGGAAGGGACAAAAGCAATTACCGATACTCCTTAGCCTCTCAAGAAACCCTCACCTTGTAAAGACCTCTGTCCTGGGCAACCCCTTCAGAGCTCTCGCACGAATACCACGTGGAGACGCGGATCAAAGGGACCCTACAGATGATCTCTCCCACAATCTCCTGATCAAATATTCGTCGCACCCGGACTCGCCATCCCCGAGTCCCCGGGTCCCGGCATCTATAATCTCGTATGTTCGCAATAAAGACGACCCGAATCTTTTTCTGCGCATACAGTGATATAGCCCAAAAGTCTATCCCGTGACATATAAATGTGGCCTAATATATATGTGCTCGGTTCTCGGATCGGGTCGGGTCTACCCAAGCTCCAACCCAGAACCGACCTATATTTAGTCGAGTCCACAAAACTTAGAACTGAACCAACCCGTTCAGTCAAAATGCCCAAACCAACCCGACCCATTTAGATAGGGTTGGATCGGTTCCCGATTTTACCTGACCCATGTTGCACCCCTAATTAAGACACTGAATACCTCATAAATTGGGACTATAAGATTAATTAAATTTCCTGGCCGGGGAAAGTATGGCAGTAGGAACCCCGCGTGACTCAAACCCTTAACCCCAACACATGGGGTGGCAATCGGTCGGGTTCGGGTCGGACACTACCTCTACACATACCCATGCCCATTCGGGTATGGCAAGTCCATTCTCGATCCATACCCATTCGGATAGAAAGAGGGTCCATACCCGATCCATACCCAATAGGTTTTAGGTTTTGGTTCGGTTTCAGGTATGAATTGGATATAAGTTTGTCTCGCTTTATCAATTATATATGCAATTACTTGAGGAAAAAAATCAAGATATCACAACGCATAGATAAGAAGTTGTTTTGGTTTCTTATAACAGAGGCTTTAGTAGAGTATAAGTTTGTGTATGGATATGAGTTTGGTTAAAATTTGGATATATGACAATGGGTTTGGAGGCCGGTGGCTAGCCTGCGCACACAAATGGGATGGATGCAGCCACCGCCGACGCACACGCTCATCCTGCCGTACCTAGCTCAGGGTAACGACCTCACGAAGCTATCCGTCGGCATCTTGAATGCCATGCCTGGATCGAGTAGCTGATCAGTGATGATGATGAGCAGGGCCACAAAATCATCTGCATGATCACTGATCAGACCATGGCATAGGCTCTCGTGGTCGCTAAGAAGATGGAGCTCCGGTCGGATCTGGCTTCTGTCTGGGTGATGGCCATAAAGCTCAGCATTCCCGACACGGTACCATCGATCCAGATGGTACGTAAGCCCTAATAGGTACTACTGTAACAGCCAGCTATCTTTTTTTTTTTGAGAACCCCTCCTAAGTGGAGGGAGGGTTTGGCGAACCCCAACCAGAAATCCATTAAAATTAAGTCAGAATAAAGTTACAAAAACGAACTGCCTCCTCCCCTAGTCTATCATACCAAGGGATAATCCAGGTTTTGGAGAGGGAATACACCGAGTGTCTCAGCTTCTCCAGCCCCGAAGACTTGGCATTGAAAATTTGGTTATTCCGCTCAAGCCAGATGACCCAAATGATTGCCATGACCAGCAAATCCCACGTCTTCCGGATCCCCTCTGGGATTCTTCTCCTTCTCCAAGAACTCCAAAGGTCACGGAGAGTCCTAGGGTGCGAGGATATACCTGCCTTACCTTCGAAATGGTCCCACAATTGTCTAGCAAAAGGACACCCGAGCAGCAGGTGTGACGCCGTCTCCTCCTCCGAGGCGCAGAAGGTACAAGAGGCGTCCGACGTTTGGGGGTGATTCCGTCGCAACAAATTCGCCTTCGTCAGAATCTTATTCCTCGAGGCTAGCAGGGAGAAAATCTGAACCTTCGAGGGTGCCTTCGTCCTCCAAATAGCCTTCGAAGGTCTATGTCTCTGAATTCGAGGAAGCAGATGCTCATAGAACGATCTAACGGAGAAAACCCCTGAAGAGGTGCAGTTCCACCAGACTTCATCCCGCGACGTCCTGAAGGAGGCCGCCTGTAGAATCGTGTGAAGATCCTGCAACTCCCGCCGACTCTCTTGATCAAGCGGTGCCCCTAGCTTTATGTTCCAACCCATAGAGCCATGCCTTCTGCAAGCCTGAGATCGGACTGAAGTTCCCTTATTCCGGGCCAAGGAGAAAAGAGATGGGAATAGCTGCTCCAAAGGCCTGGCCCCAAGCCAAGTATCTCTCCAAAATCTTATACTCCTCCCATCTCCTAAAGTAAGTGTTGTCGCCTCCCTGTAGAAGTCCTTGACCTTCAGGATGCCCCTCCAAAAATGAGAAATTCGCCCCGAAGCTCTGCCTCTCACGGGCAAAGGAGAGAACCTCCTGAAATATCTAGCCAGAATAACATCCCGCCAAGAACCACTCGATCCTTGTTGTAGCCTCCACCACCATTTCCCCAGCATCGAAATATTGAACCTGCGCAAGTCTAAGACTCCAGCCCTCCCAGCTTCTTCGGCAGACAAACTTGGTCCCATCTCATCAAATTATAACCTCCCGCATTAACTCCCACACCACGCCAAAGGAAGGAGCGCCAAATTCTGTCGATCCTGTCAATCACCCAAGACGCAGATAGTAGAAGGATAGGTAGTAGGAAGGAAACGAAGAGAGAACTGAGTTCACCAGCACTAGTCTGCCACCTGAGGACAGAAATCTACCCTTGCAACCCTCCAATCTCCTCTCGATCTTCAGAATCAGCTGCTCCCAATCCTCCCGTCTCAGGGACTTATCACTGATAGGCAGTCCCAAGTATTTCATTGGCAAGGTAGCTTCCTTACAGTTCAACAGTCTAGCTAAACCGCTCCCTGCATCCCCCGTGCCAATGTAATACAGGTTGCTCTTCTGGAAGTTAATCTTTAGGCCTGATGTCAACTCCAGCCCATACAGGAGTATCTTGAGTGAGACCATCTGGAAAGGGCAAGCCATGGTGAATAAGAGCGAGTCGTTAGCATAATGCAAATTCGAGGTGGTCCAACGTGCCCGCCCACTCCCTTCACAAGACCTTCAGCATTTGCCTTTCGAATCGCGGCATCAAAAGCATCGACAACTAGAATAAAAAGCTACGGGGAAAGGGGACAATCTTGCTTCAGGCCCTTGTACACCTTGAAGTCCTTGCCCTGCTCCCTATTGATAAGGCAAGACAGCTTCAAGGAGACTAAAATCTCTCTAATCCAGCCCAACCAATTATTAGAGAAACCCTTGGCCTTCAGCAGATCAAGCAGAAATTCTCATCTGATCTGATCGAAAGCTCTTTCGAAGTCAAGCTTCAGCAACACTCCCTCTTCTTCAGATTCGCGAAGGTGAAAGATGGTCTCATGAGCTGCCGCTACACTGTCCAGAATCAATCGCCCCCTGATGAAAGCCGTCTGGGAGGGGGAGACCAGCAAGGATATGTTGTCCGCCAGCCTAATGGCTAATACCTTCGTGACGATCTTATAGAGGCAGTTCGACAGAGAGATCGGCCTGAAGTCCCGAATGGCCTCTGCACTAGATTTTTTAGGAAGAAGGATTATCCAGGAGTGGTTCAGGTAGTGGAGACGTACCTTGCCCGAGAAGAAGTCACGCAAAAAACGGCAGAGGTCTACCTTCAGCATATCCCAATACATTTGGTAGAACGCAATTGGGAACCCATCCGGCCCCGAAGCCCCATCTCCTTTGAACTGAAAGACCGCTCTTCGGAATTCCTCGTCACTAAACTCCACATCAATGCCCGTGCTGCCCTGAAGTCTCTGGAAGTCCACGCCAAGCCAATCAAACGAGACCCCAGTGGCTCCATCCGACTCCCGGAAGGAGCTCTTGAAAAAAGAAATTGCTGCCTCCAGGATATCGGATGTGGCAGTCAAAGAGCGCTCTTCGTGCCACAGAGAAGCCAGAAAGTTCTTACTCCGGCGAGCATTGGCCACCTTGTGGAAATAGGTGGTATTCGCATCACCCAACTTGACCCACTGCTCCTTCGAACGTTGCCGCCACATCTCTTCCTCCTTCCGTAAGAGAAGGACCAGATTCTCATTCAGCCCTTTCAACTCCGCAGTCTCCCGCTGCGTCAGGTTGGCAGATTCTCCCCGAACTTCGAGGGCCTGAATCGCTGCCAAGGTAGAGGCCTTTTGCCGCAAGACATTACCAAAATGGTCCTTGCTCCAGCACAGAAGTTTCTTTTTGATAAATCTGAGCTTAATTGTCAAGTTCAAAGCCGAGTTCTCTAGGTTGCCTGCTTCCTCCCACCAACCTGTCAGCAGCTCCTTGAATCCTTCCTCCACTGACCACATTAGCTCAAACCTAAAAGGGGGGCGCACTGAAGAAATTGAATCGGTTGAGAGAAGAATTGGGGCATGATCGGACACACAGGAGGCCAGCCTCGACTAAATCGAACCCGGAAAGCGTGAGTCCCAGTCCGCAGAAATCAGGAACCGATCTAGCCTAGCCAAAATGGGGTCTTCTCTCTTGTTACTCCAAGTGAAGGTGCGGCCAGTTAAAGGGAGATCAATTAGTTCCTGTTGCCGGATGAAAAGGGAGAAAGCTCTCATCGCCGAAATATCACCTCCACTGCGAAGCCTCTCTCCCGACCCCCTCGTGACATTGAAATCCCCTGCTACCACCCAAGGGCCATGAAAGCTCACCCAGAGCAAGGACAATTTCGTCCAGAAGTCATCACCTCTACCGTGATCTGTCGGGCCGTAGACTGAGGATAGCATCCACTCCTCACCGTCTATCCTGTTCTGAAAGATAAGAGAAAGGGAGAAAACTCCAACATTCGTGCTCCTAAGTAAGAAAAGGTCGTCATTATACCCTACCAGAATACCCCCTGACGCTCCAGTAGCGTCTTTCCCACTTAGCAATCTTCTTCGTACTGAGAGAGCGAAAAAAATGGCTCGTCGGATTCTCTCGCTTAGACTCCTGAATGTAAATGATATCCACGTCGTGGATGGAAGCAAAAGAACTGGCAGCTCTCCTCTTCTCTGACTTCCCCAGCCCCCTAACATTCCAAGACAAAATCTTCATAGAACACAAAAAAAAGGACTCCCACACAACTCCACCAAAACTCCGCTGCAACAGCTTCTTCAGGACGAAGCCAACTTCACTCGCTTCTCTTCCATGGCCCTGATAGAGTCAAGGAAAAAACGAACACCATCCAGTTCTGGAGCAGTAATAAATCCACATTTTCTAGCAATGTCCAGGATTACATCATCTTCCAAAAGAGAAAGGGGAAGTGAAACCGAAGGGTCTGCCTGATCTAACTTCAAAAGGCGCATCTTCGACCGGACCAGAGCTTGTGCAAGCAGAGGATCGTCTAAGGAGCGCTGCAAAATCTGCCTGAAACTCCTCCTCGCAGACTGAAGCTGAACGGCTCCACCATCCACCGCGGCCTCCTGCCTCCCCTGGTCTGTGCATTGATCAGCTATGGTCCCCCGGGTCTCGTTCCCCTGTTCCGTCACAACACTCCTGTTGACATCAATGTTAGGAACATGAGCTCCCCCGAAAAGGGAGCTGTCTACAGCGATCGGCACATGGTCCCCCTGGGGACCCAAAGGGGTCCCCCGCTCCTCCAGTCCGACATGGACTCCCTCATGTTCGTCAGCAAAAGGGTTCATGTGGGGAGCCACACATGCTTCGCGGGCACCCTCAAAAGAAAAAGAAGGGACGTCTCCATTCACGCTCATATCAAGGTCTGAAACAACCATACTTGCATCCCGGGTGATCTGTTGGAGGGATGACGTACCTGGGTCCTGGCTACCCACATCTTCTCCCGGTGGATTGGCCTCATAGGCACGAGCTGGAGCAGGGAACGGTGATGGCTTGACGCACGGTTGCCAGAACCTAGTAGGCTACGGCCCAGCTGTCACTGGTGGACCGAAACCTGGAAGGATCACAGGCTCTCCGAAGGGCATCCTGACCTCAATGCCGTGCTCCAAGGGTGAGTGGTAAGGCGAACCCTGAATACCCCACAACTATGGGAGAACTGCACCGAGGGAGGGATCAACACGGGCTCGAAGCAGATGACCGTGGCCTGGCAGAACCGCCTGTGGGAAATCATGGGGAAGACGTTGAAGCACTCCCGAACCACCCCATAGGGGTCTAGCAACGAGCGGATTGAGCCCTCCCCCTAGGCATCGAAGGGGAGGCCGAAGATGGTGACCCTGAGGGCAGTCCTCCTCCTCCTCGCCACAGCCCCTCCCAGTTCCTCCCACGAACGAAAGGAGACCGAAATAGCTCCCAGATCACGCACTCCACGACCGACTTCGATCTCTAGGAACTGGCGGAAGGGGAATTCGATAAGAAATTCCCCATTGCCGATCTCTTGCGCCGGCCAAGCCCAAGATCCCTGCCACGCGTGTCGGAGATGCCCGATGAGTTCAGCCGCAGACACCGATCTCTGAAAGACGCTGCACACCCCAGATCTGTTCCGCACATCCATCATCTCCTCCCTCCGAGAATCATCCGGCAGATCTACCGATGCGCCCACCCCCGCGCTGGAAGATCCGGTAGAACCCGAGGATCGGACCATCCCGCACCTATGGGAAGTATGCCCCGCCTTCCCGCAGGCAAAGCAAACCAAAGGGTTCCGACAGGATGCGACTGTGTGGTCCCGCTCTCCGCACCGGTGGCAACGACGCCTGGGAACCTCCCTGCGAATGAAGCGAGATGACCGGCCCGGAGCTCTCTTGGCACCCGTTTCCGATGGGGTTGGGGCTGGACGGCGAACCACGTCGGCGAAGGAGACTCTCTGGTTGACCGACGAAGAAGGTCGAGAGACGCCCCCGAGACTCCTATCCCGGGAACGATGTCTATCTTCCCCCCTCGCCGAACCGCCCCCCTCGAGAGTACGTCTCAGCCCTGGCTCCCGAGACTCCTCGGGAGCGAGCGCCGAACGGACACCGGTTTAGCCCTAGGGGGGATCGCCCTTGGGATCTCCCTCTAGCTACTTGATATAGGAGAATTTTCCCAAAGTGACCACCGGGTTTGTCATATTGCTCAAACTAAGTACAGAACCCGAAAAGGTTACTTTTTTATACCCCCTACACGTGCCGATTCAGTGGCACGAGTGTTTTATGAATTTTTCTAACCATTTTGCTCTTAATAGTAGTAAAAGCATTTGTTGAGTAATTTTACGTCGGGAACCCGTCCGGTTTACGTTGGATTTACGTCGGGTTATGTCGGGTTTACGTCGATGGCGAGGTTCCGGTGATGAAGAGGTTCCGGCGAGGTTCTGGTAAGGTTTCGACAAGGTTCCGGCGATGAAGAAATTCCGGCGAGGTTTCGACAGGATTCTGAAGAGGTTCCGGCAAGATGATGGAGTTTTAGAAATGACAGAAAGCAAACGGTGGGATAAAATATTGAGGGTTGTGAATCTCAACACGAAATAAAGGCTATAAAGAGAAGAGTGTTTTAGTCCAAAAACTTTCTAGAGATAAAAAATGTAACGTTTTCGGACTCTGTACTTAGTTTGAGCAATACGAAACACCTGATGGTCACTTTGAAAAAATTCTCTTAATACTATACTTTAAAGGTAATACTAATTGTACAGTCTAAAAAACAAACCCAGACCGAAAAGTGGTGGCAGGGCGCTGGGGTCAATGCTGCACTTCCTGGGTCAGGGTTTGCTCTTGAGATTGTAGTACGAGAAGCATTACTCATACTATAATAATATAGTATCTCTTAAAAAAAAAAACTACTAAAGTTGTAAACCTCAAACAACTGGGTGGGTGCCATGTGTGGCAACCTTCTCATCCTTCTCTAGGTGCCACATGGCAACCTCAAGTGATGATTCCTCTCTTGAAATGCTCGCTCTCAAACGACCCGTGCTCTCTCTCTCTCTCTCTCTCTCTCTCTCTCTCTCTCTCTCTCTCTCTCTCTCTCTCTCTCTCTCTCTCTCTCTCTCTCTCTCTCTCTCTCTCTCTCTCTCTCTCTCTCTCTCTTAAACCTGGAATAAACCGGCCCAAATTATTTGTATATATCTATAATACATGTTGCAGCACGTTCGACTTGTTTTCAAGCTTGACACTATATTATGCGCACAAGAGTGGTGAATAAGCATGAGTTGATCCAGTTGAGCCCCGACTTGCCACTCATCAACACCTTCGACTTAAGTTGGAATTGCATAGGTGATCCCAAGAGCCAACAGATCATATTCAACTACATGCTCATCAATAATGAAGCCGCCGTCGAGATCGCTGACCTCATCATCTGCAACTCATTCTACTACATTGATCAAATGGTGTTCGCCAACTCCCAACATAATCCTCGTGGGACTGTTGATCACAAGCCTCCGCGCTGGGAAGACCCTTGTCTTTTTTTTGAGAACCCTCGAGACCGGTGGGGGGGGGGGGGGGGGGTTAGACATGGATCCCGACCTGTTTATTAAGAGAAGGAAACCTACATTTCAAGTCATTGCCAACGCATAACCCGCATATCACCCAAAAAAGCATCGCAAGCGACACCCCATTCTCGGATCACCAGGCAGATACCTGGAATAATATATTCTTGTGATCTTGGGCCTCGTCGATGGTCATTTCTAGGGCCTTTGCAAGTGTCCAGGACGGAGGGTCTTTCCTTCAAGAACTTCAACACCTTCGTCTATATATGCAATGAGATACGCTGCTTTGATCGTGTAGATGGTTGAAAATACAACCAATATTATGATATCAATAACGAATAAGTATGAATATATAATCAATAAAGATCTATCATCTCATGTGTTCTAAAGAAAATCCAAGATGGGGATCGAAGTGTTAGCACAAAGAGAGCTCCACCCATTACAAGATAAACCCCTTTTGCCTACGGAAAAATTATGTCACGTAGGTAAAACATAGTGTATTTTAACAGATAGAAATTATAGATTTTCTTGCTAAAGTCCTATGATATATATTTATTACCAGCATGTGACTTCGTTACGGTCGGTACAAATGTTTTGGCAACATAATACTTATTTTTCATCAGTATAATATGGTTTTTACTGATGGAAATAAAAACTATCGTCGGCAAAAATCTTTATATATATATATATATATATAATGACAATGGATAACTTAATATCCGTTGGTATAAATATAGTTTTAAGCAAGGCTAAGGGACTGACAAGAAACTTTAAATGTCAGTTGGTGGATAGGAAGCCCAGTTTATTGGTTAACAGTTTTAGCTTATGTAATTGGGAGCAATTCTCCAAGAAACTTAGGCGCCGGTTTGGATTTGATTATGCATCATTCAGAGTCCTACATAATTGATTCATGCAGAATATCCAGAAGCAGAAACTGGAAGCAGCTCACTTCTGACTCTATTTTATTTTAGGGTGCTAGCTAGCTCAAATGGTAAAGCCTGTTGGTGGTTGTATTAAAGACCTGTGATCAAATCTTGTCTTCATTGAATAAACAACCAGTAAGGATTCACGCCTTAACCCTCCTCAAATGTCATACCGATAGGTTCTTTAAAACACAAAATCCATACAAAATTGATTCTAGCTTCTCAAAAATCCTCTTCTGGTATTGTATCTAAATAAGTCTTTTCTGAGAATCTAAATCTTACAGAATCAGGAATCAAAAGTTGGGGGTTGAACTCAAATCTAAACGAGTACTTAGAGTACCTCCAGCCCTTACTTAAATTTATACTCAAATCTGAATAAAAAATTAAGTAAAAACTCAATTTGATCATAAGTACTCCAATCCTTATTCAAATTTGAGTAAAATCAAATCTGATACAAGCACTCCAGCCCTTTTACTCATATTTTTTACTTAAATTTGAGTAAAACTCAAAATTGGATGGCACGTTTGTAAATAGGAAGGCATTGGTGGATGACCATTAGAATTTGGTATGGGATTTGAGTCTTCACCGATTTGGTGAAAATTTTAAGTAAAACTCAGTTTGGTATAAGTCTGAGTAAAGGGCTGGGGCTGTTTTTTAGACAATATTACTCAGATTCAAATCTGATTAACGATTTGAGTAAGGGCTGGAGATGTCCTTACAGACTGCAAAAGGGTTGGAGCTAGAGTGTAAAAAGAATGGCATATGCAGAGTTATAAACATCTTATATTTAAATGTATTGTATAGTTTAAATATTAATACCTAAAATTATAAGTTCTAGTATAGTCAGTTGGTGAGTCTTAAAAACCTTACAAACATATGTAACTTTAATATTTTCAAATTTTGCATCGTGGGTATATAGGTCAGGGTTCAATGGCCTCCTTTTATGCACAATAATTTTTACATTGGGTCTCAGTCGTTAGATCACAAGAGATCCAATGGTTGAGATCTTTTTTTGCTTTGTTCTTGCTTCTTTGCGTTGCAGGTATGTGGTGTGATCGTGAGAGGACAGTGGGAGGTGACCTGTGGTTAACAGAGGGAAAAAGAGGAGGATGGAGGAGGAAGGAGTGGGAGCTCCGGCAAGCCCTTCCGATCGGCAAATCGCACTCACCCCCCTCTGACAGGCCACCCCTGACACTAAACTGCACTAGCTCCCTCTGATAGACCCTTCCAACCAGTGAATCACACTCACTCACCTCCAACAGGACCACCCAATCGGTGAATCGCACTCGCCCCCTTCAGCAAGCCAGCTCCGATAATGTCCACCCCCCCCCCCCCCCCCCCATGCCTTATCAGTAGCCCCTCTCCACCCCGACATGCACTCACCTCAATGGTGTCCCTCCGACCTATCCACTCCTTCTTCCTCCTCCTCCTCCCATTGTCCCATGCCTCATTACCGGCCCCTCTCCACCCCGATCATGTACCTCACTCTGCCTCTGATGGTTGCGCCCGTACCTGCAACGCAAAGAAGAACTAAACAAAAAAAAATCCCAGCCGTTAGATCTCTTGTGATTGAACAGTTGACACCCAATGTAAAAATTACAGTACATAAATATAGTCCATTGAACCTAACCATATACACTAGTAATGCCCTTGTGCTTATCATCACATCTTTGGGTATTTAATTTTTTCAAATGAGAGTTTATTTACCGGAAGAGAGACAGCTACGCGAGTGAGATTCTCTTTCAGAATATGCTACTGTTTGTAGTCCTCCGTGAATGTTTGGTATGACCCCTGAACCTTTCAACCAAGTGAATCTAATGATTAAATTGGTAGATCAGAGGTCTAGGAGACATTTTTCATTCATCACTCCTTTTGCTCACTACTCTCTTGGTGAAGCTCACTCATGCAATCGGTAGATCAAAGGGTTGGAAGATATTTTTTTAACCCCCCACTCATATCACAATCGTAAGTGGACTCCCTTATTAATGACGGTGCATATATGGATATGAGAGAGTTAAATTAGTTAATTACAGTGCATACATGTGAGGGAGGGAGTTAATTAGCGTACATATATGGGTCAGAGAAAGTTAATTGGTGTGCGTATATGGCAGGGTGGGAGGGAGTTAAATCCCTTTCTCAATTGTCAAAAGGGTGATTCATATTTTAAATTTCAAATTAAATCGTTAAAAGATAGTTAAGGTGAATCACACTCATCTTTGTGTTTATGATTCGACGGTCCAAATTTATCTTTTATCAAATGTATATATCTGGGCCACACACATAAACCATTATTATAATATATATAGAGAGAGAGAGAGCGCTTCAAGATTGGGCAACAACCTTAAAAAAACTTCAAGATTGGGCATAATTTAGAAGCACATATCCTTCCCGGTGTGTCGAGTAGTGTAACGACGATGGATTCTAAAATCGTGATGACGGCTATTATGGCACTGTTATTTAAAAGCATGGTGTCAAATGAATCTTTTTTTTTTTTTTTTAGGGGAGGGGGAGGGGGGTTGGTGTCCCTCAACAATAAGTCAAGATAGTCTCCAATCATCCAAACCATGTAAAGCCATAAGGAAAGGGGGCCTTGCTCCATGGTCTTGTTTAGGCTTACACTAATCATTCTTGCATTGACAATGATCATCTACTTTAAAATTAGGACCAAATAATTAATCTCATCGAATACATGAACTAATACCAACAAATGTGTAGCAATCAGACATAGCCGGCTCCAGCCGGCTTCGGATTCGGTCGTTTCAATCTCTCTCTTTTCTTTTATTTTTTCCTTCAAGGAAACGCGCCACTCCCTCTCTCTCTCTCTCTCTCTCTCTCTCTCTCTCTCTCTTCTGGTCCATTCACCTGATGGAATGGGCTGTTCTTCACAAAACCCACATCATAAATCCCCCCCAAACCCTCTCATTTGGTTGCTGGCCTCCTCCTCTCCTCTGGGTTTGGGGTGAAACAGGGGATTCTGAGGAAGCAGGGGATTGGGGAGGGAGATGGGTAGCCTGGTGGAAGTTGGCGGGAAGGAGCAGTTCCCCAAGCCCCTGGACCCGTTCATGATAGAGCTCACTCGATTGGAGAACCAGCTCAGAGGTATAACTCTCTCTCTCTCTCTCTCTCTCTCTCTCTCTCATCAGCCTCCTTCTCTTGCTCTGCTTCTTGCCTCTGTTTTCGTTCTGTTTTCATCGACCGTTGGTGGGGTGGGGGGGTTTCAACGGTTAGAATGAGTGATAGTCTTTTTTTTTTTTTCTCTCTCTCCTTTCTGATATTGATAATTATCTTGAAGGCTTCAATTTTTTGATTGATCGAAGAGGTTCAATATTTCGTGAGGTTTTTCGGATCATCTAGATATTAAAATTTGTTATATGGTCTTGTTTATTCCTTTATATTTATCTTATATTTTCCAAAAAAAATTTATATTTCTTACTCTCTAAGTATTTGTTTCCTTCTTCTTGGTGAGAACCCCAGGGGTTGGGGTCATAGGAGGGGAAGGTTTTGTGCCATACCTCTAGACCCCATCAAAGGCAACCACGTACCCCAAGTTAAGGAGCCCCACAACCAAGAATCAAACTAAATAAAATAAAAACATCTCGTCATTTATTCTAAATCTGGGGCCAGAATCGATTGAAACTTGGGTGTCGCTTTGAGCCAAATCTAGAGATTTGAATCAAGCATGCACAACCGACCATCCCGTCCAAACCCTGTTTGTACAGGTGTTCCGACCCTTCCAAGCTGCTCGACTTCTATCGAGGTTCTTCATCAATTGGAACGAGATAAATCGGATTCACTCCTTTAGAATCTTCAACATCAATTGTCAAACCTAGATGAGGAGGGGCAAAACCTACCTCTTAATGTGCTAGAGGATGACATCATTCTCGATATAGTTTCATCTATCGGTTTCTCTAGTAAGGGGGTGAATTCGAAGTTCTTTTCAGCTCAAATCCGTGAGTTGGAAAGATAAAAGAGCTTCAAAGTCTTGAGACACATGGATCATTTGTTCTTCTTGTTAGATCTTCTAGGCTATTCGAGTTAGGCCGTGATTGGTCAGGATTTCTTTTGGGTGTATGGTGCTCTTAGGCATAGTTTGTACATTCTACTCGCTTTAATAAACTGGTAGGGGTCAAGGCTGAATCCCCCCTCATCCACTAAGAGGGATTTTACAAAAAAAAAAAAAAAATCATACATAAAAAAAGATGCGCTTCCAATCTAGAATGAAGTACTATCGTATGATACTATCATCATGTTTGGAAAGTTACGATTTTAATCATGGCAGAACACAAACAAGGTCAAATTATAAAGTAAAAAAAACAAACAAACCAGGAAGGATTTTTAGGTGGTTTGGCGATTTGTCTATGTCACTAATAATCCCTAGCATGGACAGACAGAGAGAAAGAAAGGCAAGGGTCTTGGGGAGAATGGATGCTTCTTATTATGGCCAATGGGCCATGGAGAGAGAGAGACGGATTTTTTGGTGGTTTTACAAAACCAGACCGATCATCGAACCTGAAAGTGGTCCAGGTTACGGGCCACCGGTTGGTCCGGTTCAACCACTGGGTAAACCTGTGGTTGAACCGTGGTATCATCATGATATCATAACTAAATTAATTTCTTATTTTTTATTTTAAAAATTATTTTCTATTAACAATTAAGATCATTATATTTTCTATTAACTAATTATCTTCTAGCAAATTAGAGATGAAGAAAAAAAAAAAACAATTAAGATCATTTTAATAAACAACGGTTCACTGAATCGTCACACAGGTCACATGGGTTGGCGGTTCAATCAAAGGGTCGGTGGTTTTGTCGACTATAAGCTAGGTTTATGGTAATTCCAATTCTTGTGTTTCTTAGTTCCAGAATCTGTGCCGGTTCACGAGTCCAGTGGTTGAACCGGCCGGTCTGTTCTGGGTTTTAAAACATTGCCTCGTAGGGCTCATGAGAGGAGAACACTCAAATCTCTCTCCACAACTCTCTTCTTCTCTACTCTCTAGTTTTACAGAATAATGAATCATTAATCTATATATGTTGTTCCCCGTCTATAGGCCGTTCAATAGAGTTGTGATAGCAGTCCATGTTCTCATCCATGATGGGATAAAAACTCCATTCGCCTATTATCTATAAAATCCATCTTGGGTTTATCTATAAAAACCGACACATTCAAAGTTGGCTTTATCTTGACATTCTCCCTCTTGAAGCCTAGTTTCTTCAATAGCTTGAAAATCGCCGACGATCACGTGTCAAAAAATCGTCATCCATCAGATGACCACAAGCCCGTGAGAAGTTTTGCATCAAATGAACTTCTCTTTCACATAGGCTTATTCATCATGTATTCAGCTTCTGTAGTCAACAAAGACACCACAGATTGCAGCCTCGACATCCAACTCACAACTATGTTTGATAAAGAAAACATATAGCCAGTGGTTGACCTTGATCGGTCCAGATCTCCTGCACAGTCTGCATCGACATATCCAACCAATATCGAATCTCTACCCCCATAACAAAGAGCAGCATCAGAAGTACCCTTCAAGTATCGAAGGATCCACTTCATAGAAGCCCAATGCTCTCTTCCCGGGTTCACCATATATTTACTGACTAGTCAAACTACTTGCACAATATCTGGTCTAGTGCACACCATAACGGAAAAAGGCTTCCTACTACTGGCGAGTATGGTACTCAAGACATCTCTTCCACTTCTGCTTCGGTGTCGGGACTTTGCTTTGAAGATGATTTGCATCCAACAAAAAATGAAATACTAACTCACTTCGAATGCTTCATATAGGCCTCCTATATATACTTTCTTTTGTATATGGACACATGCCCATGCTTGCACGTATTAGGCACTTGCCCCTACTTAGAATACCATTCATTATATTATAAACCCTAACAAGGTATCAAAGCTGAAGTTGCTTCTCTAGGATTTTTCGTGACCGATCTCATCCTTGTCGGCATCGCTCGACATCATTGATCAGCGATTCTGCCAACCGAGTTTCGCTATTGATCCCTTCTAAGCTTTCTTGAGATTTCGTCACCTACAATCTCTCTTCCAAGCGTCTCTGATTCGAGGCCGCTCCTCGTCTCGAAGAGACTTCCATCTTGGCCGATCACTTGTTCCTCTCCCCTTTTTAGCTCCAGAGATTCGTGCCTATGGAGATGCTGACTTGGACGGTGATCCTATTGATCAACGATCCACTGGTTTCTGTATTTTTCTAGGAGTCTGATCTCGTGGAAAAGAAAGAAAAATGAGATTAACTCCCGCTCAAGCACGAAGGCAGAATATCATGCGATGTCCCAGACAGCAGTAGAGGTCGTGTGGCTCCATCGCCTTCTCTCTTATCTGGGTATTGCCCTCACTACTCCCACTTCTCTCTTAGGGCTATTCATATCGCCGGCAATCCGATCTTCCATAAATGGACGAAGCACATCGATATTGACTAGCACTACGTCTATCCCTTCTACCCTACTACTATCTCCCTCCTTTCGTCTCCTCTACTGAACAGCTAACGGATTTCTTCACGAAGACTCACACATATATGTGCTTCCCATATTTGTCAGGAAAACTCAATGGCTGACCCACCGTGAGTTTCAGGGGGGGTGTTAGAGGCATTTGTATATAGTGCTGTATATAGGCCTCTTATACATTCTTTTGTATATGGTTGAATCACACCAATACTTCTATATACTGGGCACTTCTCCCTACATATATGGAATACAATTCATTATTTTCCAAACCATAATAGGAGTTTTTGATGGATCTAGTTTTGTTTTGACCAGCAATGAAGTTTAGCCATTGAAACATTGGATTGGGACATAAACCTTATATATAATTTCTTCTACATGTGATGCTATATGTGTTTGCTGGTGCCCATGCATTTACCAGATTGATCTGATTGAAAAAAAAAATTAATGTAGCAACACTTCCATTCATGTTTCCTGAAACTTTATATATATATATATATATATATATATATATATATATATATATATATATATATATATATATATATATATATATATATATATGAGAAACAAGATGCTACCTTCGAAAGCATTGTTCTTCGCTACTTTGACAGGTTGCCGGTAGCTATCCAAGCCATGAATGACGACAAAGGTTATCCAAACTTACAATCGGGAGGTGCTAGAAGTCATCGGAGGTGGTCGCCGGCTGCGGATGTCATCGAAGGTCGCCGGATAAGATGAGTTGATGAATGGACGGCTCACAATAGAAGTAGTAACCGGAGTCCCTTATCGGTGGACGCTGATAGGTGGTGTTAGCGGAGATCACTGATGGAGGTGATAGGAGGTTGTTGATGTTGATTATGGCCGGAGATCATATGTGGTGCGGCCGTGGCGAGTTGTCAAAGCAGCAAAAACGCTGCTTTAAGAGGTAGCGTCCCGACCCTCTATATATATATATATATATATATATATATATATATATATATATATATATATATATATATATATATATATATATATATATATATATATATATATATATAAAACAAGGGACGTCGGTTTTGTGCTGACTAGAAAAAACGGAACAAATAAGTTGACTAGGACAAGCTGACTAGACAAAAATGAACCGAATATATCTAACCATTCGTTCAAAAATCAATGCACGATCTCTCCTTGGTTTCAAATCCCAACCCATTTAAACTGCACCAAACCCCTAAAATCCCGGCCCATTGAAAATGCACTAAACCTGACCATTCATCTCGTGATCATTGTTCACATCAACGGCTATAAACCCGTCTGCTGAAATTTCGACCGCCCCAAACTATCGGGTCGATCTCGAGGAATCCGTTCGAACAGAGACAGTTGTGATTGATCGATTATAGGGGGAGGGGGAGTTGATCGCACCGAAGGCGCCCCGCTTCGTGCCAATCAGCACGGGCGAGGAAATGAGTGTCCTTATGAATGTGGGTATTATCGTCGAAAGTGTTTTGTTGCCGAAAGCATTCAGATGTGTTACCGCCGAAGGCAGCTTGCTGCAGTGCTAGCAAGTGTGTTGCCACCGAAGACGGCCAGCTACAGTGCCGACAGGCACGGGCATGCACTAGTATATATATAGGGGAGGGATACTCTTACTCATGGCCTCTTACTCATATAGTTACCTATGATCCAGGCCGTCCATTAGATCTTGACGTACGGTTCCAATTAGATGGGGAGTTAAAGTAATGGTGTCCGCATTAAATGCGGGCTTTTAATATGGGCATTTAATGTGGACACCATTGTTTTAACTCCCCATCTAATCTGAACCGTACGTCGGGATCTAATGGACGGCCCGGATCATATATATATATATATATATATATATATATATATATATATATATATATATATATATATATATATATATATATATATATATATATATATATATATATATATATATAATGAGGCATGCGGTAAGTGCGGCACTGTATCGCAGTCGTCTGATGCACGCGCTGCTGTGCAGTGCCGCACGCACCGCATGCCGCAGCATAGCATGCCCCTATATATATATATATATATATATATATATATATATATATATACAGAGAGAGAGAGAGAGAAGTGCTAGAATGCGGCATGCGGTGCGTGCGGCATCGCACCGTAGCCGTCTGATGCACTGCTGCGTGCATCAGACGGCTGCGGTGCGATACCGCACGCACCGCATACCCTTATATATATATATATAGCGATACAGAGCTGTTGCTTAACTTGCGGCTAACGTGTTGCGGCCTGTCTAGAGTTTTTTAAATTTTTTTTTTTTCGAGGATGATTACCTTTCCTTTGATCAGTGTTTTCAGAGGCGAGGGCGTAAGGCGGGGCGTTTTGCCTGATGTGGGGCGGGGCGTAAGCCCCACGAATTTTTTATTTTTTAATTTAAAAAATATATAGAAATAAAACATGTTATATAAATAGGAAAAATAGATTAAAAACAAACAAAATAAAAAATATTATGAACAAACTAAGCATTTAAGCCTACAAAATTGGTTGATAAAACACAAATATATACAAAATGATAATAAAAATAAACTTATTATTGTCTTTCAACATCATTTAAGATCTAATTCTAAATTTCTAACCAAAATTCAAACTATCTACGTTTATATTCCATAGATTCTATCATTCTATACATGATATATAACCAATTTAAAACAACTTTAGTTTCAAAAAATATCATAATCGTCATCCAAGAGAGTAAGACGCATATAAAAGATCACACGGTAGCAATCAAATCATTTTTTTTCAACTACGTAGACAAAGTCCAGTGGGGCGTAAGCCCAGGCCATTGGGGCGTAAAAGGCGTACCCGGGCGTTCGGGGCGTAAGCCCCAGTGGTTCGGGCGTAAGCCCCACAGAAAAAAAAGCCCCAGATTGAGCCGCCCCGGGCGTTTTAGGACCGCCTCACCCCGGGGCGCGCCCCGGGCGTACCCCGGGGCGAGTTTTTTAAAACACTGCCTTTGATAGCTTACACAAAAACTTTTAGCTCATTCTAAGATCTCTAGGTATATCAAATGTGCTCCTCAAATTGATGGTTAAAATGAACGATCGATAAAAGTCGAGCACATTTGATAGACCTAGAGGTCTTAGAATGAGCTGAAATTTTTTGTGTGTGTTATCAAAGGGGAGGTGATCATACTATAAAAATAAATTTGAACAAAAAAAACCTCTAGGGCAGGGCGCTGCAAGTTAGCCGCAAGTGACCGCTATGTATCACTACCCATATATATGAGTGTTACAGTGAGCTATGAGCTATAAGAGAAGAAAGTGATCTACGATCGAAAATATCACCCTATAAGTTTTGGAATTTGTTGAAACTTATAGGGTGGCATTTTTTATCGTAGCTCACTTTCTCCTTATATAGCTCATAGCTTACTGTAACACTCCTTTCTCTATATATATTGATTCATTACCCCTCGTGGAATAAAACTCATTCTATTCCAAACCCTAACACAATTATTGTATCAACACAACTGATAGTTGGTTTCCTTCAAGCATTATTAATTTTAAGAAAATCCTGAACGATTTTTGCTTCTTTACAATGTTCTCATTCTCTGCAAGCCATCTGATGACAACTGATATTATCCTCTTAATATCAAAATGTTAAAATGTTTCAGTTGAACATACTATTTTTCTCTACCTCTCTAAATTCTCAGCTCGATTGCAGACAAAGAGAGAGAGCTGGGAGTTGCCCACTCAGAAAATAAGGCCTTGAAAGTGACAGAACTTCTCAAAGATAAAGCCATTGTGGAGGTAATGAATGTAACTGAACAACAGATCCATCCATGATGTATGTGGGTGCACATTGAATGGAAACAAATTTCAAATTTTTTTTCTTTTTTCATAGGTGTAAAATTAAATTACTATTCCATTTTTCTGAACTTTTTGTTCTATTTCTCCAGCTGAACAATGAATTGAAAAGGCTGGATGACAAGCTTAGAAAGGCCGAGAAACTTCTTGAATACAAGGTTTGCTCACTCTACATCTTAGCATATAGTCTGTAAGCGATTGCTTCGGATGGCTAGTCTTCTTTTTTTTCCCTCACTGTATGAAGACAATGCATCACAGAATCTTGAAGTCAAGAAACTAATCGACGAGAAGAAAGAAGCATCGGTTGCACAATACGCTGCAGAATCAACTCTAAGAAGATATCATGCAGCTCAAAAGGACGAGGAATCTATTTCAGTTGATGATATTATTGCACCACTTGAGTCTGATATTAAGATGTACAGGCATCAGGTATGGTGTTTGTTAATCTCTTCTAATGCCCACTCCATTTCTCGAGATTTACGATTCTTAAGATTCAAACTGCAGATTGCAGCACTACAAGAGGATAATAAAGCTTTGGAGCGCCTCACGAAGTCTAAAGAAGCAGCACTGATCGAAGCCGAGAAAATTTTGCATAGTGCATTGGAGCGAGCACTGATAGTAGAGAATGTGCAAAACCAGAATCTTGAGCTGAGAAGACGGATTGAGATCTGCCAGGCATAGCCTCGAACCTATTACCTAGTTAATTGAGAAGCTTCTAGAAGTTGCGTTGTTCACCTCTCTATGTATTTTTCATGGTACAGGAAGAAAATAAACTTCTGGAGAAAGCGAATCGTCAAAAGGTTGGTGAAGTTGAAAAGCTTACTCAAACTATCCGTGGGCTTGAGGAGTCTATTCTATCTGGTGGTGCAGCTGCTAATGCTGTTCGTGATTATCAGCGTCAGATTGCTGAATTAAATGTAAGGTCTTATTCCATCTGTTAGCCTGATTTACATTGTTAGCCCATTCCCAAACAGCTTAAGCTTTTGGGTGAGATGGCTACTTAACATGGTATCAAAGCTCTGGTTTCTGAAAGGTCCTGGGTTCAAATCTCGTTACCTCTATTTGTTTATTTCGGCATTGCCCCATCTGTTTAAGTCTCCACGTGCGGGAGAGGACCACAGGGGGGGGGGGGGAGGTGTTAGCTTGACATACATTGTTAGCCCATTCCCATATGGTTACTCTGTAAATTTAGAGATAAATTGCTTCTAGGGTTTGATGGGGATGTTAATCACTGATGTACTATATTCTAGGAAGAGAGAAGGACTCTTGAGAGGGAGCTTGCAAGAGTTAAAGTCTCAGCAAATCGAGTGGCAACCGTGGCAGCTAATGAGTGGAAGGATGAGAATGACAAAGTCATGCCTATCAAACAATGGCTGGAGGAGCGCAAGTTTTTGCAGGTAGTTCTCGATACGATGGAAATGCCACAGCTTTCTCTAATTTTCTTGAGCACATACCTTTTCTTGATTCTCATGAATTTCCGAAACCTCTCAAGATCGGTCCACTAAGATATAAAACATGGTTTTGTGCTAAATGAGATATTTAATTACTAAGGCAGTAGTACTATAATTAACATGATCCAGAGAATGGATTTATTATTACGATGATATTCATTGTAAGCTTAAAATAATTATTCATTTCATGTCTTGAGTTCTATTCATTTGTAGGGGGAGATACAACGGTTGCGGGATAAGGTTGCTATATCAGAAAGAACTGCAAAGGCCGAATCCCAGCTCAAAGTATAAGATACTAGTTATTATTTCTTGGAGTTAATTTCTCATACTATGTTTCATCTCCAATATCTAGGCTTCAATTTTCGTATTAACTTTGCTTACACTTCAGGATAGACTAAGATTAAGGCTGAAGACATTGGAAGAAGGCTTGAAGCACGTACCTAACTTAGCAACTAAGCAAGATGAAAATTCGGGTCGAGTATTTGGATTTTCGACCCACAACGGGGGGCCGAAAATGAGATCATCGTCTCAGCCAAGGGCTTCTATTGCTTCCAATAAAACATCAGTACTGCAGCAGCCCAATTCACCGTCCGGAGGTGTCGATTCCGCTCGAATTATGAAGCGAACAAATAGCTTGAAAGCAAAGTTTATTCCGGAGGGAAATCTGGTGAGAAGGAATTTATGGGCTCCAAGAAGCAAATTCTTTGATGACAGTGGGAAGGAGAATACAGAAAGAAAGGTTGACCCTAATGGACTAGAAGAAGATACTAATCCTCGAAGAACCGAGGCTCTGAAAGATGTTAAAGTCGATGACTGTGGCGAAGTTGAATTGCGAGATGGCTGTGGAGACATGGTCTCAGGTTTTCTATATGACAGGCTGCAGAAGGAGGTCATCAATTTAAGAAAATTTCATGAGGAAAAGGATGGATTATTGAATGATAAAGATGATCAAATCAAGGTGAACACCATAATTTTAGATTATTAAAACTCTTTATTAACTTTATTATTTCTTGACCATACAAGCTTGTACTCCAATGCAGCTGCTTCTAAAAAAGGTTGATGCACTAATGAAGGCAATGGAAGTAGAGTCAAAGAAGATGAGGCGTGAAGCGGCAGCTAGAGAAAAGGAAATGTCGGTTAAGTCAGAGGATAATAAGCAAAATAGCAAGATCACAAACATATCTAAAAGGTAATAACTGATTTTGCCTCTTGCAAGGCTTAAACTTGCTTTTATCTTGATTTAGTTTTTTTTTCTGATTCAGTGTGTCGTAGTGGAAATAGCTTCAATGAAGTAAATGGGGGTCATCTAAACTGTGAAATTATTCAAACATGACGGATTCCAAGATAACCTTCTACCCTTAAATGAAGGGTGTGACAAACCCGAGAGAGAGAGAGAGAGAGAGAGAGAGAGCGAGAGAGAGAGAGATGTCTAGGGTTTGGGGAGAGAATGAATGAATCTCTCATTAGGCCAAAGGCCAATATATATGGGCAACACATGTGTGTCCTCTATATACTAAGTTTATGTATATTCATGAATACATCTTAACAAAGGAAAATTATAAAACACCCCCTGAAATATGTCCTATGCTTCACTTTGGTCCCTCAAGTTCTACTTTGAACAACTTGGCCCTTGAACCACACTTTTCATTACAAATACACCCCTTGCGGAGGAGTTGTGCGGCAAAAAACATAGTCCGTGGGGTATTTTTGTAATTTTCCATTAAATAAATGGACAAAAATATCATTCTGAAAGTGAGATTGCACTAAGGGTGCTAGCTAGCTTAGTTGGTGGATTCTTTTGGTGGTTGTACCGGAGACCTGGGATCAAATATTGACCTTCACTGAATAAATGACCGGCAGGGAGGCACCCTAAGCCTCCTTCAGATTAGAAGTTGAGGTGGTACTAAAAATAAATGCTAGTTCTATTCTCAAACCATAGTTGTTACTCTATGTTTTTTTATTATTCCAACTTTATGCAAGCTACCATTTTTGCTTTTGCGAACTGATAAAAAGTATTCTTAATATCTTATTGTTTCATGGATGTGGCTTTCAGATTTGTGAAGCAACATGAAGCTTCCATGAATTCTAGAACTTGAAGGTGATCTTAGCTTCTGTGCACTGGCCATAAATGAAGTTTATTGTACAGCTTATAAACACCAATAATGGTTGCCACTAATGGAACATAGGTTATGGAGAGGGTGACATGATTTTACAAACCTACAGTTAATTTGTACAGCTTGGAAGGACTAATGATGGCCGCTACTTATTAAGCTGAGGTTTTTGGATAAAGGGTCAATATAACTTTGTAAAATTTGGGGAGGGGGGGGGATCAAATTGTTGAGCGTTCGATTCATGACAAGGAAATAAAAGTCACACATGAAGTTGTCATGTAAAGTTTGGAAAGATCAATGATGGGTGCTACATAATAAATTTAGGGTTACCGATAACGGGTGAATGCGACTTTGTAAAGCCTACGAGGCTCATCATATTGTTGAATATTATTATTCATGATAAGGAACTGAAATCCGATGTAGCTTGTCGTAAATTATCTTCCTTGGGTTGTGTCTACATCCAACCATCCCGAATGAGTTTGTGATGGTCACAACAAAGTTTCTAATGGTGCTTATATTTCTCTTTCTTTATAGGAATAATACTCCTTGTAAATGAACACCAATACAAGAAGGGTAAGAGTTGAATTTGTTTGAATGGATAAGAACGATCCACACCTCTCTCTTCAATGTGCAAAGTATCTCAAATTGATCGTATTCTCTCAATGTTCAGATTAGATCAAGCTGAAATTAGTGTAGTGATGAAGGTCTTGTGCTTGTTTGAAATCTCATTAGAGATCTGAAGAAAATCTAGTATGTGTTGCAAAGCAATTTACTGGAAAGGTGATTAGGCAGTAAGTGACACTACAATATTTTTTAGTATCGAAAGGAATAGCAATGATTATTTCTGCAAAATCTGGGTGAGATAAGTTCATCTTAAAATTTGCAGAAGCATCGGATGCGACATTGAATTTAAAAACTGTACATAATCAAAGAATTTTTTTCACGTGCTCGGACTCTAAAACATACCTATAAATCCTATAATTGAATAATCAAGCAAACAAATAAATAAGAAAGGTCAATTCTTTAATAAAATTATATCTTAGGGTTAATAAATAATTTATTTTTTAAGAACAAACAATAAAATGCAATGCCACTACGCGGTCTTAATTTGCAAGTCATGGTGATGTGGAACAGTGTGTGTAACAGGGAATTCAAAGATTCGTTGAGCCGCGACAGGGTCGCTTGTTGCTCCGAGTCGAAACAGGAAGTTAATTTAAACAAACAATATGGCTAATGGTTTTATCAAAACATAACAGGCACGCAAGCAGGTACCCCCAATCTTAATTGACCGAACAACAAACACTTAGTTATATCAGCAGGGTTCATATGCAATATCAAGGCTAATAACAAACAGGGTAATCAGAATCTCACAACTCACCATTCAAAGTGGGCAGCAGTTTGCATAGATAAAATATAGGAGAATTGATCTTTGGTGTCACCCTTCAATATTGACCGGGAAAAGAAAGAAACTCACCTACTGAGGATTGTGGGGGACCTCAGGGATCTCAACTGGTGGCGGGGTCGAAGTCGATGCGGTGTCCTCGGGTTGAGCCGGGGCTTGAGCGAGGGCCCGAAGGGCTAGCACGTTGGGATGTACGGGCGCGCCGGGATGCCACCGTTGATGGTTCTCCGAGATGCCCAGTCGTGCTTCCACGTCCTTGGCGACGAGGTAGGTGATGCGCTCCACGTAATCTTTCACGCTCTCGCCGGCGCTGAACTGGAAGTCGAGGAAGGGGGACCGGATATCGAGGAATCCGTCTTCGTCGTCGATCAATCCATGGTCGACGTCCGGATCGGCCATGCCGACATGCCGAGGGAGGGGCGGAGTGAGGCGAGGGCGCGGGCTTTGGGATGAAGGAAGGGAGAGGATAAGGAGGGATAGGGTGCAGGGGTCGGGTCGGGTCGGGTCGGGTCGGGGTGCTGTGCACCCGGGTCGGGTTGGCAGGGCTAAAGGGGATCGGGCTAGGGGGGGGGGAAAGGGTGGTCGGGTAGGGTTAGCAGGGCAGGGGGGCAGTCGGCAGGGAGATAGAGGAGGAGGGTGGCGCGGTGGCAGGGAGATAGAGGAGGAGGGTGGCGCGGTGGTCGGGGGTAGAGGAGGAGGGGGTGGCGCGCGGTGGCAGGGAATGGAGGAGGAGGGGTGGCGTGCAGTGGCAGGGGGAAGGAGGAGGAGTGGTGGCGCGGTCGCAGGGGAGGAGGCCGGCTGTGGGGAGGGTCGGAGGCCGACCACGGGCTGGATGGAGGGAGGGGAGGAGGGAGGTGGAGGGGCGTCGGGATCCGGGCGCGCGGGAGAGGACCGGGGTGGTGATCGGGTGGGCTTGGGAGGGGAAAGGGAGAGGGGAAAACGGGATTGGGGGGGGGGGGGGGGGAATGGTCCCACTAGGGTTTCACACGCCTAGTAGGGGCCTAGGGTTTCACACACCTAGGTATAGGCTTGGGTTTCACACACCTCACCTTAGCTCTCTCACACATGTGGGAAGAGGTAAAAATTTTATTCATTGCATACTGAAGAGAAAAATGAAAGGCCTATAAATAGGCTTACAACGACAGACGAAAAGGCCCACTAATCGAGGTGGGACTAAAAGTGCACAAACCAAATAATGAAACAGAAAAAAAACAGTAGCCAACATGGCTAGAACCACATGCTCAGATGTCGCCTCCTGCGCTGGTACACTCGCCAGGGTCGAGGCTCGATGTCCCCATCATTCTCCCCAGGTGGGAGAGAGCTCGACTCCGTCGAGTGAGGATCTGCAAAACTCTCGTACTGCTCCAAGGTGTCAGGATCCAACTGCTGAAGGTCGCTACGGTCAATCCAGGTGTCATCAGAGGCGGGTCTTCCCTTCCAACGGATCAGATACCGTCGGGTGCCACCGTCCTTACCGGACACAATCTTATCATCCACAATTTTATCTATTTTTTCTGCTGCATAATGTGGGGGAATTTCTGGAAGTGGGGGTAGGGAGGGACTCTTAGAAAATGGGTCTTGGGAAGGCTCACCTATGAGGGGATTATTAGGGTTAAAATCAGAACCCTTGTAGGCCACTAGGTCCTCGATATTGAAGGTGGAACTGATGCCGAAATCTCCAGGGAGATCTACAACATAGGCATTGTCATTCAGCTTCTTTAAGATTTGGAAAGGGCCCGCACTGCGTGCATGCAGCTTTTTAACAGTTCCCGAGGGAAACCGTTCCGGACGGATCCGGACCATTACATAATCACCCACATTAAATGTTTTAAATCTTTTCCTGAGATCAGCTCGCAGCTTATAGGTAGCATTACTCTGCTCAATTTTATCTTTGATTTTCCTGTGTAGTTCCTGGACATGCGATGCAAATGCGGATGCTGACTCGGAGACTTGATGATAGTTAGCCATGGGGATGAGATCTATAGGCTGCCTAGGCTTAAAACCATGCACAATTTCATGGGGACTCAAACCAGTGGTCCTATTAACAGATGCATTGTATGCAAATTCAGCGATGGACAATTTTAGATCCCAAGTCCCAACATGCTCACCTACCAAGGTGCGCAAAAGGTTTCCCAGACTTCGATTCACTACCTCGGTTTGGCCATCAGTTTGTGGGTGGAAAGCGGTAGAAAACTGGAGCTTAGTGCCCAACTTGTGCCACAGGGTTTTCCAGAAAAAACTGATGAACTTGACATCTCTGTCAGAAACAATGGTCTTGGGCAGACCGTGCAATCTGACGATACCGTCAAAGAAGATTTTCGCAACCCTCGAAGCATCAGCTGTTTTGGAGCAGGGCAAGAAATGGGCCATTTTGGAGAACCGATCCACGACGACCAGAATCGAGTCGTGTTTCCTTAGAGTCTTTGGAAGGCCCAGTACGAAGTCCATGCTGATATCTTGCCATGGACAATTTGGGACCGGTAAAGGAGTGTAAAGGCCAGTGTTCTGCTTGTGTTGTTTGGCTAGCTGACAGGTGTGACATCTGCCAACATGCCTAGCAACATCGCGCTTCAGACTCGGCCAATAGAACCGGTACTCGACGGCCTCAATCGTTTTCTCATTTCCGAAATGTCCGGCAAGACCTCCAGCGTGCAACTCCCACACGAGAAACTCACGTAAGGATGTTCGTGGGATGCACAACTTTCGTCCCCGGAACAGATATCCATCATGCATGAGATAGCCATCAACTTCGGCCAGGGTCCCGTCTCTCAATAACGCATAGGTTTCGCTAAAGTCGGGACATGACTCATACTCGGCTCTTATCCTAGCAAACCCATCAACTGCCGTGGTTAATTTGGAAAGGATGAACACACGATGGCTGAGCGCATCAGCAGCTTTATTCTCAACTCCCGCTTTGTGACGCAGACTAAAAGTGTAGTCCTGGAGGAACTCGACCCATCGACCATGTCGCGCATTCAGTCTCTTCTGGGAGTAAATATAACGGAGGGCCTCGTGATCAGAGAAAATAACGAACTCTTGCGGCAAGAGGTAATGTCGCCAATGGCGAAGCGATTGGATCACCGCATAGAACTCCTTATCATAGGTGGAGTACCTCTATCGAGTGTCATTTAGCTTCTCGCTAAAATAGGCAACCGGGTGGCCTTCCTGGGAAAGGACTCCACCTATCCCGAGCCCAGACGCGTCGCAAGCCACTTCAAAAACCTTAGAGAAATCAGGGAGACACATGATAGGGGCCTCAACCATCCTTTTCTTGATTTCGGTGAATGCTCTCGTGGCGGCATTAGACCAAGTGAACTCACCCTTCTTCAGACAGTCAGTCACTGGGGCCATGATGGTGCTGAACCCCTTAATGAACCGACGATAAAAGGTGGCTAGCCCATGGAAGCTTCTGACATCACGAATAGTCTTGGGCTCGGGCCACTCTTCGATAGCTTTGACCTTTTCGGGGTCCGCAGAGACTCCCTCGATAGAAACCACAAATCCTAAGAATTGGACTTGAGTTGTGAAAAATGTGCACTTCTTCGGATTCGCATACAGCTCTTCTTTCCTTAATACGGTACAGACTTGACGCAGGTGGTCTAAATGTTGCGCCCGAGATTGACTATAAATAAGTATGTCGTCAAAGTACACCACCAGGAATTTACCCATAAATGGCCGGAGTACTTGCGTCATTACTCTCATAAAGGTACTCGGGGCGTTAGTCAGCCCAAAGGGCATGACCATCCACTCATATAGTCCATCCTTAGTCTTGAACGCAGTCTTCCACTCGTCGCCAGGACGGATACGGATTTGGTGATAGCCACTCTTTAAGTCAATCTTGGAGAAAATGGTAGCTCCGGACATCATGTCCAACATGTCGTCCAGTCGCGGGATAGGGAAACGATACTTGACTGTTATTTTGTTGATGGCGCGACTATCGACACACATACGCCATGATCCGTCTTTCTTAGGCGTCAGAAGGGCGGGGACCGCACACGGACTCATACTCTCCTTGATAAAACCCTTTTGCAGGAGTTCATCAACCTGCCTCTTCAACTCTGCGTGTTTAGTAGGGTTCATTCGATAATGTGGCAGGTTGGGAAGACTTGCCCCAGGGACCAAGTCAATGGCATGTTGTATGTCGCGCATCGGAGGCAGTTGGTCAGGGAGATCTTCAGGGAAAACGTCAGCAAACTCCCTAAGCACAGGGGTGACTTCGGGGGGAATCGACTGGCCGGAGTCCTTAGGGGTTTCTCTTGCTACTAGGATGATGACAGGGGCTCCCTTTTCTACCTCGTGACTCAGCTCTTTGGCACTGACAAAACTAACGCTCTTGGCTTTCTTTGCGGGGGTAGTCTTTTGCTCGGCTTGGGAACTCTTGGGTGGGGAGGGAATCAACTTAACTTTCTTGCCCTCATGTTCAAACAGACACATGTTCGAGCGTCCATAAATGAGAACGTCGTTATCGAAAAGCCAAGGTCTTCCCAAGATGACTTGGCCCACATCCATGGTCAGGACATCACACCAGATCTTGTCCTGGTAGATGTTGAAATTGATGGGCACTAGGCATCTCTGCTTGACCTCCATGGCAGTGGAGTTGATCCAAGACACTTGATAGGGACGAGGGTGGGGGACGACCTTAAGGCCAGTCTTGGCGATGACAGCAGATGATACGGCATTGATGCAACTGCCACTGTCGATGATGACCTTACAATTTTTATCCCTAATCTTGGTGAACGTGTGGAAAATAGCGGTGCGCCTCCAATCATCCTGATCCTTGGGTTGGGATAGCGCGCACCTAACAACTGACACGGTGGGGGATGACGACTGCCTAAGACAACTCAGAATGGCACCGTCATCATCATCATCAAAATCTCCATCTTCTTCTTCAGCCTGGTAGATGAACTCTGCTTCTCCAGGCTCTACTGCTTCAATGGGGTTGCCATCGACAATGTTGACTCTGACAGGGCTGGGGCAGTTGGCAGCCACGTGGCCATACCCTTGACACTTGTAACACTTTGTAAGAGGGCTGACTTTGGAGAAGTCACGCTCGACACTCTTTCCTCGTGCGTCCCTCTCAAAATTCTTGTTGGGAATGCTGGGCTTAGCTTGAGATGAGTTGGGGTAGGTCCGATTGGAATTGCTAGGGGAGGGCTTTGTGGGGTAGCTCCTAGGGTCAGAATGCCTGTAGGTGTGACTAGACCTAGAGGCGTCAAGGTCTTGTACTAAAGCGTATGCTCTTTTCAATTCCGTGACATCTCTGGCAAGGAGCTCATTCCTTAGGTCTTCCCTCATGCCAGACCGGAAACGGGAAAGGACTTGGACAGGCGTCTCGGTCCCAAGGACGTTGCAACGAGTGAGGAACTCATCAAATTTGGCAACATAGTCCTTCGCCGATTTGCTACCTTGGGTAAACTGGTGCCATTGGTCTAACAGTCGTGCCTGATACGACGGTGGCACATACTTACCCTTCAGCTCATTTTTCATGGCGACCCAAGTATCGATCGGGTCCTGGGTTCGCGCAACTCTCAAGACTTCCACATTGGTCCAATATTGGCTCGCGTGTCCGCTGAGCTTCATGGCTGCGAAGCGGACCTTTCTAACCTCAGTTAAAGGATACCACGTGAAATAACGATACATGGACTGGAGCCAATCCAGGAAAAACTGGGGATCGTGTCTACCATCAAAGGATGGTACCTCTAACCGGATACTCCGAAGGTACTGATCATCGGGGTCCTGATTGTTCTGCCAGTTGGCCGCGTGCCCTTGAGGGGGATTGGGAAATTCAACATGCGGATCGGTCTGCGCTAGTTCCATCCGGTCTAACCGGGCATTGGTGTCGCGCTGATACGCGGCGAGGTTTTGGTTCATGGCGGTTATGCCTTGGGTCAACTCGGCAAGTGCCCTAGTCAGGGCCTCGGGATCCATACTGTAGTTGTCCGACTCGCTAGACTCTCCTAATAGATATGGCCTACCCCTTCGGGTTGGCATGCAATGACAACACCCAAAATGATGCTAATGATTTTTATTTTTTTTTATTTTTTTATTTTTGAAACTTAATGCACCAGAACTAAGATGAATGCAAGTTGCAGGATCAGGTATAGAATGCAAATGACCTAGCTCTAACCATGCTCTGATACCAAAATGATGTAGAACAGTGTGTGTAACAGGGAATTCAAAGATTCGTTGAGCCGCGACAGGGTCGCTTGTTGCTCCGAGTCGAAACAGGAAGTTAATTTAAACAAACAATATGGCTAATGGTTTTATCAAAACATAACAGGCACGCAAGCAGGTACCCCCAATCTTAATTGACCGAACAACAAACACTTAGTTATATCAGCAGGGTTCCATATGCAATATCAAGGCTAATAACAAACAGGGTAATCAGAATCTCACAACTCACCATTCAAAGTGGGCAGCAGTTTGCATAGATAAAATATAGGAGAATTGATCTTTGGTGTCACCCTTCAATATTGACCGGGAAAAGAAAGAAACTCACCTACTGAGGATTGTGGGGGACCTCAGGGATCTCAACTGGTGGCGGGGTCGAAGTCGATGCGGTGTCCTCGGGTTGAGCCGGGGCTTGAGCGAGGGCCCGAAGGGCTAGCACGTTGGGATGTACGGGCGCGCCGGGATGCCACCGTTGATGGTTCTCCGAGATGCCCAGTCGTGCTTCCGCGTCCTTGGCGACGAGGTAGGTGATGCGCTCCACGTAATCTTTCACGCTCTCGACGGCGCTGAACTGGAAGTCGAGGAAGGGGGACCGGATATCGAGGAATCTGTCTTCGTCGTCGATCAATCCATGGTCGACGTCCGGATCGGCCATGCCGACATGCCGAGGGAGGGGCGGAGTGAGGCGAGGGCGCGGGCTTTGGGATGAAGGAAGGGAGGGGATAAGGAGGGATAGGGTGCAGGGGTCGGGTCGGGGTGCTGTGCACCCGGGTCGGGTTGGCAGGGCTAAAGGGGATCGGGCTAGGGGGGGGGAAAGGGTGGTCGGGTAGGGTTAGCAGGGCAGGGGGGCAGTCGGCAGGGAGATAGAGGAGGAGGGTGGTTCGGTGGCAGGGAGATAGAGGAGGAGGGTGGCGCGGTGGTCGGGGATAGAGGAGGAGGGGGTGGCGCGCGGTGGCAGGGAATGGAGGAGGGGTGGCGTGCGGTGGCAGGGGGAAGGAGGAGGAGTGGTGGCGCGGTCGCAGGGGAGGAGGCCGGCTGTGGGGAGGGTCGGAGGCCGACCACGGGCTGGATGGAGGGAGGGGAGGAGGGAGGTGGAGGGGCGTCGGGATCCGGGCGCGCGGGAGAGGACCGGGGTGGTGATCGGGTGGGCTTGGGAGGGGAAAGGGAGAGGGGAAAACGGGATTGGGGGGGGGGGGGGAATGGTCCCACTAGGATTTCACACGCCTAGTAGGGGCCTAGGGTTTCACACACCTAGGTATAGGCTTGGGTTTCACACACCTCACCTTAGCTCTCTCACACATGTGGGAAGAGGTAAAAATTTTATTCATTGCATACTGAAGAGAAAAATGAAAGGCCTATAAATAGGCTTACAACGACAGACGAAAAGGCCCACTAATCGAGGTGGGACTAAAAGTGGACAAACCAAATAATGAAACAGAAAAAAAACAGTAGCCAACATGGCTAGAACCACATGCTCAGATGTCGCCTCCTGCGCTGGTACACTCGCCAGGGTCGAGGCTCGATGTCCCCATCACATGGTCTGCAGTTTAAATCAATGACAATATTGTAATTATGTCAAACTATAGTCTACATAAAGGGCACAAGTTTTGCTGATAATTATAATCCCGCCATTGAATGGAACTAAAATAGTGTGAGTTACATAATTAGCTCATTTACTAAATGGCATTGTAACATACAATTTATCATTTATAATATTCAATGATGGCCAAACAGTTAACCTGAAACATAATATTAAATGAAAAGCACATAGTATGCAAGCAATAAAGGTTCCAGATAAATACAAACATATATTGATAAGCACAACCACAAGAGACACCAACAGGCTCGATCTTGTCCAAGTGGTTCGACTCCCGGTTTGGACACCGTGGACATAACTTTCCTTCGAGGTCGTTGTTGCCTTGTTTGCGGTGTGAATCCTGGCTGTTGACAGGATTGTGATAGTTAATAAAACTACCAGTTATGATGCCTTCCCCTTTTCGATCTCCGGACCTCTTTGAGCCCGTGCTCTAGCATCCTGTCCTCTGACCGCCAGGCTAGTCCAACAAAAAATAATAATAACTATAGGACTAGTAAAGAAACTTTTGTAGCCATCGATTTAAGACTAATTTAATAGATACTCCACCATCCTTTCTTTCAAAGGAGGGAAACTATGTCAACTTCCTTGAAACTAGTATTCCACACGAACCATGGCCCCTCTACTTACTAACTCATGTACAATCTCAATTGCTTCCGTATTATTTTTATATATTTTGGTTAAACTCTTAAGCTTCATCTAATGTACTCAATCAGATTCTATCCTCCCTAATTTCAAGCAAATCCATATAGGTTTTCCTCTATAATTGAGCATTATGCAACATCTAGTCAAATATAACAATCACACAACTCACTTAATATGACGTCTACATTTCATCCAAGGCCTATAGTTGCATTTGGTATTTCACCATTTATACAATTATTCTAATAGATAATATATTTAAGCTGACAATATGTTCACTTTGAAGTATCTGATGGTCATCAAATCTGACCTAGGCCCCAATTTCATTGGTACCTCACTAAACAAATTAAATCTCATATACTCTAGTTTAAATAAATTGATTTCTAGACACTTGAGTATAGGGTTGATGGTTAATCCAATATTATAGATCAATTTTCAAGAGAAGTGATAATAGAAGAAGATAACAGGTCAGAAAATTTAAAGCCATTATTGATTTATTTTTAGATCATAAAAATAAACGGAATGTTGGAAAAATATTTATAGATGAAAAACGATGGTCCATGAAGTGTTCATCCATAACAATAGATGATCCCTTGTTTATCAAGAGTCACAATCAACCTAAGATTTTCCTATTTTGATAAATATATTAGTAAAATAAAATGAGTCCTCATTAACTCAAAAATGAATTTCCTTATTAATTTAGCATGGAAAAATAGGAGAGAAAGTTGGGGAAGTGTTAAATATGATAAAAAAACTATGGCTAATGGAAAACACACACAAGTAGATGAAAAGAATATATGTAGCAAAATTGAGTAAAGCTAATTTTTAAGTTATCTGCAAATTGAAAAATAATTAAAATATTATTATTCAAAGTTTCAAACTTTTAAGTTAATGACTGTCGTAGATTCACAAATTAATAATTGAAGTCATCATATAAGTACTAAGATATACGTTTGATTAGATATATTCAGGCCTTTGCTCTTTCATTTTCTACTTCCTCTACCCATCCCCAATTCAAGGGTGAATTTTCCTCATATAAAGCCCACTTACATGCAATGCTGCGTGAAGATAACAAACTCCAATCCTCTTTTATCTTCTTGTAATTGTTTCTGCATTGTCGTGTATGCTTCTCCATTAAGTAATACTAAATATAATACATATTCGATGATATCACGGATCTAGTATGAAGCACCAAGGTATAGCTATGTGTTGAGCGGTTAGTCCCACATCGGTAATGGGAGCGGAGATCATTGTCTTCATATACATGTTGTGCTCTCCTCCCTCAATAAGGTAAGCCTTTAGGAGCACTCCAAGTGTTGTCACAGTATGACATGAAAATATGCTAAAAAAAAGAAATCATAATTATTCCCCTTATTTTACACGAGATTATTGCCATTAATCTATACTCTTGGCAGAGCTCACCCTCTCATATGAATCACAACCACCAACTCAAATGATATCAATCCATTATTTCTTTTTCTATGGAACAAATTGTTACTAGGATTTCAATTGGAGCAGACCACATTAAATATCAAAAGAGTAAGAAATACCTCTTTTATTCAGACAAATAAGGTTTTTCAAAAAAAAATTAGTTATTAACTTGAAAATAGCATATTTGATATCACACATATCGTTGCAAGCAGAATTCATATAAAAAATATGATGTAGTACAAAGGTGATTAGGCAATAAGTGGCAGTGTGATATTTTTTAGTATCGAAAAGAATAGCACTGAATATTTCGACATATCTACGAGACAAGTTCACTTTAGAAGTTGCAGTGGCATCTTATGCCTACATCAAAATTTGTAAACTGCATATAATCAAAGAGTGTTTTAATGTGCTCAAACTCTAAAGCATACCTATAAATGAATAATTAAGCAAAGAAATGAATAAGAATACCAAGCTCTTCAATAAGTATTCTATTAGGGTTAGTTCACAAATTTTTTTAACAAGAAATGATAAGGTGCAATGCCACTAAGCAGCCCCAATTTGCAAGTCAAGTTTTCAGTTTAAAACAATACTATAATTATGGAAAATTTGACTCACACCTCCATTACTATATGATATTTGGACATACTCCCCCCACCCCCACCCAATGACTATAGGACTTACATCATATAGTCATGGTATTTGGACTATATGATATTTAGTAGGATGGGGGTATGTGATGGGGAAAGGACCCGGCCTGCACGACTTCTATGGCCCGACACGTGCTCAAGGCATAATTAAAATAAAATTTGGATTTAATAATTCCTAAAATAGTATTTTCGGAATAAAATATTAAATTCGGAATAAAATAATTATTTTATTCCGAAATTATTATTTTAATCCGAAATATATTATTTTCGGATTGTTAAATATGGTAGTTTTAAATATGTCATTTAGTTAAGATTTAGGATAGATTAAGATCTTTTTGTTATGGTAAGTATTATCTTTTTATTTTTGACAGTTGTTTTATGGTTTCTTGGAGACCAAGTAATATAAGCCTATTTATAAGCCTCTCATTTGATGAATAAAAATACTTATGAATGATGAAGAAAAAAATGACAGCTTGTGGGTTTCGTTAGGGTTTCCTGGATTGGAATCCATCAGGGGTGGATTTTCCGAATCCGGTGGACTCCTGTTCTTCTCCCTCCTCCTCTCCCCCTCTTATTCTCTCTTGAAACCCTAATCTTGAGTTCGAATAATCGACGACGGCTGCCCCTTTTGCGTCCCGCATCAGTATGCCTAAATACCTTATAGTTATGGGGGTGTAAGTCTTTTTGTTGTTTTTGCTGTTGTTGGGAGGTGGGGAGGCCAAATACAATATAGTAATGGGGTTGTAAATCAAAATTTCCCTTGTAATTATGTCAAACTACAACCTACATATACATAAAAGGGCACACAACTTTTGCTAGTAAAGATATACAGCCATTGAATTGAGACTAAAGAAGTGCAAGTTATATGACTTAGCTCATTTACCAATTGGCATTATAACATAATATTTCTAATTTGTAATATCCAATGATGACCAAACAATTAGTTTCACTAAACTGAATCTCGTATACTACGTTTCGGGTAAGTTGATTTTTAGGTACTTAAGTACAGGCTAATCAAATATTATGGATCAATTATCGAGAGATGTGAAACTAAAAGGTAACATATAAGAAAATTTGAAGCCATTATTGATTTATTTTCAGATCATAAAAATAATTAGAATATGCCAAGAAAATGATATTTTATAGGCGAAAAACAATGATCCATGAAGTGTTTGTCGTAACAATAGAGTATTCCTTTATACAAAGAGTCAGAGTCAACCTAAGCTTTTCATATTTTGATAAACACAAAAAAAAATTTTAATAAATATATGCAGCAAAAATGAATAAAAATAAGGAAAATTACAAAAGCCTCCCCTGAACTATACACTAATTTCATATTGATCCCCCAAATTTACAAATTAATCTGTAAATTGGCCAAATAATTAGGATCATTATTATTAATATTGTTAAGTTAATTGATTGTCGTAGTTTTTCCAATGAAGAGAAATTTCAGTACAAGGTCATTCCATTAGCATAAATCCACTTGAAGTCATTAAAGAACATGGAACACTTGGAATAGAATCTCCCATTGTTTCCCCATTATTTCTAGCTTGTCAATTTCCCCTGGTTCAAGGAGTTCGAAACCTGATTTCCTGCGCAAAAGAACTTTGGCTTTGGCTGGCTTGCAGGTAGTTTTGCCAAAAAGAGATTATCCATGTTGCAAACTTCCTCTCATGGTGTCAAACCCTTTCAACATGTGGGCTAAGGGAAACACGATGTTAATGATGAAAGAAGCTCTTTCTTCGTCCCTCAGATACTGTACCGTGCCATTCATAAGCTTCACAAGCTTCCTGCTGATGTAGAGACCGAGGCCTTCCCTCGAGATGCCTTTACTGTGGTGGAACATTTGCCGGACCAGGGCCTCTGGAATTCCTGGAGCCGGATGGATGATCCTGCATAAAAGGTACCAATTGCAAATGACCACTATCAGCAGCACAGAAAATTGGCTGAAAAAGAAAAGAAAATCATCTTCATAAAAGGTACCAATGGTTTCTGGTTTTTAAGACATCACCGAATCTTTCAACATACCGATACTTTAAATTTCTCGAAACCCATGACTACAGTCAGTGATATATACAAAATTTCTAAATATAAGTAAATGGAAATCATGTCCTCATTCGGAAGACATTCCTTTTTCACACAAAAAAAAATTCAGAAGACATTCTCCTATTATAATACATATTATGAGGTACTGGGAAGGAGAATACCGGAATTCTAGATGAACGGCTTGCAATCTAGTCCCGATCTGTTCCTTTCTAGGGCTGGCAAGGAGCAGAACTGAACCTTCGGATGGTGGTGTAAACTGAAGTGCAGTCAGCAAGAAGTCTGCTAGAACTTGTTGGAGCCTCAAATTATCGCCATATAATAGCAACGAGCATACGTCAGAAGACAAATCATGAACAAGTGGCACCTTTCGTTCCTCACTTAGAATCATCCCCTGGGTTACGACAGCCATCAGAGATTCCCCGAGTTTGAATTCTTCCATGTTCATCTCCATGTAACTGTTGGAAGTGTCAAGAAAGGATGTCATATTAAAAAAACGAATATGAATGAGAATCCGAAATCTTCTACAAAGACAGAACAATAATTTTCATGTATTTTAATGAAAAGGTACTACAAGAGTGATGAAATTGGAGAAAACACACACATAAGAGGAAGGACCACAAATTCAGATAGAAGTTAGCACAAGTGCAATAAGATATCAGAGAACTAATTCATTACATATTAATTTTAGGTCTCTCCAGGATGAGTCCTAATCATAGATCAAGCATCAGAACATACATATCATGGGGAGAGGAAGACGCATCAATATTTATACATCTATGATATCTTGGGTAGCATATCCAATTGACTCAACAAATGGTAAAGCATGATCAATGTGTACCTATAATGAGTTAAACACTTCAATAATACAACATCCAGTGCGGACAGCAGCTTGTTGTAACAATGGAATACCACTTGTAGAGAGTTGATCATTAGGGCAAGAAGATCTTCTTAGTTCGAGGAGCGACTTCCGGTCCTGCTAGTAAGGCTAGCAAGCTGGAAGGGGGAAAAGGGGAGTCTGTGAATCCAAATTTTGTATGGAGCTAAGCATCAATGCCTGCTACTTTCTATGAAGTTTTTTTCCACAAATAACAAGGTTTGTCAATTAACAAAAAGCAACTTCAGGGGGATGAAGGTATGACATTTTTTAGTAAGTCACTATATTATTACACCAAGAATGTAATCAAAGAAACATAGAAGTTCCAGAAGTGAGAGTGCATCAACATGAAGGAAAATAATTATCTGAGAAATGCTTATTAATGGTTTAATTAATCAGATTAAAATATGAAAAAAAGAGGAAGGAAAAAAATGAAAAATCATACCACTGCTCGATGCTTTCTAACTCCTTGTCATCTATGATCATTTTTAACTGGTCCTGACACATGGCACTTGTTCTAAGAAGTTGCTTCTGCTTCTGTGTTAAATTAGAAGCCTCCATCAGTTTGTGAGTAAATTCAATGCCATGGAGGGAGTTCTTGATTTCCTGTCGAATGTACGTTAATTCCTTGAGACTGTTCATAGAAGCCTTTTCCGACATTCTCTGCGCCTTCAATGCATGTTGAAGCTCTGGGCTGGCAACATGCAAGAAGCATAATGCTCCTGTTATCCTACCCTCAGAATTAGTCCTCTTATCCGCTGAAAGTAAGGCTTCAACATAGTTGCCTTTCTTGTCAAAAAACCCAAATAGTAATTCATCTGCATCTTGCCCTGCAAGTACATTGTTCAGAAATACCCCGAGCCTAATTAACATGTCCTGGTCTTTAACCCTGCAACCAAAACCATGGAGACTGAAGACCTCCCCCACAAGTAAATTGTTGATTGCATCATCCCTCTTGAGACAAGATAGTTTCTGCATGGGTGCATTCCACTCAAAACAGCAACCATACTCGTCGATTACAAATATAGGAGGGATGAGCAACCTTGGGTTTCTCACTGTTGCAATGTAATCACCCTGAATATGAGCATATCTGTCCATTGCCAATTTCTTCCCTGTCACATCTTGCGCAACAAAGCAAACCCCCACAACGTCATCCTTTAGGTCATGGAGACAGCACACATTGACCACCAAGATCACAGGCCTTTTGCTTTCATGACGGCCAAATGTCTTTAGCTTGATTTCAACGCTCCGCTCTTCTTTTCCTGTGAAGGAAAACCATTAATTGATGCAAAGCATTTTGAGAGAGTGCAAAATGCAGAAGTTTACAAAAGAGATGAGGAAGAAGAAAGAAGCAATGAAGGCAGAACTATTAGCACAAAATGAATAGCAAGAAATAAATAATGGTGTCACCTTGTAAAGCCAAGAAGAGCATCTTTTTGACAGCTTCAACTGAATCATCCTCAACAATATTGATTAAAGGCAACCTGATAGCTTCTTTCTCAGATAACCCTGTCAATTCAACGGCTTTAGCATTCCATCTTTTCATGTTCCCTGAGGCGTCAACTTGCCAGATGGGCACTATCGCCGTTTCAATAAGATGGACCATTTCTTTCGCAACAGTACGCAGGTGATCGATCCCTTGAATCCTCTTTCCATCATCCAATGGTGTTTTTACTGTGATCTTGGAATCATCAAGAGAGCCACGCAGTATAAGTTGTAAGGAGTGGATCGCATCCATTTCGATATCCTCCCAAAGAAGACTCCTTTGCTTTACGACCTCTACAAAGGCCTTGAATGAGGATCGTGGTTGCATTTTACGCCCATTATTGTCTCTGTCGAGAAAATCGTGTTTAGCTCCACCCCATTTAATCTCCTTTGTCGAATTTGATCGGAACCAAAAAACAAAGTCCTTTGAAGTGATTCTAATTGCAGACATCCCACAAACTGCATCTCCAAGGGCAGAAGCACCTGGATAACCGGCTTCAATAAGGCTATCGGTGGTGAAACCCATAGTACCATCGTGGTACTCCAGAAGCCACCCAGCAATGTCTCTTATCTGCGCCTCGGTAGGCGTCGTTTCAAGCAACCAAAACTGGTTCTTGTAGAAAAGGGCGGCACCATCACATTTAACAAGATCCATAACATTAGGTGATCGTGTAATTATTCCGACAGGGTTATCCAGGAGAAGCATGTCACAGAGAACAGTCCGAGTCCGGAGTATTTGTTTCTCCCTTATTTGAGCTGCCAACTCTACTTCTTTATTCAACTGTATACCAAAAACTTGTACTAAAAAGTCACAGGCATGTCTAAGTGGGAATGGGATGAACCTTGGGCTCGTATGATGGCAAACCACCAGTCCCCAAAGAGTCCTCCCTTTCTGCAGCTGATCACTACCTGTCTCACCATTATCATCATCGTCATCAGTTGTAATAGAGAATACAAGAGAGGCAACGGAACCCATATTACCCATGTATTGAGCATGACAGCCATCAGGAGCCCTTAAGGTCGATCCACAAAGGCTCAGAGGTTGAGCCAATTTCTTATCCTGAATCACTTCAACGGGGGGAGCTCCACAGTCGCCTATCATCCTAACTTTGTTCCTCAAGAAAAGAAACCTCGAAGCCTGAGGAAGATCGGTAGCAGGGTAATGAAATCCAAGGTACGGCTCCAAATCTGACCTCTTACACTCGGCTATAACTTCGCCATGCTCATCTTTGTGGAACTTGTAAGCCATTACCCTATCGTATCCTGTCAGTTCGCTGACTTCCCGAACCAAAGCATCACACAAGAGAGGGAGATCTCCGCTGGGCAATGATTGCAATCTCGAAATAGCCTTTGTAGCCAGCTTGTAAGACTCGAGCGCTCCAGCAGCAGTCACCAGTGAACTGGCTGGGTCTACAGGCTCCAGGTCTATAACCAGACCCACATCAATCCGATGCATGATTGCATAGAAGGGCTTCCCTGAGTTCCTACAATGCACAAGAATCGGGTTGAGTAGATGAACTTCTTCGAAGCTCGCAGCCTTCTGCAAGGCAGCAGCACTTGAAGACTGGAAGAGAATTTGGATATCTGCACCGATTGTCTGGAATTCACAGTGTTCGCTGTCCGTGACGGCATTTCGGGTCAAGTCCAGCATCTCGGGGGCATTCTCACTGTAGGCAATGATCGTGAACATCCGGTCCTCGACAGCTACTAGGCAGCCAAAGGGCTGGATGAGCTTGCCTTCTTGCAGCTGATGGAGGTAAGTGGAGACCATGGAGGAGGAGCCACCATTCAACCCGTTAGATGCATTGATCGAGGCAGAGTAACTGAATGGCTGCTCGGACGTCTCAAAGTCTGCATGAAGTTTAGCATCCATCAATGTGAGGCTGGCAAAACGGGCTATGTCCTTGGAATTCCTACACGAAAAGACCGTTCTGTTCGATTTGGATGACATGCCTCACTCCCTTTCTTCTTCAATTCCAAGCTCTTCGATAATTCCAGCTCTCAAACGGAACACTACACCCATCCGACAATAGTCATCAGAATTCAGAAGCAACACTAAGAGAATCCTATCCGACCAGTGTCAAAAAACCCAAAATTACGTATATTCAAGAAATTACAGAACAATACCAATTACTCATTGAACTGACTAAAACTAGATCTGAAAATCAAACACATTGGAAATGTTAAGGATGGTACCCATCGCCAGTTCAAGTGCTGGTCGAAGAACTGACACGGAAATGAGCGAAAGAGGTGATACAAGGAAGATGATGGCACCAACAATGGAAGGAGAAACAACGAGGGACAGAAAAGGATAATCGGCTCCGCTAGAAGCATCTGGGAAGGAGGTTTTCATGCATAAGATCCTCCAAAACCTTACAAAACCAGCAAAAACCGATGAATCGAGAAGAACCCGGCAAAGTGGTAAGAACCCATAATTGGGTTTTTTTTTTTCTGATATGAACCGATTGGTTCTTACCGTTGTAAGTCCAACTCAAAGTGATCGAGAACTGCTTCCTTCCTCTAAACACACCAATAGTATAGATCCATCTGTTCTCACTACCATCATCAAGGTGAAAATTGTGATTTTATCGATCTACCAATTTCTCCACAATCCATATAATTTTAATAGAACTAATAATCTGAAGTACAGAGGATCAAAATAAAAGATGAAACCTGCGAGTGGGCGTCAAACATGAACACCCAAATCCCAGTCTTCTGGTTGTCAGCCTACAATTTAGAGGGGGAAATGGCGAAAATCTTAATGAAGATTCAGTCCTTTCCTTATTTTAAACTATATAAAGAAAAAAAAATGAGCTTTGAATTAATATTTCAAAAACCATAATACTGCTATGAAATCTTTTTCACATACAATGCATGAGCAGGAGAAAAACAAAAGCATGCACATAAACTCCTTGTAACCGCTTGGAACTCATCCAATGAACGTACAGCATTGATCCACGGTACTCCAGCGGCGCTCGGCTGTGAAGGGACGCTGCAGTCATATTGTTAAAAGAGGAGGAGAAGCTTGGGATTTGGACCATATGAGAAGTTAGGTACAACTCTCTGCATGGATGCCAAGGGACCCATGATCCGTGGGACCTGGAACCTGTAGTAGGAATCTTCTACTGTTCCAGCAACCTAGCACCACGTGGCACTAAGGCATCGCAGCCGTCCACGGCTAATTGCAGGCATACACGAAGGTGAATCGCATTCAGCCCCACAACTACGATGCTGACACGTGAAGATTCGAACTCGTGGGACCCTTGTAAGTGGGAATATCTTAAATACCACGTGACCTACAAAATAAGAGTTCGGATCTCCTCCAGTCAGCTGGCCCCGGTGGGTCCGTCGCGCATCACAACAGCATGCAGTGGAATGGAGTACCATTCACTTACGGGTTGCTTGCTATCGTACGGTTGTGATGCACGCAGCCCCACCGGGTGACCAACTGAAAGAGATCTGAACAAAAACCAAAAGGATAAATTACACTTTGCCCCTGCAGTTTAGCTAAACAACACTTAACCCCCCAATAGTTAAAAAACAACATTTTGCCCAACTTTAGGGAACTATTTTGGAACAAAATAAACTTCAGGGGGTTAGATGTTTTTGAGCTAAACTTCAAGGGGGCAAAGTGTAATTTATCCAAAGCCAAAACTAACAGAACGCATGTGGCCAACTTTCACTTCACAAGTGACCCACACGCACGGGGAAGCTTCTAAACTGCAACAAGATTTAGATGCCACGTGGAATCCGAAGCAGAAACGGAAAGAAAAAAGCACGTGGAGCGCAAAACCGGCTCAACAACGTGCAGAAATACTATCCAGCACGTGCTATGTCCTGGAGAGGGTTGTTTGGCCACGTGGAACCAAACGACACCGGACTCGCTAACCGGGTTTTCCTACCCAAGTAGGTGAGTCGATCAGACGAAGCAGTGCTATGGCGAGTTGAAAACAAGACCCCAAAATCCTACTCACCTTCAGAACGAGCTCAGATCTCCTCCAGTGGGCCCGCCAGGTCGGTGGGCCCGGCGCACATCAGAGCCGCATGCAGTCTACTGGAGTATGATCGGAACCGACAGACTGGAGAAGACGGAAGACCTGAACTCTTCAAAACACTTTGGTCCAATAAAATAGCCCCAGCTCATTTTGCTGGCAGTGCTTGAAACTCTAGTAGTGATATCTCTGCATTACATGAGCATAATGGAGACCTCTGTATGCATCCCAACCATCCAAACACGCGGATTGCACGCGATGCATTGCACGGTCGGGATTCATCTACATCACCTGCAGGCACAGGCAGAGTCCGATCGCAGAAACCGAGATCAAACAGTGATCCAATAGCTGTTCAGTGAGTGAAGAATTGCTGAAAACTGAACATATTAGCTAACCACTAGTAGATTTCATGATAGTGCCTCTAACAAGCACAGGTGTTGCAAAGAAAGCAGATCCTTTTGGTATGAACACCAAGAATCAAATAATGGGGAAAAAAGCTTGGTATCCCCTTTGGATTTGAGTTTCAAGCCCTAGCTTCTGATTCCTGAGTCTGCGGGAATCAAAATCCAGCAAAAGCTTGTTTGGATGCAGTGTCAAAAGCTGATTTCCGCAGAAACTATAACTAGTTAGCTATAACCAGTTCTGAAAGGAAAAATCAGATTCCAGAAGAAGCACCTGAGAGCAGCTTTCAGCTTCTGCTTCTCGATTATGCAAGAATCTGGTCGGTGCATAATTAAATCCAAACAGGCAATTACACATTGAGTGCACAAGAGAGAGAGAGAGAGAGAGAGAGTCCGCCGTCCGTATTATTGGCATCACAATCAGCTTCCAAATCCATTTCCTGCACATAAGTAACAATATGATATAAGAAATACCGCAGAGAAGGGATAGCAGTGCAATAATAATCAAGCAGGGCTGTAGGATAGATGAAAATAAACTTAGGGTGTGTTTGGCATTGGTTTTGAAATTTTAGGTTTTTATTTTGGAATACGAAGAACTAGTTCTGTGCAAAATCAGTTTTAGCTTATCGAGAACCAATTCTAGAATTATCAACATTTGAGCATTTGCAATAAAACCAGTTTTGAGCATAAAACTAGTTTTGCAGTTATTTCATCTATTTTTAAATATTCTATTTGTAAAACATTATCTTTATAACATACTCTATCTATCACATTCTTTTTCTATAATATTTACTCTCTATATATTATTTTTTCATTCTAAAACATTGTTTGTGTAATACTTTCTGTACCTATATTCACTCTATATAATATTTCTCTTTAGAGCACTTTCTCTCTCTATAATATTTCCTTCTCTCTCTGTGTCAATTTCTCTCCAAAACATTTTATTTCTCTAAAATATTCTCTCCAACATTTTCTCTATACGATATTTTCTCTTTCTACTATATTTTCTCTCCAACATTCTCTATGATTTTTCTCTCTATAATATTTTTCTCTTCTCTACATCATTTTCTCTCTCTACAATATTCTCTCGAAAATACCCCCCCTACATTATTTTCTCTCTCTATAATATTTTATCTCTAAAATATTCTTTCTCTACAATATTTTCTCTCTACAACATTTTCTCTCTATAAGATTCTCTCTCTAAAAACATTCTCTCTACAATATTCTCGAAAATACCCTCCTACATTATTTTCCATCTCTATAATATTTTAGCTCTAAAATATTCTTTCTCTACAATATTTTCTCTCTACAACATTTTCTCTCTATAATATTTCTCTCTACAAGATTTTCTCTCTGTTAACGGATAGTCCCACATCGGTAAGGGAGGCACCTATCACCCGCTTAATATACCCGTTGTGGACCTCCCCTTACAACCCGGGTTTTGAGGTGTGAGGGTATCTAACATGGTATCAGAGCTAGCCCGTCGCCTGCTCCTGCTCCCGCTCCGGGTGCTCCCCACCGATGATGCCTTGCCACGCGTGCTCCGCGTGAGGGGGGATGTTAACGGATAGTCCCACATCGGTAAGGGAGGCACCCATCACCCGCTTAATATACTCGTTGTGGACCTCCCCTTACAACCCGGGTTTTGAGGTGTGAGGGTATCTAACACTCTCTATAATATTATTTCGCCTCTACATTTTTTTCTCTCTATGATGTTTTCTCTCTACAATATTTTCTCTACTTCAGTTTCTCTCTTAAATATTTTCTCTTTGTATAATATTTTTTCTCTTTACAACATTTTCTCTCACGAAAATATTCTCTTTGTATAACATTTTTTCTCTCTCTATAACATTTTCTCTCTAAAATATTCTCTTTTTACAACATTTTCTCTTTCTAAAATATTCTCTTTCTACAACATTTTTTCTATCTACAACATCTTCAATCTCTTTCTACAATATGTTCTCTCTATAATATTCTTTCTATAATATTTTCCCTCTTTACGTTATTTTCTATCTCTACAATATTTTCTCTCTAAAATATTCTCTCTATAACATTTTTCCTCTATAATATTATCTTTCTACAATATTTTCTCTCTTTAAAATATCATCTTTCTATAATATTTTCCCTCTACAATATTTCTCTCTCTAAAATATTCTCCTTTTTATAATATTTTTTCTCTCTAAACTATTCTCTTTCTATAACATTTTCTCTCTCTAAAATATTTTCTCTCTATGATATCTTCTCTCTATTTAATATTTTTTCTCCTCTCTAAGTCATTTTCTCTCTCTACAACATTTTTTGTCTAAATTATACTCTATATAATATATTCTCTCTAAAATATTCTCTCTCTAAAATGTTCTATTTCTGCAATATTTTCTCTCTCTATATCAATTTCTCTCTACAACATTCTCTTTCTATAACGTTTTCTCTCTATAACATTTTCCCTCTCTATAATATTTCCTCTCTATAACATTTTCTCTCTTCAATATTCTCTCACTACATCTTTATTTATTTAATACTCTCTCTACCAATATTCTTCTCTTAAGAATTATCTCTCTATAATATTTTTATATCTATAATACCTTTTCTTTAAAATATTCTCTCTACAATAATTTTCTCTCTTTACATTATGATCTATATATATTCTCCTGGTTTTTTATTTTTTCTCTTTACAATAATTTCTCGCTACAACATATACGTTATTCACAATAATTTTTCTTAATTGTTGTTTTGCCTACTTGCCTCAAGAACCCAAAAGAAGAATCCAAAAGTAGAAAATTTCTGCTTTAGGGTTTTGATGATTTTTTGGTTTTGGTTTTGAAAAACCAACTTTCTAACCAAATCCCAAACGCACTAAAAATCTTATACCAAAACAAGTTTGGCAAGCATAACTAGTTTTGACCCAAAACTAGGCCTCCAAAACCAATACCAAACACACCCTTAATGTCAGTAGAAAATATAACTTAGAGGAGAAGTGTCATGACATCTACATCTACATCTACGCTTATCTTTAAGAATTTCTCTATGTAGTACTAAAAACGTCATCTGCTTTTAAAGATACTCCTAAAAGATGGGCACCGCTTAAATTAGGACAACAAACGAAATATCGTAAGATGACAGAACTCCAAAATGACATGCCTTCACTATTAGGATTCATATGATAATGATATGTGGAGAGGAGAGAATCCCTAAGATGAAAATTATGTTCTGTTTTGCTACATGGGTTTGGAATTTACCTCTAAAGGCCCTGGTTATATTTTCATCAGTAAATTGTTAGGAATAAACAAAAGAACAAGACACAATCAAACAACCAAAATAGGCAGATTTAACGAGATTTGGCAATTTGCCAGCTTCCTTTCTTCACGGCCAATTCCAATATGCTTCGATGCAGAAATAAAAGATGGTATAAGAAATACAGAGCCTGATGGCTAATTATTTATATATTAGAGGGCCTTCGGTATGTCGAGGGACTGCATCCCAATCTTCTAACCAAATCATCATGCTCCATCCAACATAACATAAAGGGTAAATTACACTTCGCCCCCTAGAAATTTAGCTCAAAAACACTTAACCCGCCTATAGTTTAAAAACTACATCTTGCCACCTTCAATTCAGTTTTGATCTGATAAAAAATTACCAAAAGAGGAAATTACGTAGTTGACAAATGGGGGTATTGTGCTAACATTTCAAACTTTAGGGTGCGATTTGGAACAAAATAAACTACAGGGGGGGTTAAGTGTTTTTTAGCTAAACTTCAGGGAGGTAAAGTGTAATTTACCCTAACATAAATTATATTTGAGTGAAAACCGCAAATGTACACAGCCAGATGATAATTCTCAAAACTAGAGTTATTCATATTGCTTTGGGTGAAAACTGCATATGTCTTGCAACAGGACAACAATTATTCACATTTGATGAGATTTTTAAAATTTTCACCCAAATATACTTTGCCTCACTTTACTTCTAGAAAATACGAACACCGCCTACAGTGATATGCTCAGATAAGGATATAGAGGATGCAACTATATTTCTAATACTATCTTGGTAGTCCCCTACTACAAAAGGCTTAATTATGCCTTTATCATGAAAGAGAGATTAGATTGGAGCATTGTAGTCAAGGCGCGCGCCTAGGCGCACTAGGCACACAGAGACAGCTAAGTCCTAGTGTGCCTAGGCGAACAGCACTAAGCAGCGGCCTAGGCACGCCTAGGCGCACGCCTAGTTTTAGGTATTGATTTTTGTTTTTTTTTTAAGTAAAACCCAACCCGTCTCCATCTTCTTTGTTCATTTTGTTGTTGTATACTTGTTTATACTATGTGTTCATTGTGTTGCATGCATTTGATTAGAATATGCTCAATTTTATGTTAGCAAGTGTTTGTATTCTATTTGTTCCTTTTGTTGTTTACTTGTTTATACTATGTGTCATTGTGTTGCATGTATTTGACTAGAATATGTTCAATTTCATGTTAGTAAGGTGTTATATTTCTGCCTATTACATATATACCTGCAACAAGTATAGACTACACATATATACCCGTGCCTGGAGGATGCCTATGCACATAAGGTCATGCCTATGCACATAAGGCCATGCCTACTCCCTCCGGGTGCCTAGCCTCGCCTTGACACCTTGATAACTATGGATTGGAGAACTCGATCAAGTATCTTCTAAGATGGACCTATAAACTCTCCAAGTTTCAACCCGATCCAAAAACTTAATATGATGAAAAGACCAAAATACGCTTCCGTTGTCCTGAAAATATGCACCTTTTGCAATCACATTTTTCACCTAAAGATAGAACCCTTCCTTTTTGGCGGGACCCCCTTAGTTGTTAGGAGCTAAACCCAATTTTGCCATTGACTATTTTATTATGTGAAAAATTAAGATGTCCCTTAGCATTCTTATGTGACCCTTAATGTTCCCATATGTCTCTTGGTATTCTATGTACCTTTTAGACTCCTAATATTAATTTTTGTATGCCAAGAAGAATGTGGAAATCCCCTCCCCCCCCCCCCCCCCCCCAGCGCGCCCCCCCTCTGATGTAAACAGGCCAATTGTAAGAATAATTGTTTTCATCCCTTCTTCTTCCAAGTCAAAAGTTTCTTTATTTTTATCATCCACCTTCCTTTTTTGACTGTGTGAGTGTATCAAGTTCCATTCCACTTGCAACAAAGTGGTATTAAAGGTGGGCTCTGCTATCATGAATATAATAATGCCAATACAAGTTCCAAGGCTCACCAAGGAAACCTATGAGAATTGGTGCATCAAAATAAAGGTAATGCTTGGATCTCAAGACGTGCGAGAGGCATGGTTTTAAACTTCAGTTTCGTGACTGGTTACGATCCAGGTGGAACCCAAAATTTCGGCCGAAATTTTAAAATATTGGCCAAACTGGTATTTTTTTTAAAATGCTCAAAAGAGGGTTTTTTTTATTTTTAAATTTAAGTCTTATATATATATATATATATATATATATATATATATATATATATTTTGTAGGTAGTCTTTTATAGTTGTGCATACATATTTACATGAATTGTTTAAAGTACAAACATCAAACACATAATAAGCTTACATGGACCTTGATAACCAAGGTTGAATACTAGTTCAGTGAAAAAAACTTGATAATCACCATATATTTATATAAATTTACATTGTTTACATCACGAAGAAGACAAAGTCACTTATCTTTGCTCGTCCAACTAAACTCATCATCTTCAGTCCCTGACGCACCATTGCAACCTTCAATTGACGGACAAGGTCCACTGCCCCTGTAACCTCCAGCTTCAGGTGAAATCAAGCAGTTTTTGACGAAGTCTTGTGAAATTTAACGAAGCCTGGAAGTTTCGGGCGAAATCTGGGCTGAAAAGGGAGGCTAATATCGAAATTTGTCAGCATTTAAAGGGCCCGAACCCACCGAAATTAGCCCACAGGTTTCACAAAATATGTGGGCCGGTTTCGATCGAAATTACCGAAATGCCCACAAAACAAGAAAACATCTCCAAAGTGGATAACGAAACCGGAGGAAAGCACATGGTTTCGGTGGCCCATAGCTTTGGTCAAAATCTCGACAAAATGACCAAAATGCCTATGAAACGGCAAAACTTCGGCAAAGTGGATAACAGAACTGATGGGTAGCAGTTAGTTTTGGTGGGCCCCCTTTGTATCGACCGAAATATTGAAAATGACCGACATTCTCCCAAAATACTAAAACTTTGCCGAAATCGGAAGGGGTCCAAGTTTCAAAACGCCCTTTTGTTTCACTCGCGGCCAAAACCAAAATTTTTCAACAAAATTTCTTCGACCGAAATTTCAAACCATGGCAGGTCATCAGGAAATGATACATCAAGCCTCATGATTAAACCATCTTGTCCCGAAAACAAACAAAACTTTACGAGATGCAAGAAAATGAGACAAAAAACTCTTTTCCTCATCTATCAAGAAATGGATGAGACCACAATGTTGAGTGGTGTGGAGTCTGATGACTGGAGCAGATCCCAAAGGAGCCTTTCCGCAAAGCATTAAGAGGCCATATGGGGCAGTGAGGGAGATTTTTCACAACTCTAACAAAGGAGTTAAGAAATATACAAGGTTCGCATCCAAACTCTTAGAGGTGAGTTTGAATCTTTGCATATGAAAGAATCAAAGCCAATTTCCAATTACTTTTCATGATTTTTGGCTATTGTTAATCAATTAACAAGAAACGGTGAAGCTTTGGAACATATCCGAGTAGTGAGGAAAATCCTAAAATCTTTGGATACAAAATAGCAATTGAAGAGCCAAAAGATCTAGACTCCATGGCTATTGGTTAACTCATGGGATCATTGCAAGCCCATGCAGAGAGGCTTAAGAAGAAGAAACAAGATCCATTAGAACAAGTTCTTCAAATTTCAAACAAAGCTTTCCTTAAAATAAATGGAGGAAAAATTTGGTAATGAAAGAAGCCAAAGAGGATGTGGACGTGGTCGAGGTCAAGGCCAAGGAAGAGGAGGAAGAGGTGGTTACAACTCATCTAACAATGGAGAAAAAAGGCAAGGCACATATCCTACAATAGGGCATGGAAGAGGAAGTTACTCAAGGCCATATTGAAAATCAACACGTGACAAATCTCAAGATAATGCTACAATTATGAAAGATTTGGCCATTAATTTTCAAAATGGAGAAGTACTACTAACCACGTAGAAGAAAAAGCTAATTATATTGGAAGGAAAAATGAAGACGTAGAGCCTACCTTGTTATTGGCATAAAAAGGAGAAGAAGGTGGAGACAAGAATTGCTGGTATCTAGACAAGACACCACTATTTTCTATGCTAGAGCGGGTTACATCATATGCTTTATATGGCCTAAATCTGAACTATATCAAGATCCATAAGAATGGAACTTATGTGATATCTTCCCGGCTTCATCAATTCACTAACCATAAAATGCCAAGAACATAATCTTAATAATTTGGTCTAGGTTAGATTCCTAGCTTTCCTAGCTACATATTATAAAATTGGTAGGATGGATCATGTAATGTACATTATTTCATATCCAATCAAACTTTCTGTATGTTTGAATGGACCTAGATTAGACACAAATAGTATAAACCTCATCCGTTGTCCTGACCTAGAGTGGTAGGATGTCTCGGCCCTTCAAAGATTAAGGTTCAAAATGATGGAGCCAACTGGGTCCAGCTTCCACACGATTAAAATCAGCTTGAACTGCCGGGACTTAGAATGGGTTAGTTCTAGACCGAAGATTCTAGACATGATCCTTGGTGGGACCAAACAAGGACCATGCCAGACTGGGATCAAGTCTGATAATGTCGCATCCTTCAATAAAATTAGCCTTTCCATTTTTGCTGAAATAATCAAACTAACTTGCATAACTCCCTTGAAGGCACAACTATGTAGCTCACATAAACATCTCTAGGTGATTTTGTGCATCGATATTTTCTCTAGCCTTATCAATGCATCCAAAGGTGTTCCCTAAGTGCCAATGTGCCATGCCTCAGAACAAGATGCAAAGGACTCAACAAAGCCTTCTTAATCAATGGTTTGAATTCTTTTGAAAATAGATGAAATATTGGCAAAGTCCTATCAAAACTCTTAACACCTGTGAGTCGAATAGTGATAAAAACTAAAAGGTGTTGCTAAAACTTTTATTCATTTTTGTGGTTCAAAGCAGGCAACATGAACAAATATAGGAACCTATCACATAATATAAGCCCAATACAAATAAAAAATGGGTAGATCATCATCCCCTATATGTGTCCTGGTCCATTGGCCAATAGACATTACAAGATGAAATTGTGATAACTTCGACAACAAAGAACATTGGCATGTTAAAAGAATGCTGAATAAAGAAACCAAATTTACAGAAAATATGGTAAAAGGAAGAACAGAAGAAAGGAATCAGAAGTGACAAAATACAACGAAGATCTAAACCAACAGTATATGCAAAATCAAGCGTCTAACGAACCAGAGTTTCATGAAAATGTCCCAGGTGTTCAAAATGATATATTATTTGAAGTTATAAGAAATCCTTACAGGGAACCTCTCGCAACCAATGACACAGTCTAAGCAGCAACCAGTTCAGCAGAACTCTAACTCCAACCATGACTTAGCAGCAATTTTTGTGGTCAGAAACCACCCAACCTTTTCCAGAGCCTCATGAAATGGTCTTCAATTGCTCAAGCGGGATTTGAACATGGTCGCCAACCCTTTCCCATAATACTTATGCTTCCCATGACCCAGATGGATACCTAGTAATGAAGACTCTTCCTCCCATTCTCTAAAGCCTTAGTCGAGACATTCATCCAGACATGTAAAGCTGTCAAAGCTGCCACAAGTGAGAGACTTCTCACAAGTAGAGACCAGTGTGTAGAAGATTTCAATTGAAGAGTGGTATATATCGCGAGCCTGAGCACCAGGTTCAGGAGTACAAAAGCCCTTCCAACGGATTGAGGTTCACACAGCTATCAATCAACCAACCACAATAAGCATTTTTTGTTACTTCCTCATTGGCACTGCCGTAGAAGTGGGCATACCAAAGAACCCAATTGAACACTACCTTATTTGATACATCCAATCACCTTCCCTAATTCGCCATTTGGGGCTAAGAGTCACCACATTCAAAAGACAGCCGCAGAAGCAGTCGTGTGGTGTTATACCCAATTCCAAGATCCTGTGAAATGTTCTCATGACCTGAGATCCGCATAGCTTTTCGCAGAGAATAACTGATGTAAGCACAAAGCTATTGAAATGCAGGCCAGCTTCTAACATCTTATTCAGAAAGCCTTCAGCATCTGAAAATTCCCCGATGCAAGAGTACACAGTGATCAGCAAAGAATAACTCCCCCTATCAAGCTTGAGCCCATACCATAATCCCTTCATCTCTTCAATGATCTTAACAGCTTCGTCAACTAATCTTGTATCAGCAACACATGATAGGAGCAGATTACGCAATTAATTCCAGCCCTTTCTCCTCCATCGCACGCAGAATGTGGCACTGTTCCACAGCAGCCCACTACTTGTCATCTCTTTCTAGATGGATTTCACTTGCCAAGGCCTCCCCGTCCAACCACGGCATCCAACAATGTGCTATAGATGGCGAACTGGGCTTCGTGCCATGCACCCTCATTTCCTCGAACACATTCAATGCGCCATCGGAATTAACTGTAGACTGTAGACACCAATCACTGTCGCGAAATTCACATGGTGGATCTCCCAACTCTCATTCCGGGCAGATCGAACATCCCCAGTGCTATACCAGCTCACATTGTCCGACCACCCAGAAGCATCGATCATCACCGAGTACGTAAACATCACCGGCGCTTCACCCAAACTCAGGCATCCTCTCAAGACACTCCACCCCTTTTGTGGGCATATATTCATAGAACCTTCGCGCAGCTGAGCACCGAGGAGAAGGCGATGTTATCGGGATTGAACACCCTCTACAGAATCCCCTTCAAATGGGCTTCCACTCCATCCCAATTCTAGCATTTCACCGACAATTTTGGGGGTCAATAAGTGCCGAGAATTACCTCATTGTTGAGCTTAATCTTCTGATGGAACCATCTGAGCCGGAGGACGGCATTGTCGGAGTTCTCCATGTCGTTGAGGACTATCAAGGACGTCAGGAGCTCGGAGGCGGCGAGCTTGACGAGGCGGGCATTGTGGGCGTCGGAGGACTGAGAGGCGCACGGGCCAGATGGAATTCCTCCAAGAGGGGGGTAGTTGGCGCGGTGGGTTTTGTGAGGCGGGAAGATTGGGAGATAAGTGCTGCAACTTGGGCGAGATGGACCCGGCTCAACCCGAATCCAATCCGAGTTTTCAGCAAGTTTGGGTTGATGTATTTGAAGATTGGATTGGATTAGGTTTGAAAAATTACAACCCGAGTTGAATTGAGATTGGATTCGGGTTGAGGGTCGGACAACCCAACCCAACCCTACCCAATCCCAAGTACTCATGTTTGTCTGTGAGCTTATGATATATAGGTAACAATCACAACCATCCCGAGTAATCGTAAGTTGAGGGGTCGCTATCACAGCTATTTGTTTCATCCAGTTCCATATTATTTATTAACTTCTTGCTTATCAAATAAGAACGTGATCTGGTGATCTAGTAAATTGCATAGATAGAAATGTAAAAAAAATTATATGGTAAGTATAAGTTATTTTCAGTTTTTTATCTTTAAAGGTCAAAGTTTAAACAATGATTGTAAATAAGTATATCCGAAACCCACACAACCCGACCCGTCCTACCAACTTGGGTAAACCTGAGCCAACCCTCCCAAGTTGCAACCCTATCGGGAGGAGGAGATGGGCTCTAGACATACAATACATACATGTTCCGATCCAACCGGGTTCAATTAATCGGTTTGATCTGTTTATTTTTTTCGAATGATCGATTACGAGCTCTTATTCCTGTCAATATCTAACAACTTACCATGTTTGGCACAATTTCACTGGAAATGGAGTTATTGGACTTCCAGCTTTTGAGGGAACTCCGAAATCAACTTCCCGCAAAAGATTCCATGGAAGACTTTCACGCGAAGCTGAAAATCACATACATAACATCTTTTCACAAAACCTCGAAGCCAAAAAAACCCTACGGGAAGCTAAACAGAATAAGTTCTAGGTGATGTTTGGATGAGCTTCCAAGTATCTTTCCGCATCATATATTTTGTTTGGACAAACTTGCCGCATTGCTTTTGGACTTCGAGCTTTTCTGGGAAGCTATTTTTCTCTGCAATTGCCAGCTATTAGGGAAATCTTATAAGGAAGAGTTTGCGGGAAGTCCAGATTTTGGGCTTCCCGCAAAAAGTTAGAAGCCAAAATGCCCTTTCCGGTGAAGCAATGCCGAGCATAGCTGACGCAGGAAGCTATTTTGGAAGCTTGTCCAAACACACCTAAGATGAAAAGATTTTAAACCAGATGGTGCCATGTGGAGGCTCCTTCTAAAAGAAGAAAAGAAAATCGACGGTCCATTATTCCGCTGTAATGGCCGATACCCAACGGGGAGTTTGGCATACGGAACAGTTGTTTCACTTAAACCTCATCCAGTAGAGGATATTCTGGTCAATTAACATTTTTAGTGTAAATTGAGGGTTCAATGTTCCGGTTGGCCGGAAAAACCACGAAACCAAATCATTCCCAATATTCATTCTAGCTCTAGCGGCACAAAAGTAGCCGTTAGTTTAAAAATAACGGCTATAGGGATAGAAACGGATAGTTCTGGATCGATGCCAAACAACCCCCCAGTCCCAAGATGTCACGGACAACATGCGATGGGTTTGTCTTCCTAGGTTGTCGTACTCATCTGCATGCTCCAATGGACGGCTGCGATGCAGGCTACTCTATCCAACATATCTGGGAAAAAATTGTACCCCATAAGTGCATTGCACAAGATTAGGGGTGTAAAAAAAGCCCATAGGTCTGAACTCGGCCCGAAAGGCAACGACTCAAACCCAGCCCAGCCCGAACACACCATGGGCCAAGCTCAGGCTGCCACCTTGAGCCTGCAGTCCGGTCCAAAAGGAAGCCCGCAAGCTCGGCCCGAAAAATCTGAACATTCTGAAGTATTAAGGCTTGGCCATATGTGTAGACAAACTACTCAACTTGCATGTTATACCGCAAAGTCAGATAAAACCTATGCAATGTTCATTGAAGGAATAAACGAGCTATCAAATAGGATTTCTAAAGTTGAAACTAGAGATGTGGAAACAAATGAATACATTATTTAGCCCTCAGTAGACACTTCCATGTCATCGCAAATGTTACTTTTAGATCCAAACATTTCGCAAACTAAGGGAAGAAAAAAGGATGATGGTGGAAAACTAAAGGTTAACAACTCCATCAGATTGAAATGTGGCATTGAAAAGGCACAGGAGAAAAAGAAAAGAAAGTGCGCATTATGCAAGGGGTTTGGACATGACAAACGGATTTGTACCGAGAATCCGAATAGAAAAAAATATGGTTCAACAAAACAAAGTAAGTGGGTTATTGTTCTACATATGTATCTGTTTTTCTACTCTATATCTTTTCTAATTTATTTTTTAATGTTAAAATTTCAGACGATGAAGTTGTTGAAGACTTGGATCAAGATACAGAAAGTGAACATGTGGACTGAAATATTTTTGTAAGCATATGTAACTCATCAATATTTTGCTCTCAATTTCTACCTACCAATCAATTTTTGATTTTCCTTCAATTAAGTCAGCATTATCAATTGTGCAAGTGTGCCAGATGATTACAGCAAGTGAAAAAAGATTCTTGCAGCTACTGGGTTGATTAGCTCTTTATTTTATGAGCCGTTTCGGTCGGCACTTTTGTTATTATGGTCAACTTTTGTTATCTTATTTTGAAACACTGCCGTGGTTCTGTTAACTTTGAACCTTCAATATTGGGTGTTGATTTGCAATAAACCATCATATGCTCCATTGATGTGCCTATAAAATGCTTGATGCCCGACCGATTCACTCTATTTTGTGGTAATGGATATACATCATTTGCTTCACATTTCTCTGATGCAGAAATGTTTGTTGATAGGCTTCTAAGAGTATAGGAACACCTCCACTAGTACAGGGTTAAGAGTGGCATCGCAAATAATTAGGAAGTGATAATGGCCAATTGCTCAAATAATTTAGGTTGCTGGCTCGACATTTAATAAGTCTGACTCCTCTCGAGTTGTACTTTCTTCGAGTCTTTTGAGCGAAACTCTAGAGCCATGCATCTCATATCTGACTTGTCAATCTCAAGGAGAGTAGGTACCGGATCCTGAGGTTACGACCTCAATTTATTTAAGAGATAGGCTAGAGCTTAAACTGAATCACAACCGTCCATTAAACCCAGCCCGGAATCACACTCAGACCAATGGACTATTGGCCCGATGGTGCTTCCTCTCTCCCGTGTTAGAGAGGTTCCATGTCCAACTCCCGTTTTATGGACACCATGGAGCAAACATTCCCTCAAGGCCTTTGTGCATTGTTTGTGTGTGTTAATCACGGGCATGTTCACAGGATTATAGAATTTAATAAATAACAGCAATGATTCAATCTCTAGACCTCTCTGAGTCCTTGCCTAGCGCCCTGTCCTCTGATCGCCTCGCCGCACCAGAAAAAAAAAAAAGAGGACAGCAGAGTAGCCGCCGACATTGAGTTCAAATCTTCTCTTGATTGGCCCCGGTCGGTGGATTCGGTGCACTGCGACCCAATTAAGTGAATCGCACTCTAGTCGACTGTGTGCGGCTTTGATGCGTGTCGGACCCACCGAGACCGACTCGAGGAAGTGATGGAAAGAGTGACTTCTGATTGAACACTATTGTGTTTGTATTTGTGTGTGTGTGTGAGAGAGAGATGAATGGCTGCAATAGCTTTAGCAAAGGTATTAAACCACAGTATTATTGACTCATCAATCAAAGTCGTTCAGCTGCACCCAGGCCCAACCAATGATGTGTTTCTCTGTGATAGAGAGTGGGAAAAGAGATGAGACGAATTGGATTGGGAACTTGGAAAAAAAAACCAAAATGTTGTGGAGAGAGAGAGAGAGAGAGAGAGAGAGTTGGGATCATCGGAGTGGGAAAAGACTAAAGAGATGAAACGGAGTGGGTTGAAATACCGGAAAAAAAAAAACCTAAGATGTACACACAAACACACACACACACACACAGAGGTGGGTTGCGATGTATGAGAGAGAGATGTAGATGAGACGGGGTGGGGAGAACGAATCCCGTATTTAGAGGTGAACATCTCTCCCTCTTTGCGGCTCGGCTCGGCTCAAGCCATCCATCTTTTAGATCCGACGTGTGAAGGGATCCTACCTTAAATCTGAACCGTATGAGCTCGTCTATCCGACGTCTGTCACTCCGTGTTTAAAATGGTGGTAAACCTGTGTATTTCCGGATCCCGACCCATATATATATATATATATATATATATATATATATATATATATATATATATATATATATATATATATATATATATATATATATATATATATATATATATATATATATATATATATATATATATATATATATATATATATATATATATATATATATATATATATATATATATATATATATATATATATATATATATATATATATATATATATATATATATATATATATATATATATATATATATATATATATATATATATATAGAGAGAGAGAGAGAGAGAGAGAGGAAACGGGAAATGAGCTGCCAGCCTATTTCGAAAAAATGGGCAGCCACCCATTAGATGCCCTTAGGAGTCTTAGAATGTGCTGATTTTTTGTGAGCATAAGTATCTTATCTTGGATAGAACACCCACAAAAAATCAGCACATTCTAAAACTCCTAGAGGCATCAAATGTTAGAAGTTTTATCGAGCGTTCGTTGTCACCGTTAATCTGAAATATTACATTTGATGCCTCTAAAAGTTTTAGAATTTGCTGATTTTTTGTGGATATTCTATCTAAGATAAGATGCTTATGCTCACAAAAAATCAGCACATTCTTAGACTCCTAGGGGTGTCAAATGGGTGGCTGCCCATTTCGTCGAAATAGGCTGCCAGCCTATATCCCATATCCTCTATATATATATATATATATATATATATATATATATATATATATATGTGTGTGTGTGTGTGTGTGTGTGTGTGTTAGGATCCAGAAGCATGCTACTTTGCCACAAAGTTAGACATGCATCATCCAAAATCCTAAATAGCGGTTTTAGAATTTATTGATTTTTTGTAAGGATGATCAACTACCCTTAGATAGCCCATCTATAAAAAATCAGCAGATTATAAACCCTTTAGGTGCATCAAATCTAAAGACCTTTATCGACCGTTCATTTTAACCGTTAAATTGAAGGGAATATTTGATTAGTCTATAGGTTTTAGAATGTGCTGATTTTTTGCTGATGTGCTATATAAGGCAAGGTTATAATCCTCACAAAAAATCAATAAATTTTGAAACCTCTATCTAGGGTTTTGAAGATACGTGTCTAACTCTGTGGCAAAATAGCGTGTTTCTGAATCCCGACCCTATATATATATATATATATATATATATATATATATATATATATATATATATATATATATATATATATAGAGAGAGAGAGAGAGAGAGAGAGAGAGAGGAATGGGATGCTGCCTATCAAAGCAGCATTTTTTGCTGCTTTGATACATTGTTTGACCATACTAGAAGCTTTGGAATTTGATAAAATTTGGTGAGGGTATTGTGTAGGATAAGATGATCATTCTCACAAATTTTCATCAAATTCCAAAACTTCTAAGAGGGTCAAATGGTCGAAGCAAAATCTACAAAATCTGCAGTCACCGTTAAAATCTACAGATTTTGCTTCGACCATTTGACCCTCTTAGAAGTTTTGGAATTTGATGAAAATTTGTGAGGATGATCATCTTACCCTAGACAACACCCTCACCAAATTTCATCAAATTTCAAAACTTCTAGGATGGTCAAACAATGTATCAAAGCAGCAAAAAATGCTGCTTTGATAGGCAGTATCCCATTCCTCTCTCTCTCTCTCTCTCTCTCTCTATATATATATATATATATATATATATATATATATATATATATATATATATATATATATATATATATATATATATATATATATATATAGAGAGAGAGAGAGAGAGAGGGCTATTACGTTGAGCTGTGAGCTGCGGTAGGAGAAAATGAGCTGCGCGTATTTTGAAGCCCCTAGAAGTTTTGGAATTTGATGAAATTGGTGAGGGTGCTGTCTAGGGTAAGATGATCATCCGCACCAATTTTCATCAAATTCCAAAACTTCTAGGGGGGTCAAATGGTCGAAGCAAAATCTGCAAATTTTAACGGTGACTGCGGATGGCAGATTTTGCTTCGACCATTTGACCCCCCTAGAAGTTTTGGAATTTGATGAAAATTAGTGAGGATGATCATCTAACCCTAGACAACACCCTCACCAAATTTCATTAAATTCTAAAACTTCTAGGGGGTCAAAATACCCACAGCTCACGTTCTGAAATGGCAGCTCACAGCTCACTATAACATTCCTATATATATATATATATATATATATATATATATATATATATATATATATATATATATATATATATATATATATATATATATATATATATATATATATATATATATATATATATATACCCGCAGCTCACTTTCTGAAATGGCAGCTCACAGCTCACTATAACATTCCTCTCTCTCTCTCTCTCTCTCTCTCTCTATATATATATATATATATATATATATATATATATATATATATATATATATATATATATATATATATATATATATATATATATATATATATATATATATATATATATATATATATATATATATATATATATAGAGAGAGAGAGAGGGAGGGTGGGATCCGTTGACAACCCATCGTTTGAAGGGGATAGAGGTTTTAGAATTTGCTGATTTTTTGTGAGGATGATCTCCTTACTATAGATAGCACACCCACAAAAAATCAACTAATTCTAAAACCTCTAGCCCCATCAAATGTATTGTTTAAATAAAATATTAAAATGAACGGTCTATATTTGTGGAGGACATTTGATGGGGCTAGAGGTTTTGGATTTTTTTGATTTTTTGTAAGGATAATCTCATTGTTATAGATAGCATCCTCACAAAAAATCAGCAAACTCTAAAACCTCTAGCCCCATCAAATGATGAATTGTCAGCGGATTGTGTAGAAAACGGGTTGTCAACGGATCTCGCCCATATATATATATATATATATATTATTAAAAGATAAGAGGAAAAAGATGCTTGAGAATGTATAAATAGATGCTTGGAAAACGTACACCCACCCTAAGGGGTCATCTATTATTTATAGGGTGCATTGACTTGGGGTGTATTAACTAGGTGGACAACCACCTAATTAAAGATCTCATAACACCCTATTAACTTGGGGTGTATTAACTAGGTGAACAACCACTTAGTTAAAGATCTCATAACACTCCCCCTTGGATGTCCACCAATATAATGCTCTTCGGGAACAATGGTGAACGCGCATTATGCTGCCTCATTAAAACCTTTTGGTAGGAAAATCCTGTGGGACAAAACCTGACCAAAGGAAAAAGAGTACAACGCGCTTTAGCATACTTTGGGATGCTAACATACTTCTGGATGTTGACATACTTCAGGATGTTGAACCTATAACTACCCTCCCCCTGATTACATTTTTTATAAAAAAAAAAATGCCCCCTCAATTACATTATTCTTAATCAATTTTGATGAAGTCTCCGAAGTCCAATCTCGTACACCAATTTCTGAAATGTTGATTTTGGTAATGCTTTGGTGAACAGATCTACAAGGTTGTCACTAGATCTTATTTGCTTTATTTCAATCTTCTTTTGCTCTTGGAGTTCATGTGTGAAGAAAAATTTTGGTGAAATGTGTTTGGTTCGATCTCCTTTGATGAACCTTCCTTGAAGTTGTGCGATGCAGGCGGCATTGTCTTCATATATTATCATGGGTTCATTTGTAGTAGGGGAGAGCTGACAACTGTCTCGAATGTGACTAATCAACAATCTCAGCCATACACTTTCTCGGCTTGCTTCATGAAGTGCTAATATTTCTGAATGATTGGAGGAAGTAGCTACCAGTGTCTGCTTAGTGGAACGCCATGAGATGGCCGCATTACTACTCATAAAGACATAACCTGTCTGTGAACGTCCTTTATGAGGATCAGAGATATAGCCTGCATCTGCATAACCTTCTAGATGTGATTTGTTAGATATAGTATAAAATAAACCCATATCACTTGTACCTTGAAGGTATCTCATAATATGCTTGATACCATTCCAATGCCTTCGAGTTGGTGCGGAGCTATATCTTGCTAAAAGATTGACTGAAAAGGCAATGTCTGGTCTTGTGCATTGTGCTAAATACAGCAGTGCACCAATAGCACTTAGATATGGTACTTCCGGACCTAGAATTTTCTCATTTTTCTCCTTAGGACGGTATGGGTTCTTTTTGACATCAAGGGATCGAACGACCATGGGCGTACTAAGTGGATATGATTTATCCATGTTAAAGTACTTCAAGACTTTTTCAGTGTACTTTGACTGATGGACTAATATTCCATTATTACTGCGTTCGATTTGTAGGCCCAGACAGTATTTTGTTTTCCCTAGGTCCTTCATTTCAAATTCTTTCTTTAGGTAGTCAGCTGCTTTATCTAGCTCTTCAGGAGTTCCAATTAAATTTATGTCATCGACATATATTGCTAAAATAGCAAATCCTTTCTCGAATTTCTTGATAAAGACACATGGGCAAATCGGATTATTTTTATAGCTTTCTTTAGTTAAGTATTCGCTAAGACGATTGTACCACATCCTTCCAGATTGTTTCAAACCGTACAATGATCGTCTTAGTTTTATTGAGTACATATCCTTAGACTTTGCTTCAGGCATTTTATATCCTTCAGGGATTTTCATATAAATGTCAGTATCTAAATTTCCGTATAAGTATGCAGTTACTACGTCCATAAGTCTCATATCGAGTTTTTTAGAAACTACTAGACTTAAAAGATAGCGGAACATTATTGCATCCATAACGGGAGAATATGTCTCTTCGTAATCAATCCCGGGTTTCTGCAGGAAACCTTGCGCCACAAATCGTGCCTTGTATCTAACGATTTCATTCTTTTCATTTCGTTTTCTTATGAACACCCATCTGTAACCTACAGGGTTAACATTATTTGGTGTTTGTATTATAGGTCCGAATACATTACGTTTTTCAAGAGAATCTAGTTCTGCTTGAATAACATCTTTCCACTTTGGCCAATCATCCCTTTGTTGACATTCTTTGATGCTATGTGGTTCAATATCATCTTTGCCATTAGAGATTTCAGTAGCTACTGCGAATGAGAATTTCTCATCGATGATCATCTCTTTACGATCCCACATTTCTCTTGAATATGTATAAAACATAGAGATCTCATTATTATTAGGTACCTTTTCCTCTTCAGGGGTTTCTATAGTCACTTCAGGGACAATAACCTCCTCTGGGGTTTTGGAGAAAGCGGATCTTTTGTTCATTTTGAGTGTTATGTATAACCTCTTCTGGAGTGTTATGTATAACCTCTTCTATAGTGTTATTAGGACGTGATACATCTTTTAGCTTTCTTTTTCGAGGAGCTGAGTCTTTAGAACCTATAGGTCTACCACGCTTCAGGCGTATAGTAGATTCATTTGCCGCTGTATTTGAATTTTGTCCTGCTGGGATATTAATTCGAGCTGGCGTATTTGCGGCTGGTATATATGATTTAGTTACTTTGGCTGCATCATTAAATGCATCAGGCATTTGGTTTGCAATCTCTTGAAGGTGTAACATTCTCCGTACTTCATTTTCACATTGATTGGTACGTGGGTCAAGATGAGACAAAGTGGAGGTATGCCATGATAATTCCCGACGTTCAATAAAGGTGGGACGTTTTTCTGGAATGTTCTTTTCTCCCCCTAACGACGGGAATATTGTCTCATCAAATTTACAATCAGCAAATCTAGCAGTAAACATATCACCGGTTAATGGTTCGATGAACCTAATTATAGAGGGTGAGTCAAAACCCACATATATTCCCAAACGACGTTGGGGACCCATTTTAGTGCGTTGTGGTATAGGTATAGGTACTAATACTGCACAACCAAATCTTCGTAGGTGGGAAATATTGGGTGGACAACCCGTCACAAGTTGGGAAGGTGAACATGGATGATAGGCAGTAGGCCGAAGTCTAATTAAATTAGCAGCATGTAGGATGGCATGTCCCCAAGCAGAAACGAGAAATTTAGATTGCATGAGTAAAGGTCTTGCTATAAGTTGCAAACGTTTTATTAGGGATTCAGCTAAGCCATTTTGGGTATGGACATGTGGGACTGGATGTTCAATATCGATTCCTACCGAAGAGCAAAAGTCATTAAAGACTTGAGAAGTAAACTCGCTTGCATTATCTAGGCGAATAGACCTGATGTGATGGTCAGGAAAATGTGTTCTAAGTTTTATAATCTGAGCAAGTAATTTGGCGAAAGCCAAGTTACGGGTAGACAGTAAGCAAATATATGACCAACGGGTAGATGCATCGATAAGTACCATGAAGTATCTAAAGGGTCCACTGGAAGGGTGAATTGGACCACAAATATCACCTTGGATCCTCTGTAGGAAAGATGGTGATTCGGATGCGATTTTAAGAAAGGAGGGCCTAGTGATTAACTTTCCTTGAGAACAGGGAGAACAAAAATGGTCACTAGGTAGGGTGAGGTGATGGTTTGCTAAAGTGTGCCCATTAGAAGTTTTTATGATTTTACGTAGCATGTTGGATCCAGGGTGACCCAAACGATCATGCCAGAGAATCAAGATGTTTGGATCAGTGAGCTTCTGGCTCAGAACAGAATGTGTCTCTATAACACTAATAGTTGTGTGATATAATCCCAAGGAGAATACAGTAAATTTTTCTAGTGTGAGCTTCTGGCTCCCAACAGTAGAAGTAATACAAAGTAACTCTTTATTATCCTCATTAATAGTTTCAATGTGGTATCCATTCATTCTTATATCTTTAAAACTGAGCAAATTTCTTCTGGATTTGCTTGAGTATAATGCATTTTGAATGAGTAGATGGGTACCGTTTGGTAGCATTATATGAGCTCTTCCAGAGCCTTCAATTAATTGCACAGGTCCAGCTATGGTTGAGACCGTAGTTGGATGGTATATCAATTCTGAGAAAAAATTTTGATTTTTGAGAATGGTATGGGTTGTGGCGCTATCCACCAGGCAGATATTATCTTCATTGATTTCAACTCTTTGATCCATACCTTAATAGAGATGAATAAAAGGAAAAATTTTAACCCAATATTTGATGTAGATAATAAATAAGTGCAATAACAAGTTAAACTGATTCAGTGCTTCGATAATTCGAAGTTACATAAATAACCAAGATAAGTTCAATAAAAAAAACAAATTTATTAAAAAAAAAGAAAAAAAATATATCTCAGGTCTTCTGGACTAATTCTGGAATCTCTCCAAGCATGGCAGTAAAAGCATCTCCATCAATAGGGTTTCCATTCTGGTCCTTAAAGAAGTCATTGATGTTTAGGTGAGTGACGTCATCCACCCAATGGTCTGCTGGACCTTCATTAATATTGGCTTCAACTCTTTTTAGTGAGGCTTGATATTGCTCCACCAGTTTCTTGGATGAACGACATATGCGTGACCAATGTCCACTCCAACCGCATCTGTGGCAAACATCAGTAGGATTCGATTTATTTGGTAGAGTTGGCTCTTTGTTCTGTCTGGTGGGAGAGGCATTTCTTTTCTGGTGATTTGCATTCCACTTCTGGTGGTTTGCATTCAACTTCTAGTGGTTCATATGCCACTTCTGGTGGTTTTTTGAAATTTCACCTCTTTGTGGACCTAGGTTTTGATAGCCACCTCTTCTGGAGTTGGCATGACGTCCACGGCCTCTGCCTCGACTTCTTCCATGGTTTGGAGCAAAATTTGCATTCACTTCTGGGAATGCTGCAGACCCAGTAGGTCTGGAAGTATGATTCTTCATTAAGAGTTCATTGTTTTGCTCAGCGACCAGGAGACAAGAGATAAGTTCTGAGTATTTTTTAAAATGACATTCGCGATATTGCTGTTGTAGGAGCATATTTGATGCATGAAAGGTAGAAAATATCTTTTTCCAGCATATCTGCATCCTCTATCTTTTCTCCACATAGTTTCAGCTTAGATGTTATTTTGAACATGACAGAATTATAAGCTGTTATAGACTTAAAGTCTTGGAACCTCAAGTTCAGCCATTCATGGCGTGCACTTGGAAGTATGACGGTCCTTTGGTGGTCATAACGCTCCTTCAGGGAGTTCCATAGGTTCAGAGGATCCTTCACTGTCAAATACTCATTTTTTAGGTCATCATGGATATGATGCCGCAGGAAGATGAGAGCTTTTGCTTTGTCCTGCTGAGACATAGTGTTGCCAGTTGTTATTGTATTTCCAAGATCCTTGGCTTGAAGGTGTATTTCAGCATCCAAGGTCCAAGAGAGATAATTATCTCCAGATAGTTCAAGAGCCTTGAACTCAAGTTTAGCAAGATTAGACATCTGAAAAATAAAAAATAAAAAAATTTAGACATATATAGTGATGATTGTAAATAAAGACGATGGAATAATTGAGGATAGAACTTCAGGTTCATATCTTGAGAACTTCATATTCTCCGTATTTTTATAGGACTGCAGGTCCTTATAATTAATAGAACTTCAGGTTCTAATAGATAATGATAAAATTGAAAAAAAAAAAATATGGTGATGTCATTGCGTCCGGAAGGATTCAAATAGTTAATATCAATACTTGGATCGATTAAATTGGGCCAAGATCAAGTTCGCAATCATAAAATAAAAAAAACTGATGGCCTAGATTAAATCAGACGGTTAAATATATGTGAATGCATATAAAGCTAGACGGATCGGGTGTGTAGTTGGGTTCGAAAAACCAACAATACAAAAGGAATTGATAAAATCACCCTCTCTAAACTACTAAGAGTAAGCACAATGAATATCAGTATATATTATTTCTAAGAACAACACAAATCTATATGTAATATTAAATCTAGGTACCAAAATATCCTTAAAGGAGTTCAAATTTATATTTGGTGCCATTGAAGTAGACGATCAGACTCTGTTTTTAGGCTTTCTGTAAAACCTAAAAGCGAGCGGGTTTTTGGGCCCGAGAGTGCCGGTAGGTGCTCGGATGGCGTTCCTCGCACCACCATCGTGGCTGAGGTGCAGAAAAGAGGCATCGGATAGGCCATGGGAGCCTGAGTGCTTCGGCCAAAGTTTCGTCCGCATGGGTTTGGGGTGGAGGGGTCGATGTTTGGACTTGGGTTTTAGGTCATGCTAATGCCGATCGGAATGGTTTCCACGTTATGTGGGCGGCGCGATATGCTAATTTAGGGCCAGTGTAGTCCATGCAGATCATGGGAGTGGTGGTCAGGCACGGTTGGACAGGGATGCGGCTCGACTTGAGGCCGGATCCAGGGGTAGCCGGTGGTGCGACGAGGGAGAGATCTAAGGCTCCAGATCGTACCTTTCAAGGTTTTGTCACTGCAAGGTTTGCCATGCCACGAGAGTACGTTCAGCCGTTAGTCGTCACAATATTCCTTTCTCGTGCGATCGGTCGGATTCAGGGGCTCGAGGCTCGTGCTGATAACGTATTAAAAGATAAGAGGAAAAAGATGCTTGAGAATGTATGAATAGATGCTTGGAAAACGTACACCCACCCTAAGGGGTCATCTATTATTTATAGGGTGCATTGACTTGGGGTGTATTAACTAGGTGGACAACCACCTAATTAAAGATCTCATAACACCCTATTAACTTGGGGTGTTAACTTGGGGTGTATTAACTAGGTGAACAACCACTTAGTTAAAGATCTCATAACATATATATATATATATATATATATATATATATATATATATATATATATATATATATAGGGGACGGGGAGCCTGGACCGCAAGTGCAGCGTGAACGCTGCACCGGAGCCCCCTGCGCGCACCACCTGTCCCTTAAATCCGGCTGCCCCGCTTTTAAAACCGCAAGACGAACCGCAGCCGTCCGATCGATTCGATCGGACGGAAGATCCAGCCGCCCACGTTTAAAAACGCGGGATCGATCGCCAGCCGTCCGATTAGTTTCACCCAGCCGTCTGATCCGTGCACCACACCCCCGTGGGCCCCGTCCGGTGTTTCAGTTGGGTTGGGTTATTTCCGTCTGTTCGATCGAGGGAATCGAATGGACAAAAACGAGTTTCGCTGTTATTGTAGCGGCTACAGTAACAGCGAAACTCGATTTTATCCATTCGATTCCCCTGATCGAACGGATGGGAATCAACCGGCCCAACTGATACACCGGGCGGGGGTGCGCTGCACCGATCAGACGGCGACGGGCGGGGTGCACTGCACGGATCAGACGGCTGGCGATCGATTCTGCGTTTTTTAACGCGGGCGGCCGGATCTTTCGTCCGATCGAATCGATAGGACGGCTGCGGTTCGTCCCGCGGTTTTAAAAGCGGGGCGGCCGGATTTAAGGGACAGGTGGCGCGCGCAGGGGGCTCAGGTGCAGCGTTCACGCTGCACCTGCGGTCCGGGCTCCCCGTCTATATATATATATATATATATATATATATATATATATATATATATATATATATATATATATATATATATATATATATATATATATATATAAAAGAAAACAAGGTGCAGTAGTTATGGTTTTGTGTAAACTTAAAAAGGTTCAACTTTCAAACCCCCACATGGCCACAAATTTTGTGTTGTGTATAGTTTATTTTTATTAAAAAACATTATTTTTTGTTTAAATCGGACCCAGCTGGACCCGAAATTTCTACATATTGTATACCCGGACCGGGTCCTGGCTTAGACCATTGGGTTAAGGTCCGGCCCGACAAGTCCGACGGGTCTTTCTAGACTTGACATCTATAGGCCTGATTGGGCTCAGCTCAAGGTATTTTAGGCCCGGCCCAGCTCGTTTTACACCCTACACAACACAGGGTTAATAACTAGTGGAACTGGAATCAATATGACAATAGGAGTGTGACAGACACCCTCCACGTGGCACAAAAGAGGTGAATAAAAAATAAGAGAGAAAGAGACAGCTACAAGAAATGACATTCGACGACATCATTTGGCAACGTACCATGATATGCATCGCTAATAGTAAACTTTCTGTGATGCAGTATACAAATAGTCGACCAAAAGTTTTGCGCCATAAGCAAATTCATGTAAATTGAAGGGAATATAATCGGAGATACTTGTTTTATATTTGCTGGCGTACTTTGTCATCGCCAAAGACATTGATATTCAACGGTGTATCTCGGTTCGTCAGTGAATATTTAAATCCGTTAGCAACAAATTCGTTAGCGTCGCCAAATATCGAAAGGTTTCTGCGACGTATAGATATTCACGGCAAAGGTCCCAAAATAACGGGACAATTTAGGTTTTACAATTGCCGAGCTAATTTGTCGTCACCAAAGGCATTGATATTCATCAACGAGTGTCGGTTCATCGTGGAATGTTTAAATCTGTTGGTGACAAACCTATTGGTACAGCAGAATATTGAAAGGTTTTGACGACATATAGATGTTTGTCAGTGAAGTTCCCAACATAACTCGGTCCAATTTAGGTTTAACATTTGCTGATGTATTTTGACATTGCCAAAAGCTCAGTAACAAATTTTGGTTCATCATGGAATGTTTAAATCTTTTGTGAATATCGCCAAATATTGAAAGGTTTCGACAATATATAAATGTTCGTTGAGGAAAGTGGTAAACTAACAGCGTAGGTAGTACTTATCTACAATGTTTATTCGAACGCCGCTATCTTAGGTTATGGCGTTTTACTAAACGTATCGATAACTTCGTTAGTGCCAATTTTTTATTAAAAATTAAATATTTAATCGTTTATTTACAACTCTGTTATTAAGAACATTTATTTACAATGATTAATGTGACCGATCATATGAAACGAGTTACGTTTGGCATCTTTTAATTTGTTTATCCCTTTCTAATTGCTACTGCAACTCTTTGTGTTTTATGATTGAGATACTAACTTTTTGATTTTATTTCTAATTGCTACAGCAACTCTTTGTTTGTTCGCATTTCAAGAAGAACAATTCACCGGATTCGATGCTCAAATGCCAATACAATCAAGCGCCCATATCGCCCGTCGGCGATCCGTGCAGGTGCCCATTGGTACCTCCACCAGTCACTCATCGGCAACCCACATCTGTCTGCCCGTCGGTGACTAAACACAATGTCGTCGACGACTCCCTTGCCATTGAGGTACTCCCCCTCAATCCAGTCACCTGCACATACCGTGCCATCACGACTTGCCACCACGATCCATCAAGTTGGGGAATAGGTGCCTAAATCATACCCTCCTCCTGGCCCATTTCTTCGGTGTCTCGAACCACCCCAAGGGAGGAGGTGCTTGACTGCAACCTCCCCCTCGAAGATTCCTCCGAAGCTTCGAACCTCCCGGAGAGTATTGGACCATGCCTCTCCCCGCCGTGCCCTTCGCCTAGGACGTTGACTGTCGTTGCAACAAGCCTCCCGCTGGAGAGGTGCTATACCACAACCTCCCCCTGGGGCTCCGACTTCCTTCTTGGGCGTCACTCCCAGGTCCTCCGCTGCACCGCGTGCCGTGCGTGAGTCTCAGCCTCTTTTCTCAGTATACCTTGCTCTACACTATCGAACTAGAGCCTCCCCGTATCGCCAACAATAAACTCAGATACCAATTTATTGTGATCCGTGGTCCTCGCGTATCGGAACACGATGCACGTAGAAGAACCACGGCGGAGACGACCACCGACAAGACCAAGCAAGAAGGATAAACCAGCAAAACACCCAAAAAATTCCGACAACGACTGATAGATGGATTTACTAGTATGGAGAAAACCGAGTACAATTACAATTGCCTCCAACCAATCTCTCATGCACCCCAAAGAGATAACCCCCTTTAGAGAATTAAACCCTCAGTACTATATCCGGAAGAAAACCCTCCCCGAGAACTTCCGCCTCCAATGGACTCCTTTCCCTTTCCCTTGATGATGGATACCTTCTAATCTCTCCTTATGGTTACTCTTGTGCCACTATGATCTACTAGGTTCGTCCTAGGATCACCTATTTATAATCATACATTCGTATCCAACTTGGAGAAGGAGTCCCACGAGAAAACGCAGGCCAAAACGTATCACCCGCATGCTGCCAGCCACAGTAATGTTGTGCGCACGATCCATCTTTCCTTTCTCGCCCGACAATTATGTCGATGCCAGTTATGCGCACGACCCAGACCAATCATGCGCACGACTGTGTCTACCCGATCCTTCTCCCCTTGGTGCTCTATCTTTCGTCGTTTCTTCGCGCACGAACCTTGGAGTTTGTATGCAGCTTGTTTGGAGCCATATCTTCAACAAAACTTAGATCGAAATAGCTCGGAGTAACTCAAGGCTTAGACTATAAGACCTCTAGTAGGTGAGGTCGTATGCCCAGAAGCAAGATCTAGAGTATCCGAAAGGAAACTCAGGGTTATGGGGAGGCTCGACAGGAGCTTCTAGTCCTAGACCCGAAATGGAATCAACTTGGACATAGTCTACTTGGGAGACCATAACCCAACTAGGGCTAGCAAGGTCACCCAAGTACTCAAGGAGTACTCGGTCATGTGGCAAGCACGTGGGGGCACCGGACTTCAAAGATTACGACGGCCATCACAGGCCTGGATCAAGAAAGTGTATTCTAGCCCCCAAACAGTTTGGATTCGCCTCTCTACGTGGCTAGTCCGAGGTTATTAGGTCAGATTGTGCGGAAAACCCTCGGCTTGTTCCCATGGGATCAACATAGCCAAACCCGCAATAGCTGTGAAGATTCTCTCCAACACTCTATAGAAAGAGACCCATGGCAAGAGAATGAGGAATAATGAAAAGCTTTTCTCTTCCTAAACTCTAAGGGTTGATATGTGATCTAACTTGAGCATCAGACGGACCTTGGTTCTTAGAGAGATTTCACGGAGAAGGTCCTTCTTCTACTAGGGGGTTGCTAAAAAGGCATCGATAGCAAGCATGATGGGGTCCACGAAGTCAAGATCAGTGTGGTTCGCCCTTCGAGGATGTCTATCGTCCAATTAGGCCAATCCTTTTGTTACGGTGATTAGATTTAGTGACATGGTTGAATGATACGCTTGAATTATGCAAGCATTGATCTTCTTAGAAGAAATGATCCACACTTTCAAAGTCGTCGACGCAACTTAAAAGTCCGCTGAATAGGGCTGTTAATGGGCTCGGCTAGCCTGAGGCCAACTGAGTCGGGCCCGATTTGGGCCTAGTTTGGACAGAGTTGGCTTGGGCTATGGACCAAGTTGGGCCCGAACATTCAAGTCCGAATGTATTATGGGCCGAGTATGGACAACCACTAATCCCAACCCGAAGCCTGAAATATTTTTATTTTATTTTTAATATATAATAAATACATAGTTTTAAAAGAGCCCACGTTACAAATATCAATGCCTTGAACTATATGAGCATTCTTTCACATATATCCTTTTAATGTATATCAAAATCAACGCTATTTTCTACTTTTATATAGTGACCAAGCGCTAAAAAAAAATTTAGCGATTGGGCGACGTAAAAAGGTTTTGGGCTGGGTTTGGGCCAAGTCCGAAATTTTAATTTGGGCCCGAGCTTGGTATGAGCACACTCTCATAAGTTTGGGCCGGGCCTAGGCACGGGGTGGCCCGACCCGCACCCGGACCATTAACAGCCGTAGAGCTAATGCAACCTTCTCACAGTTAAGCCCTATCAACCTACCCCTAAGGAGAGGGTACCCTGTCCGGCCTAGCCCTCCAAAGCTCTTTGCTTTCAAGGGTATGAGGGTCAGGTCAAGCCCAATTTCCCTAAGCCCTCCATCACATGAGCCGAGCCGAGGAAACCTACAACCCTGCCCTACACAGGCCTCCATATAAATTGTCTGTATATTATTATAAATATATATGTAATACTTATAAATTACCGACGAAACGAAATCACTGCCATTAATGCAATCTCTTTGTGAAGGGCTGAAGAAAATAATCCACTTAGTGTTCAGATTACACCTCCCATTAATAGTAGTCCATAATACCCCAGGTTCAGAGTAAGGATGCATCACCCCCTTACAGGTAAAGAAATATAGCAAGACAGCCAGAGTGATGTTATCTTTCGACTCGATAGGGCTCTCACTGGGAATACCTCTCGAACTGAGACTCATGGCAGTGCGGGTCGAGCCACTCTCGGGGGGAGCTCCTCGCCATGGTGGCCGTGCCGCCGACCTTACCGCCCACGAGCTCCCTCAGGTTTTCCACCTTGTTCTCGCGCCCCGTCCCCGAATACCTACGGTCCGCTTCCTTCAGCTTGTGCCTGAGGCGCTGCTTTCGGCCAGCAGCGCTCGGTTCTTGCAGCTTGGATTGAGAGGGTGGAGCCCCGTGGGGTCCCAAGTAAATCTTCTCTTCCTTGATGGCCTGCTTGAAAGGGTATAGCAGCAGTTGTATATTGTCCTGACTTCAAGAACATATTTTTCAAGGAAAATGGAACTTTCTTGAGCAAACCTTTATAGGAGGTTTATAATCTTTCAGCTCTGGTGCATCCCGGTGGTCGATGATGTCGGAGTCCCCAACAGCCAGGCTTGGAATCACAAACCCATCTGTATCTGAAACACAAGAACCAAATCAATCAAGTGTTCCTCAAAACTAGTATCGAGCACCATCCATTCACTTGAAAACCAAAACATCGTGATTTGATGACGACGACGATGATGATAAAGAAACATCCAAGGTTAGCTTTGATAAGCCCACCCCTCTCCCCGCCCCCAACCCAAACACCTCCACTCCCTTCCTTCCTCTCAAATTCAGATTTAGGGCCACCAAAATAAGAGAAATCAAAGCTGGAACAGTCAGATTACAGTAGCATAAGTTTCCTTAGGGCATCAATATTTGATGTAGTTAGTAATGGTACAGCAACCAATGGCCATAGCAAAGATCTGACTCGATAATGGTCAAATGTATCTATGAGTTGATGCAGCTATCATACCATAAATGTAGCGAAGTGCAAAGCATAAGGGCATCAACCCTTATATAAAGAGAGCGTCAACTATATGTCGAGTACATCACACAAGAGTACAAGAAATTTGTGAAAGGTATTTTATATATATATACGCTTCTATATTTCCAATTTGCATGTATACCCTTATAAAAAGGCATGAGGCTCTCACGACTTTAAAATTTCCAAAAAATATATGCATGCATACATCACTCACTACTCAGTGGTATAACCTCACATTTGCAGAAATTCCAGGTGATGCATGCATTAGCTAATTTACGAGTTGTGCGTGCAAATTAGCAAAATGGACAAGGGTATATATGCAAAAAAAATAAAACGAAATAATGATGTGAAAGTATATGCACATCAACAGATATGAATGAAGGAGAAAGCAATGATGACGATGAAGTAACATTTAATGGTCTTCTGTAAAGTATTAGATATGAGTACCTAACGCCAAGTGCTACGTAGTTGATATGTTAACAAGCGGTCAAGCTCAAATCTTGTATATAATTGTATGATCCAGATTTGCTTTGAATGTTGTTCAATCATTCCTAACCCTGACAAGTGCTGCTCAAATGCATTCCTAGACCAGGTGATAAACGAAAGATATGTAATATGACACGATATAAACAAAGGCATGATGTTTACTCTTTTACTACTGAGTAGTGAGTACTATGAAAATAATCATTTTGACAAGCCACATCAAGTCCTCATTGATGTATATGGAGTCTATCCTTGAAGTGCCCCTGGACCGCCGAGCACCACACATGCTACCCGGGTGAAACTAAAGCCAGAAGGAATTGAGTCATACAGGGCGGGTGCCTGGGCGAACCCAACCTGGAGCCAGGGGCTCTGCCTATAGGGTTGAAGCACGGGCAAATACAGTAAGGTTGGACAACTATCTACTAGTTTTAGACCTTTTGAGAGCAAGGATTTTGCTCCGACGCCTTATCTAAACGTGATGTACATATCAGTGTGTAGGGACTCCTACTCACTTGATGTACAGTAAGGCGTCCGAGCAAAATCCCTACTCACTGATATGTACATCAAGTCTAAAACTTTCAAGGTTGGACAACTATCTAAACTTTTCATCAAATGGTCTCCTTCTACTGACAGGGGTAAAAAAGAGTGATAAATCTAAATGGACGGTTGAATGTTGTGAGATAAATATAGTGACCTAGTACCAACTCACAGTGTTGTTAGTATCGTACGATACACGATACGTATCGTACGATACGATACGATACAGGAGAAAAACGATATGTATCGGGTTTACGTATCGTTTTTCTCCTGTATCGTACGATACACGATACGATACGCTACGATACGATACGATACACGATACGGTCCGATACGGCGAAAACATGTTTTTTTTTTTTGAAACTTTTAAAATGAATTTTTTTCTCTTAATTTCCCAAAGGACTATATAGGTCTGTTAGCGTTAAAAAAATACTTAGGAATATTTTCTAACTTAGAGTGAAGTGATACTAATTTTTATTTAGAAATTTATAGGTGTTTTACAAATCTTTCTCTAGAGTTGTCGGATCCCAATGCCATTTGTTTTTAAAATTTTTCTAGAGCTTGGAACACCAAATATCTACAAGTTTGCTAATTTCAATAGTTATAGGATTCCATTTATACCTATATATATATATATATATATATATATATATATATATATATATGTGTGTGTGTGTGTGTGGTACTTCTTAGTAGAGGGCTAATGGATCTATGTTCATAAAGTAAGGCTAAAGGAAAGAAGTGGATGACTTTGAATAAGACAATGAGGATGAGAATGAAAATAAATAAGAGGTGCAAGAGACATTAGAGAAAGATAAAGAAGCAAGTGGTGATAAATTATCTATTGTTGATGATCAAATTGATGATGTAGATGCAGTGGAGATTGAAAAATAAGATCTTCCTACTTTTTGAGTTTTTGTTTTGTCTTCATTGACCATTCGAATATTTTGATAACAATATATTGATAGATCATAGATAATACTTATATATGATTTCTTTTTTATATAAATATATACATCATATTTTTTGTATAGGCCAATGTTATGTTTGATGTGAAATTATAGGGAATGTCTTACTCTTCTACTTGACTTTTCATATTTAATATTCTAATATGTACTTTCTATATTTATTATATATATATATAAAATATAAATTTAACCGTATCTTAAGATACACGATACGATACGATACACGATACACAAAATAGGGAAAACGATACACGATACGATACACGATATGACAACCTTGCCAACTCATACAGTATTCAGTCCTATAGTATAAAAACTAACGAAAAGATCCTATATACACAACCTACTTCTAAGCTCGTAGTAATCATAGGAGGTATCCCTCCTATCAAAATCGGTTTCCCTTAGGAACTCATCCCACAAGACATACGAACAGTAATAAGCAATCAGAGACACATTCAGATTCGACAAAAGAGATTTTTAGGTGATTCGGGCGATTTTTTACTCCACCCCTAGCCCTTGCTAGGATTATGCACTATGTAAACTCACCCAATCTGTCTGATTGTGTAGTCTCGTGTCGCCTTGTCTTTCCACGGCTATGCTTAGTGGCTCCAATCTGCCTGACCGGTCGTTAGCTCCTCCTTACACTCGTGCCCACAACCCAACGCCTTAAATCGCTTTCACATCCTCTCTGCAAAGACGGCTATGATAGCACCGGCTGCAATCCAATCCAACACACGAAGTGCCATTCGGATTGCTAGCAATCCGGTGTTTAACGAGCGCATGAAACGCATCAAGGTTGATTGTCACGTCGCGTGGCATTGCTATGTGGATGGCACTCTCGCTAATATGTATTTTTTGCAGAGCACCTTGCAAACTTATTAACGAAAACACATAATTCAACTGTTTTGATACCTCCTTAGCAACCTCTTGGTGTATCATTCACCTTGAGTTTGATGGGGGTGTTACAACGTATATAATTAGCCTCTTGCATAGGTTTGTTAGTCTCTTCTTTGGGGTATGTTCACTTTTGGCAACTCCATATCCTGTACATTTTATATAGGGTCATTGCATTCATTGAGACTCTCTCTCTCTCTCTCTCTCTCTCTCTCTCTCTCTCTCTCTCTCTCTCTCTCTCTCTCTCTCTCTCTCTCTCAATTTTAGAGTTATCAATCATACTACCGAAATTCTTGCTAGGAAGATTATCCATGTTGTAGTAATTCCTCCAAGAAGGTAATGAGTTAGTTACTCTTACAACATGACGTAGATCATATCAGGCGATTCCCTTGATGGCACGGATCTCGGAGCGCTCATGGATAACCAATAGATTTTTATTAAGAGCTTTTCAAAATAAATCAATTTTCAGAATGAATAAATCTGAAATTAAATTAGTTAGAATAAAATATTACTTTCGGAATAAAATAATATTTTTTATTCCGAAAATATTATTTTAATCTGAAAATATTTATTTTTGGATTTATTAATGGTGGTATTTTAAAGTTAGTATTTTGGATAAGTATGGTTGGTTAGTAGTTATTATCTTCTATTATTCGGATAAATCTTTGATTAGGAATTCAAATTAGGGAGCTTCTCTTAGGATCGTTATTCGTTAGGTTGACAAATTATTATTTCTTGTTATTCTGTTAAATCGTATGAGATTATCTTTTATGATCTTATCTGTTATAGTTATTTTTATTTATTTAAAGGCCATGAAACCTCCCATTATAAGCAATGAATGACGATGAATGAAATTATGTACGATTTGCCATGAGTTCCCCTGTGAGAGGAAAGTGAACGTGAGACTCAACACTGGTGTGAGATCGGATTTGGCGTGAGGCCAAGGGTGCGAGGCCGACCCTTTCTATTTTCTTCTTCATCCCCTCTCTCGTGACGACGATCAAATCCGTGCTACATCAAATTTGGTATCAGAGCCCCATCATGACGTTCTATCATCATGACCGGTCCCCCCAATATTGATCTAACCATGCCAATAAGTCTCAATTATCTTCAAGCACCTAGCACAGGAGCTTACAAGCAATTCATCCAGCAACTCCAAGAATATCCGCTTGTTCTCGTTCGCTCTCCACTATGCAATCAAAGTCGGTAGTCGGCCCTAGTCGGCCAAGGGCCGACTAGGACTAGTCGGCCAAAACTTATTCTAACCCCTCTTCCCCTCCCTAAACATATATGATATATGAACTAGCATAAATGTCAATAAGTATATGATATTAGTCGGTTAATAACAATACATACCTTCACACTTCACAGCATTGGTATAAATACATAAGTAACAGTCTAACATAACACAATTGTATTGGCTTCATGCCTAGGAAGCATGGACCCTTCCCCAGGCCTCCCGTACCCGTGTCGGACACCGACACTCGTCGGACACGCACCGGACACACATGTGCCGTGTTCTACGTGCTTCTAGGAGCCAGACACGGTCGGACACTCGCCGGACACTCCTTGGACACTCGTCGGACACTCGGGACACTGCGGATTGATGGACTGTTTGATATAGGGTCGGGTTACAGGCTGTGGTGATTCAATTTTGGCTTCAACCTATTTGATCCTCTGAGATTATAACCTCAGAGAATCAGATAAGTTGAAACCAAAACTGAATCGCAGCCATTCTTTTGCATGCCATTTGGGCCTGAGTGTGATTCACTTGTCAGGATGGTTATAATGGACGGTTACGATTCAGGTTTGATTTTAACTTATCTTATCCTCTGAGTTTCAGATAGGTTGAAGTCAAAACTGAAACACAGCCGTTATTTTCCATACCATTTAGAGATGTCTGCGATTTACCGATCGAGCTGGATGTAACTAACGATAGCGATTCAATATGTATTAAATTTTCATTTTAGTTGTTTTCTATGAGCCTTTTTCGGTTATTGAAATATATATGAATTGCAAACATACATAAAATATAAATTTAAAAATATTCATTTATTTTGCCGTGTCCCCGCCGTACCCGTGTCCTCATTTTTTAGGATTTGCCGTGTCGGCGAACCCGTGTCGTGTCGTACCCGTGTCCCCGTACCAGTGTCAGTGCTTCTTAGCTTCATGCCCATGTCAAAAGACTCAGAACTAAGAATTCATCACAATATTTGTTTGATGATGTTTAATCAGTGAACAACCCCAATTTTGATTATAGGGTTATATGGATATCAACAAATAAACTAATTATTTGTCTATGTTTTTATCTGAGATTCGCAGGTGCTCAACAGATGATTACAGGGAAGAGCCATAGTTGTGAGTCTTGCGACTCAAGACTTTGAGCCAATGTAAAAAAATCCAAACAAAATTGCTTGCGCAGACTCCTTTCAAAAAAAAAATTTGCTTGCAGAATGCTGCCTGGGGACTAGTCGACAATCGTTAGTCGGGGACTAGTCGGGTCTAGTCGGGGACTAGTCGGGATTCCGCCCAACAATGACGGAATCGAAATTAATCGGTTGGCAAAATGCCGCCTAGGGACTAGTCGAGGACTAGTCGCCGACTAGTCCCGACTTTGATAGCATAGGCTCTCCATCAACAAGTGTAGAATTTACAATTCATTCCTTCGTGGGAAAACGAGCCACCTCTCTTGGTCTCCCGGCGAAGCCATTCACCGACTGAGTTATGCGTATGCATCTGGGACCATAAATCACAGAGGCCGAGACTCACTCTATTCTTGACAACATTGAGAGTGAGTTGGCTCGGCGACGACTGCAGAACGAGAAACTTGTCAGATGCCGGAGCCGCGCCGAGTTCCTCCACTCTCTATCTTCTATAGCATATTCTGCTCTGATGGCTCCACCCGCACAAGAGCCTTCTGTAGAGCCACTACCACCAGAGGAGACTTCTACGCTCGTGCCACCACCTGCGGTGCCCGCACCGCCAGTCCCACCTCCAATGCTAGTGGAGCCTCCGCCAACGGTGGGCCTTCTACCACTGCCTATGATGCACTATCTACCACCCCCTTCAGCACTCCCTATCAGCCGAGCCGTCACCGGATGTCGACTTCAGCATGCTAGCCTAGACCATCGACTTCATCAGGCCAGACTTTACATCCCCGACTAGGGTGTTTCTTTGATTTCACTTGGGCATGATATCTTACTCCAAATTAACACGTCAGCCAGCCCAAAGGACCATCATCAACAGTTTGTGCTTCTATTGTCGCAGCCTATAGTTCCAACTCCACGCCAACTTTTTCGCATGGGATCCGGGAGTTGGCTACTTTTCAGAGTGACTTCGTAGAACTCGTAGTCGAGTTCTTTTCGAAGTGGGGGTGAATGATGTGGATCACATCAGGCAATTCCCTCGATGGCATGGATCTCGGGGTGCTCATGGATAACCAATATATTTTTATTAAGAGTTTTTCAAAATAAATCAGTTTTTAGAATGAATATATCTGGAATTAATATTTTTAGAATAAAATATTATTTTCGGAATAAAATAATATCTTTATTCCGAAAATATTTATTTTCAGATTTATTAATGGTGGTATTTTAAAGTTTGATTTTGGATAAGTATGGTTGGTTAGTAGTTATCTTTTGTTATTCGGATAAATCTTCGGTAAGAAATTCAAATTAGGGAGCTTTTTTCTTAAGGTCATCCGTTGAGTTAACAAGTTGTTATTCTTGTTATTCTGTTAAATCGTATAAGCTTATCTCTTATGATCTTATATGTTAGAGTTTTTTTTTTATTTATTTAACGGCCATGAAGCCCCTCATTGTAAGCAATGAATGATGATGAATGAAATTATGTGCAACTTACCATAAGTTCCCCTGTGAGAGATGAGCGAGCGTGAGGCTCAACACCATGTGAGATCGGATTTGGCATGAGGCCAAGGGCGCAAGGCCCACCCTTTCTGTCTTCTTCTTTTCCCTCTCTCGCGACAACGATCAAATCCGTCCTACATCAAAAGCGATACAACAGCCATTGTACACCTTATTTTTAGGGTTTTTTGAGTGCTTGGAAGATTTTTGCTAGAAGTACTTGCAGGAAACCATACATCAACTAAGGTTCAAAATCACGGTACTGATCACGGTCAAGGTTTAAATTAAAATACGAGTATCGGTACCGGTATCGGCAAGCCTCGGACCGATACGTACCGGTGATACGACTCGGTATCGACCCATACGAACTGAAACCAGTACCGATCTGTTATTTTTACAAAAACTGAAAAAAATTTAGAAAAAATTTATAAAATATATTAAAAATTAAATAAAATAAAATAAAAACAATGTGTATTATATACAAGTAAAATGTATGTTTTAGGAGATCTAACATGAATCTTCTCTCCTAAGATCGCATGGTGGGCTGCATCGATAGCCTCTTATCATAATATGGAGTGCTTGGACAAAGCCTACCTCTAGGATTACTTGTAATATTGGCTAGTTTTAACATATGACTTGCAGGCTTGCAGCAAGTAAAGACAGCCAAAATCCACTCCTAAACACCACTTGTTACATTGTTGGTGATGGAGAATGAGAATGCATTGGGGTGTATATCTAGCCTCCAAAACCCATTAACAATAAATCCATCTCCCACCAGACCACATGTTAGCAGTTGCACATGATCCCCTAGCATGTGTAGCTGCTAGTAGGAGGGGAGAAAAGGCCCAAAACCCTTCAAAAAATTTCAAGCCCAACCGATATGACTTGACCGATACAGATTAGTACGAACATCATCTTCCAATACGGCTTGAGAATCGATCGGGGTGGTCTCGATCTCGGCCTGGGCCAAACCCGATGCATATCAGCTGATATGATACTGTATCGACTGAGTTTTAAAACCATGGTCACAGCGTCGGTCGGGCCCAGACTGGTACGTAGCGGTATTGATCAATACAGGCCGATAACGGTTGAGGTAAAAAAAACCCAAAATATAAAAAAAATAACTTGAATCAATCAATACCGATTCGTATTAGGCTGTACCAACCGGTACTGGCTTGAATCGATTGGCCGGTATGGGTCAGGTATCAAAATCGAGGCTCGTACCGGTAGTGATTCAACCAAAACCAGTATGTACCGGTATCAAACGTTTTTTGAACCATGAGCTCACCAGATAGGTATTCAGTTGAGGCATGTGATAGTTATAAAATTAACTATGAGCCCCATCTCTATCTAATATAAGATTTTTCTAATCATGGCCTTATGATTGTTGAGCAATAGCTTGGAGTTCAAGCACATTACTAGACTAGGTGTTTGATTCTTGTTCATATAGTTCTAGGTTGTTTTCATGTAAACAATGTTAAAAACCATTCGACTGAATAAAGAAATAAAGTTTATTAACATTAATTAAGGTTCAAGTCACTGTGGTCCACTTATGCAGAGAAGATTCCATCACCAACAGATTATGACTTGCACAAGTGTATTAACATGTGGATTCACAACTATCCTTTCTCTTCCTTGTACACCTCCACCCTACTACAATATTCTTGTTCCATCACACATATAAAATATCTCATTTGTAACCTATACATAACCACAACCATCGAGCCATGTCCCATTTAATAGGGGTCGGCTTTATGAATCCTTATTCGTCATTCATTTCTATTTAGGGATATATCTTTTGTCAATGATAGTCTTTCCATATATTTTCTAACAACTTCCATCAAAGCTATTATAGGTCTTCCACTTCACCTTGGACCATCCACTCTAATCTGATATTCTCTCTTATTGGAGCCACCTCCTCTCTACATTGTAAATGCCCAAACCATCTTAATATGTTCTCTATAGGGCTGCAACTTGGGTGGGTTGGATCGGGTTGGGGGTCAACCCAAGCCCAACCCAAGTACTAAAACCCCCAACCCAACCCAACCTCCAACCCGAGATGCCCAAGCCCCACCCAAGCAAAAATTATATTCTCGGGTTAGCCCAAGTTGGTAGGACGGATCGGGTTGTATAGGTTCGGCTATACTTATTATTTAAAATTTTACCCTTTGAAGATCAAAATCTAAAAAACCTTATACTTGCTAATACAACCACACAAGTTTTTTACATTTCTATCCATGCAATTTACTAGATCATTAAATAATGTCTTTATTTGATAAGCAAGAAGCAAATAAATAATATGGGGCTGGGTTAAACGGATGACTGTGACTGCGATCCCTCAACATATGAGTACTTGGGATGGTTGTGATTGTTACCTATATATAATAGACTCATAGATATACATGAGTACTCGGGTTCGGGTTGGATCAGGTTGCCCGACCCTCAACCCGAGCCCGACCCAAATTCAACTCAGGTTGTATTTTTCCAACCCTAACCCAACCTAATCTTCAAATACATCAACCCAAACCCACCCAAAATCCATGTTAGGCACGGGTTGGGTCGGGTCCAACCCGCCCAAGTTGCAGCCCTAGTTCTCCAATATCTTGTCCTCAATTGATCAACTCCTCACTCTATCCCTCCTAGTTTTTTCGCATATCTACCTCAGCATCCTCAACTCTGTCACGCTCATCTGATAAGCTTTAGCTCTCTTTAAGGGCCAACATTATGAACCATATAATATTTGTAATCTAACTATAGTTAAATCAAAGATTGTTCTTAATCTAACTCATGACAGATCGAAATTGAATCTTGTGGGGTCAAAAGGCTAAAGTTGAAAAAAAAAACTTTCAAGCCAAGTGTGTCCGTAAAATAGGTAACTAAGCAAAACTCTTATTTTGAACCATAAGAATTGGAAAGTGGAACATTCAATAATACATCATTCCTTGATAAGTGTAGACCATTTCTTCAGCTACTTAATGTCATGGGTCAAATCTGATCATCACCATAATGGAACATTGAAAGGTAAATAATAAGCAGATACTGCATTACAATCAGATTTCCCGAATTCGGACTACCATATAGAGAAAGAGCCAAGACAGATATCTCCCAATACAACGAAGCGTACCCGCATCATGATCAAGTAAATAGAAAACATGGTCATAACAAATCAGTGAATCACACAAATTCTCAAACCCACATGAATCCCTCAGCAATCTTCTCATCAAAAACAAGTGTTTATGCAAAAAAAAATAAGGGTAAATTACAAAACCTCACCTCCACTATAGACCTCATTTCTTATGATCCCTCAACTATTTTTTTGAACAATTTGACCCCTAAACTATGCGCCGTCTACATTTAGCCTCCATCAACTTTTATACCGAAAATACCCATGTCAAGCATATGTTAAATATTTCCAAAATAATTCGATCCTTATAGAAAATTGATCAGTTTTTTTTTTTTTTTGTATTTTTTTGTAATTTGCCTAACAAAATTATACCCAGATCGAGATTTAAATCTCTCGAACATCACAATCCACTGAAACCCAGACAACCAAATCTCGAATCTTGGAAGAAGACCCAGATCGAGATTTATCCACAGATTAGCATAATCTACAATCAAAAGAACAAGATCATGTGAAGAGGGGAGAGAAATCTTACCCCACTCGTCTTCTTCGACTGATGGGGCGGATTGAGTCAGAGAGGGATCCATGGATCGCAAATGAACATGAGTTTCAAACCCCACAGGGCAAAAAGCCCAGAACTTCCTCGAATCCGCAGAAGAAAGTAAACAGAGTATTGTATTGATCAATCGATACACAGATCAAAAAGAAACACTAAAACCCTGAAAAATATGAAGATCAGAGAAAGAAAATAAAAGGGTTGGAAAGAGATCACAAACGCGGGTAGCGTAGGGAATCGGAGAGCTGAATGGGCGCGACTCACATGGGTGAGAGATGGTGGTATGAAAGGCCACGCCTTCAGCAGCGGCGGATAAGAGAGGGGGTCTTGGGGGAATTTGGGTGACGAATATACCCTGGACTAAGTAAGCACCGAATGCATCGGTTCGAAACCAACCTAATTAGTCACAACCCAAACTGATTCAATCTTGGTCGGTTTTAAGAATTTTCAAACCGATACAAATCGAATTGAGAAATCCAATTAAATTCAGTTTGGATTGGATTGGATTGAATTAGTTGATCAGTTTCGGCTTTGGCCCATGTACTTATTGGGGTTTTTTCTTTATCTTATATTTCGATTTAGTTTCAACTTAAAAAAAATAAGGATTAATTAATCCTAAATTCTTCCACAAGTCGTTATTTAAGCTAAAGGATACAAGTTGTTAGGATATTAGCTAAAGTCTCTTCCGAATGACATATTTGTACAACAAGTCCTTAACCGAAAATATTGACTTTTTTTATCCTTTAAATTACAAAACTACTCCTCCAGTAAGAGTATCCATTCGTTTCTAGTAAGAGTATCCATTTGTCTTTGACATGAGCATCCATTCGCCGATTAACACTATATATGTAGCGATTGCTATAGTGATTTCACTGTGGATAATACAGTGAAAACACTGTAGCAAGAGTATACATTCGTCTCCGGAAAGAGTATCCATTCGTCATCAACAAGAGTATCTATTCATCGGGTGACACTGTGCATGTTGCGGCAGCTACAATGATTTCACTTTAGCAAGAGTATCCATTCGTCTTCAGAAAGAGTATTCATTCGGCTAATAGATACTCTTGCTACAGTGAAATCACTGTAGCAACAGACAATTTGTTAAATTAATACTCTTACCAAATTGAGTTGATACTCTTGCTACAATGATTTCACTATAGCAGTTACAGTGAAATCATTGTAGCAACCGCTATATGCACAGTGTCAACCAGTGAATGGATACTTCTTTTGGAGACAAATTGATACTTTTTCTGGAGCATGTGAGAGGATAAATAAGGACGAGAGACTTGCTGTAGCACACAATGTTCTGGAGGGACTTGGTGCAATATTGAAAACATTGCATGTCCTTTAGCTAATATAGCATCTGCTAAAGGACTTAAGGCTAAGTTTCCCAAAAAGTTATTGTTGTCATAGCTCTAGGCCAAAATAAGGATTTTAATTGATTTTGAGTCATCCTACAGTATTTCAAAAGTTTTAAAATGAGACTACATTACTAACGGTAATATATCATACATATGTTTGATTTGATACCACTGATATGCGAATCATACCATAGTCCTTTGATTTTGTTGTGAATGGCCAGATTGTTGGCTTGTTGCTGTGTAACTATGTTGCAAAGGTTGTTGGTGGCAAGACATACGAGGACATGGTATATTTAATAAAATATAATAGGTATACACATTGTCGGTTCGATCTGGTTTAGGTCAGTTTTAAATTTACAAATTCGTCAACCGATCCAATCATATCGGTTTTTAAAAAACTCAATCCAATCTGATCCATTGAGTGTGTCAAAACTGATCAAAATCGATCGGTTTGGTTTGGTCGATTTGGTTTGGATCCTTCACACCCCTAAGCAGGGCTGTTAGAGTACAAGAGAAGTTGAGAGTGCCTTTGGAGCTTTTAGTCATTATCAATATCATAAATATGAAAAATATAATTTCCAACTTAGCAATTCCAATATAAGGTTTAGTAGATCAAATTCAATTACCAAGTTTTAATTCCGGAGAATAATTAAGATATGAATCAAGTAGAAGCACGTAATGCTCCTCAATTCAAAGTAGTAAGGCCGGGTCCATTCTTTTAGCGAGTAAATTAGGTTTGAAATTGATTTACCATGGTAATCTCACTTTGTGCCACGTTGTTTTGTCCAATATCTCATGTAAATGGTTTTCCAAGATTCATTTTTTCTTGGTTTAGTAACACATTAGGATTTAGGGTCCCATCAAAATTGGTCAAACATTAATTGTCTATCGCGGGCGAGACATTATTTGTTGATATCTATTTGATCCATCAAAAATTTAGATGAATTTGCATAGCTAAAAATAACATGAGGTATTTAATTTCCCAAGACATCATTTGTTCTTGCCCATGAATATCTCAAGCAAATAAATTTCTCATCCCATTTATGTCTCGCCAAAAGAACAATCCTAAGAGTTGACCGTTGGAAATCAATGGACTTCCATTTTGCTAGGAAAAGCTCAACAATTAATATAAAATGATCAATAACCCACAAAGGGTTTCAATTAAAAGATCAAGGCTCAACTATGTGTCAATGGGCTTAGATCTCGTGTATTGTTGCAAGGATATAATATAATCAAACAGTGATTTTAACAAGTAAAATTAGCTAGTAATGGTGGAAGGTTTGAAAATGTCTCGGCAAGCTAGGTTATAATAGAATTGGCAATTGCTTTGTCGTACATAAGGCGCATACTAAAGATATTCTTGATTGAACAGGTTGATTTTATGTAAGAAAGAATAAGCCCAAGAAATCCCTGCCAAAACTCGAACTAGATGAAGTAATGATGGTGGTGGTGACGATGATGCCGAGGCATACTGGGAAGAGGAGACAGGTGGTGGTACGCGAAGTTGCCCGCAGGCCGGGGGCTTCACGAGCAGGGAAAGAAAAAGAGAGGAAGAAGAACAAGGAGCCTTTGCCTGCCTCTCGCCGGTATCGAGCCTGACGCCCTCTTGCATCTCACAAGCAATTTTTAATTTCATCAATATAACTTCGTTTTAAATAATCAAACATTACATAATAAATAGAAACATACCTCGTCTGGACTGGACCATTCTGCTGCACGAAATTCGTCTCAAGTTCACGTATAGCTACAACTTACGAGTCATTGGGATCATCACCAAAGTAACATATAAAGCTCAAAAGTTGGTGGTGGAGGCCTAGTATTGGGTGTTGTATAGGGCTGGCAATTTCGGACCCGACACGGCAGACCCGACACGAAGTTAGCGGGTCTGGGTCAAGGCTAAACGGGTTCGGGTCGTAAACGGGTCGACACGATAGACCCGTTTAATAAACGGGTCGGGTCCGGTTTTAGGGTCTGGACACGGTAGACCTGGGAAGACCCGTTTAGTATTCAACGGGTCGGGTCGGGTCGGGTCGGGTCTGCCCGCAATCCAATACTATAATATATAATACCGACGGGTCTTTCGGGTCAGGTCGGGTCGAGTCGGATTGGGTCGGATCGGGTCAACTGAATAGTCCGGGTGATAAACGGGTCTTACCGGGTCTTATCGGGTCTACCCGTTTATTGGCGGGTCGGGTACGGGTTTAGGATCTAGACACGATTAGTTAAACGGGTCGGGTCCAGGTCCGGGTCCGGGTCCGGGGTTTTTGGACACGAACACGACTAGACACGACACGAACACGACCCGACCCGACCCATTGCCACCCCTAGTGTTGTAGAAGGTGATCGTTAATGCAGATGGCTATGGTAGCTCTAGAACACACATTCCCAAATAGCGCTGGAGAAAGAACGGAGCTGCTGGAGATCGATCTAGGCTAATGAGGTCAACATGTTGAAAAATGACCAACCCGTTGGATTCAACTATGGGTGGAAATTCTATTGTAGATGCATGAGGGCTAGTAAGGGCATCACTGAATGTGCTAGAAAAGGTGGAAGCTCCACTGATAGCTTGACCAAGGATGGAGGCTATGATAAAAAGTGTGGTGGCCGGAAGAGGGTCCATTGGCGGTGGAGGCTCCTCGTAAGAGATTGTCGGTAGTGAAAGCTCTGAAAGCATATAGAACTCCTATGATTTGTGTCGCGGGTGGTGTGAGCTCAATTGGCATTGCAAACTCCACTGGTTCTACCACGAGAGGTAGAGGCTCGTTTGGTGGCAAAGGCTTCGTCGGAGGCGTGGTGTTTTCCTCCATTTGCTTGAGCTACTCATTGTGTCATAATTCGGTCCCGGTAGCCTTGAACATCCACTTTATATATAATTATCTCTCTCTTGATAGTTTTTAGGGAAGGTAGAGCATAGGAACCACTGGACAAATGGCTCAATGGGCAGATAGTAATTATATGGTTGTTCTCTAATCAATAATGAATAATGGATAGCCCCATTGGTATATGTTGATATGCACAAGGGTACAATTCCACTAACTTATAGAAGTTGGCATATATCTTTTTTAGGTGCGGCGAATATTGTCCATATGCTTCTTTATCGTGATGACTATCAATATATTCCAAGATGTATTGCTCCATAAAGAAGAGCGAAAAGAGGACCGCTCACCATGATAAGACATAGTGCCAAAGGGCTCTGATACTAAATTGATGTTGGACTCGTGATGGATCCCGCCAAAATAGAAGGGTTTTTGCTTTATATAAAAGATTGGCGATTTAAGAATGTACATATTTTATTCGCAGAAAATTCCTATTTGACTATTTTGCGAAGATCTAGTAGTCAGATGGGGATAAAAACTGATGTGGTTGCTGGTCTTGATATTATGAAGATCTGATCTGAATTTGAGGCCAATCGAATCACTAGATGAAAAGTTATTGACGAAACAAGGTGCAGATTTTTTTTAAACAGCAAGCATGATTTTTTTTATTATTGGAGTTTGATGGTTTTTGTTGATGGTGATGATGGATTTCAGCTATGGGGATTAATGAATGATGAATAAAATTATGATGAAGATTCTGGCTATGGAAGTTACCATGATGATTCTTCTTCCCCGACGATGAGAGGTCTAGGGATACCCGATGAGAGGCTGCTGGTGAGAGGTCATAGGGTGAAATACCTTATTAATCATCTCCTTATCTCTCTCTATTCGCTCAAATTATCTTGCATCTTTCTATCTCTTTCTTAAGTTTTTAGGCCCATTAATCTCTATAACCTGAAGCCATCATCACCATCAAACTCTCTCTCTCTCTCTCTCTCTCTCTCTCTCTCTCTCTCTATCTCTCTCTCTCTCTCTCTCTCTCTCTCTCTCTCTCTCTCTCTCTCTCTCTTTCTCTCTCTCTCTCTCTCTCTCTCTCTATATATATATATATATATATAGGGAAGTGCTAGAATGCGGCATGCGGTGCGTGCGGCATCGCACCGCAGTCGTCTGATGCACTGCTGTGTGCATCGCATGCACGCAGCGCGCGCATCAGACGGCTGCGGTGCGATGCCGCACACACCGCATGCCGCATTTTAGCATACCCCTATATATATATATATATATATATATATATATATATATATATATATATATATATATATATATATATATATATATATATATATATATATATATATATATATATATATATATATATATATATATATATATATATATATATATATATATATATATATATATATATATATGTTTTTTGAAAATTTGCACCTTATTTCATCCATAACTTTTCTTCTAGTGATCCGATTAACCTTAATTTTTTTTATTAGATCTCATAACATCAAGATCAATAACCACACCAATTTTTATCCCCGCCCGACAACTAAATCTCCACCAAACAGTCAAATACTAGCCTACTGTGAATAAAATATGTACTCTTTTAAATCCCCAATCTTTCATACAGAACGAGAACCCTTCTATCATGGCAGGATCAATCACCCGCCCCGCATCAAGTAGGAGATTTGGGTTACAAAAGCCGTAGACTTTAAGCTTAAAAGACAAGGTTGATGCTGCAAGCTTAGACGACCGAGAAAGACAGCAGTCCTAATCGCCGGGTAATTTTGTTACTAGGAAATATTTGAAATATTGATGATGGTCTGGTCCCGAGAGTGCATGCATTAAGTTCACCGGCTCGATTGGCCTCTAGACTATGAGATTTAGAATGAACCCCAAAGAAAACTTATTGTCTTCTATTCTGTCAAACAATAAATAAATAATTTTTAAGTATTCTTCTTGTATTCAAAATTCAAAAAAATATGCTAAAAACATTTTCTAGATTTTTTTTTATTGAAAAATCATACATTTTTGGATATTTTTGATTCTGTGATTCGAACCACTTTGGGATGGGTTGAACCCGTGATTCGAACCAACATTAAATGTTTCGAACCACTGAGGGATTGATCAAATTGTCCTAGCACTAGCTAGACACATGCTATGGTCATTTGGTTTGAACCTCTTTGGGTGGGTTCGAACCGCAAAACATGATAATCTTGTTAATAAGATTTTGAGACGTTTTCATGGGGTCCTTTATGGAGACTTCTCCTAAATGTGCATAGATAGTTTCCTAAATCTTTTAGGCATCCTTTATGGTTTCATAACCTAATAAAAAGACTTATTTCTTTAAATGAGGAAGAAACACATATCTTCCATCTTTGTTACCCATAAAAAAACAAAACTCTAATGATTTGAGGGGTTAATTCTAGAAGAAATGAACACTTAATTACTTGTGTATGGTTAAGAGAAAAGGAAATTAGTTATATTCCCATGGGCTCTAGGCCTCTAATATAAATGTGGAAGGGGCCTAAAAAAGGTTAGGTAGTAATCAGACGATCCCTCTATACAAAGATGAGTGGGATCCCTATATACAAGATAGACAATGATAATGATATCCCTCTATACATGGTATTCCCCTTCTATCGTCGTCTCTCAAAATCATGATGGGCCAAATGCTACGAGTTTACCCAATAGAGAAGAGAACCGCTAGAGAATGTGAGATTTTGTGATGAAATCAATAAGCTAGAGCACGGACGGGACTTGCAGAAGAAAAATAGTCTATGGTAGGAAATGATGTCGAACCAAATGGCAGTCAATCTTTGCATGTTTGACCTGCCTCATGGAAAACCAGATTACTAGCAATATGGATGTCTGTTGTTACAGTATAAAGATGTCGGTCATGAAAGAGGTACACGTAAATTTTCAAGAATATAACGAAGCCAAACAATATCACCGGTGGAGTCTATTGTGGATCAGTGAGTTTCGGCCATGGAGTGTGAAATAATGTCCTGATTCTTGTCAAACAAAGAAATAAGATAGTAGCAAATAAACATACAATAGTTAGTAAGTGCATGGGCGGTGATGTTGAACATCTCCGGCCTAGTCCACATATGAGTAGCCATGGAGCTAAAGATAGGAGGTGGAGGAGAAACAATACTTGATCCATGGTACTTCAAAGATCATGAATAATTCGAAGAAGTACATCATAATGCACTATGCGTAGAGCTGCAACAAACTGACTGACCACATGCACAACATATGCAATATCTGACCGGGATATGGTAAGATAGATAAGGCTGCCAAAGAGTTGTAGATATCAAGAGAAATCTAAAAGTGGATCACCATTATCATGCTTGAGCTTTAAGTGAATCTCAATGGTTGTAGGAGCAGTCTTGTTATCAGTCAAGCATGCTTGAGAAAATAGGTCTGATGTATGCTTTTGTTGAGAGGGTATGATGTCATTACAACTCGAATCAATCTTAAGACCCAAGGAATGGTGGAGAGGACCAAGATACTTGATGTCAAAGCAGCGCTAAAGGTATTCTTTAACAGACTGAATACAAGAAAAGTATACGTCATCTCCAGTAATGATCATGACAGTCATGTATATGAGAAATACCACACAGCCTTAAAAGAAGGAATAAATGAGCATATAGCATGATTTGCATCACTACGAGTAAAGCGAAAGAGATAACTTCCTGATTGAACTTCTCAAATCAGACCCGAGAAGCATGTTTGAGACCGTAAAGAGTGCTCACGACAAAGTCTACACATATGTCCTAGTGGATGATGCAGACCAAGTGGGGGTTGCATATAAACCTCCTTGTATAAATCTCCATGAAGAAAAACATTTCTTCACGTCAAGCTGAATGAGTGGCCAGTGACAACAGCTAGAGTAAAAATCGAGTGTACTATAGTCATTTTTGACACTGGCATGAATGAGATATGAGTTTTTCTGGATGGAAGAGGAACCAAGTCCCAGGTCTAAGTGCGATGAAGAGCTATCATCTCATCTGCCATGGAATGCTGCCACAGTGTAATGATTGATACCTCATGATAATTCTGACACTAATAAGACAAGGGCACAAAAATCATCAGATGCTTTGTCAGTAGAAGCCTTTGCATCAAAGACAGTAGGAGTAAACTTGGTGTCATAAACGTAACCCCATAAGTCATGTGCAATGGGATAGAACTGAACGGAAACATACCAAATCAGGAGGAAGTTCCTGCAGAGAGGAGCTGACGGTAAGCCAGGCTCCTATCAACTCTTGAAGTTGGAGGAAATCTGCAAACCTAAAGCGAGCGGGGGCTTAGGGGTGAAGAACTTAAGAGGTTTTAATATGGCTCTCCTTGGAAAGTGGTGGTGGCGGCTTCAGCAAACTACTAGTGACAAATGAAGAGAGATAATTCGAGATAGGCAATTCAAAAGGTTCTCACCCACCTAAGTCCGAAGTAGAATTTATGGTAGATTATTCCCTTTTTGGAAAGACATAGTTAAGGTAGGAAATATTTTTAAATCTGGGTGCTCCATCGTGATCGGGGATGGTCGTTATATTAAATTTTGGGAGGACATTTGGGTTGGCGAGAACGCACTAGCAACTCTCTTCCATGATATTTATGTGATAGCGGCCAATAAGGACACAACTATCAGGTCTATGACTTACATTAGAGGCACAAGATGGAGAATCTTGTTGGTTTCAATATTGTCGGATCACTTGGCGAATGAAATGAAAAATCTGAACAAGATCTTGACAAGCTTCTCTCTTACTGAAAGGCCAGATCAACTCAAGTGGAGGTTGACTGCTTCAGGTAATTTTACTGTGAATTCTTTTTACAATTGGCTCAATAGAGATTTTGCACGTAACCCTGCTGCTACCTTTGGAAGTCGCGAATACCAAAGACGACAAGGATTTTTATGAGTCTATCTATTAAAGACAAGCTACTCACAAAATTTAATCTGAGGAAGAGGAATCACCCAGGGATACTTGATACATTGTGCCCATTCTGCAATAGCCATGAAGAGTCGACCAATCACTTTTAGTTAAATGCTCTTTCTTGCGGAACATCTGGAAGAATTTCGAGTCTTGATTCGGTGTAGCCATGCACCCAACATGGTTACTGGCACTCTGGAGTTTCTTGGCGGAAGAAAAGAGTGCCAAAAACCCTGAGGAGGACATGGGATATCTTCAGCACTGTCATTTTGTTGGTGTCTTTGGATTGAGCGGAATTCCAAGGTCTTTAACAATAAACATTACCCAATTGAGGTGGTGTCAAGCAAGATAATTAATCTGGTGAAACTTTGAGCTACAACGATCAAGAAATTTGGAGAGAGAAAGTGCTAACTATCTGTTGTGGGGGAATTATGGCTGTCGTAGGTATTCCACCAACAATCGATTGAAGTTTGACTTTGAATGTGGTGCATTGCAGCGTGTAACATCCACCCCAAACACACAAGATTTTGTCCGCTTTGCCCGTGCCCGCACGAGAACTTCCCAGGGAGGTCACCCATCCTGGTACTACTCTCGCCCGAGCACGCTTAACTACGGAGTTCTTACGAAATCCGTAGCGGCGCACGGTTTTAAAACGCGTCTTGGCAGGAAAGGTGGTGAGCCCCCAAACACAAGATATTGTCCTCTATTGGTCTCTTGGGTACTCGAACCCTCAACCTCAAGGTTTTGCACTAGCATGGTTACCATCGAACCACCTAGAACGCGTCTTCTATGTTTGGGAGGGGAAATTATATAAGTAGCTCAGGATCTCCTTCTCTCCAGGCGATGTGGGGCTAACTCATGGCCTTGTACACCTCACCTCACCTCACCTCACCTCATCCATCTTGGCATTCCCGCCTCAGGAGTCTTGGCTCTTGGCTATTGGCCTATTGGATCTTGGTCGTCACAATCCACCCCTCTCAGGGCTACACGTCCTCGTGTAGGGTTAGACCCCCCCATAGCGAGGAGAACCGGCTCTGATACCAAATGTCACGCCCCATACTCTGAGTAGTCCCAGAATTGAATAGAACAGCTCAGAATAGGGGACGTGAAGGGTAGTAATTTTTTTTTTAATTATACTAAGTAAATTCTATAGACATAAAGGAGATTGCAATGTATACACGAGCTAAATCAAAAACTACAAAAACTCAGATTCCAGAGAACTAATTGCTATCCAACAAAATAATACAGATTTTAATAAAATTGCCCCAAGCATGGTCCACTACTAGCGGAAGAAAGAAAAAGAGGGAAATGTCAAGTGTCCTTGACTGCTTATTGACGCTCCAGCACACTCACACTGCTGCACCGGCACCGACTGCTACCGAACTGAAGATCTACTGCGGCTACTAACCTGCACCCAAATATGGGTGTCAATCGCAGTGATAACCCACGGTTAATAGAAGATATTTATCTACTTTTAACTGTCAAAGATAAGTTGATAATTTACCAGATGACTAATCGACTTTTAAGCCCAATAATTCTTACATCTCACTAAAATATATAAAACTATAAGTTATTTAGAAATATAAATTATTCGGTTAACCAAATTGGTTAGCCTATTAAATGGACCGTCGGTTTTGTCCCTGAAGATCGCAGACCGACAACACGTTACAAAAGGGGTGATTTTCACACCGGTTCACCCAAACACCTCCTTGGTCCTACACCGGCCCAAGTAACCGCTTTCCCTAGTTGGCCAAACTAAGATTTTCCCGTCTCTCACGGAGGAGCACCGAGCCCAGCTTGCTAACTTTTCTTCGGTCACCACTAGGTGGCTTCCAGGAAGATGGTATCCCCTGTTCAATTTAGGTTAACTCATTTATGTATTATTCCAGTTATGCCCCTCCCGTCAAGATAAAACGACGAGGGAAGGATACCATGTCCCTTGCCAAATAACTATAGGGGTCCATCTCCTACAGCTATTGGCTTTCTACTATTATTAAACCTCTACCTATGTCCTAACAATTAAGGACTGATGAGTTAACACTCGATTCTACTTATGGCTTGTATAAATAAAAATAATCGAACAATTTAAAGAGAAGGTTTTGGGTAGTATAGGCCCTAGCATGCTTCTATGTTTTGGTTACATAACAGGGTTCAAGATAGTGGTAGATCCATATTACAATTCAAAACCTAGATTGAAACACAATTTAAACATCTTATGTTTTGAAACTTATAACATGAATTTGTCCACCACTAGTTACAATGAAAATTTATTAAATAGCATATCATAAAAATCGGCTTGTCATTATCTATAAGATGAAAAGAATATTTGAATTCTATGCTAATCAGATACAAAATATAGATGATACAATATTATGCTAAAAAAAAAATATTTAATATATAACTTATTAACCGATGAGTGATAATCCCGTGAAGGAAATCACCTGGATTAAGGATCGGAAACTCCTCGGCTCGATCGAAAGGAACCGATGCAACGATTACGATTGGGACTTTGGGTGTTGAGACGAAGGTCTGTCTATATAGAAAATGATGGTGTTCACGATATTAGCTTTGATTTAAACTAAGTTAGGAGTGTAAAAAAAATTACCTAAGGAAATCAAAGATGAAAGTCGGCTTGATCAATGTGGAATACCCGAGAGTTGTGACGATGCTATCAATCCAACAATCAAAAGGGAAAAATTTCTGATAAGAGGGTGTGGCTGCACTTTCACCTTGGGGGCACACAAATAAGAGAAAAAGGGGAAGGATGGCTAGATCATTCGTTCAATAGAGATGAGAAGAGGAGATAAGGATAACAAATTTTTGAGAGGTTAGAGAAAAGGAGGGGAGAGATCACAACAGAATTTTTTTGTTTAAAAAAATAGGGCCGGCTGATTCCCGAGTGAAGAGGAGGGCTCGGGATAGGTAAAGGTTGAGAGAGAGAGAAAAAGGTTGACAAAAAGGCTTTGGTTTAGGGTCGTCCATCACAGATCGGATGGAGGGCTGATTCCTCTCTATATTGGGTCTGTTCTGTGAACAGTAACCCCGCGGTTACTGTTCACGGGTACTATTTCCCTTTTTTTTTTTTTGTTTGTTTGTTTAATTGATATAAATAAATATACTAAAAATTAGGAAAAACTTTATATATGAAAGTTACTTAGAAAAATTTCCCGGATCCATCCGAGCCATCGGATCGAGATTTTGAAAATGTTTTAAAATAGTTGCTGAATATAATAATATTATTTTATTTATAAAAGAAATGCAAATTGTAGGACCATGTTTGACAAATCAAACACCGTCCGATTCTCCCGATTTCAGAGTCGATGGGTTTGGACTCAAATAGGGAATTACTATATGTTTCCAGCTACTTCCGAAATCCCAAACTTCATCGGAAACCCGGATCAAAACCATAAATTGTGGATTTTAATACAATTGTACAGATACAAAATAAATTGACAGGAATCGATCAAAAGAGCGGTACTGAGTAGTAACCAACCATATGCAAGTTAACCTAAAGAAAGACCACAGTTGGTTGTTCGGTAAACACACTAAAGCTTCACTCGACAACTTGACACGGTAAACTAAAAAGGAAAACACCCTATAACCAATTATTTAATAAAGAAAAGATTATGGGTCGTTACATCATACCTCCCTAAAAGGAATTTCGCCCCCGAAATTCACCCGTCGATGATATCTGAAAACAAACTCGGGTACTGCGACCGCATCTCTGACTCCAACTCCCAAGTGGCCTCACTCTCTGAGTGATGCTGCCACAACACCTTGACCATAGGGATGGTCTTAGTGCGCAAAACCCTCTCCTCAGAAGCCAAGATACGGATAGGAAGCTCCTCAAAAGAAGCATCGTGACTAAGCTGGAAATCTCGCCATTCTAGAACATGGGAAGGATCCGGCTCGTACTTCCTGAGCATCGAAACGTGGAAGACATCGTGCACTCTGGAGAGCTGTGGTGGCAAGGCCAGGCGGTACGCCACTGTCCCCAAACACAAGATATTGTCCTCTATTGGTCTCTTGGGTACTCGAACCCTCAACCTCAAGGTTTTGCACTAGCATGGTTACCATCGAACCACCTAGAACGCGTCTTCTATGTTTGGGAGGGGAAATTATATAAGTAGCTCAGGATCTCCTTCTCTCCAGGCGATGTGGGGCTAACTCATGGCCTTGTACACCTCACCTCACCTCACCTCATCCATCTTGGCATTCCCGCCTCAGGAGTCTTGGCTCTTGGCTATTGGCCTATTGGATCTTGGTCGTCACACAGCGTACTGAGCTATCACGTGTTGTGTTGTCACGCAGACACTGTTGAGTAGAGAAAAAGATAGAGAGAGAAAAGTTGACATATGATGTGGTGATAATGTTCAGCCGAAACCTATGTCTCCGTGAGGTAAGACTCAACCTTTGAATTCACTAACTTTGAGAAAAATAAAGCTATATCTATAGGCCGATGAGTGCTTATACAAGTAAACGGAGAGCAAAGTGGGCTTGACTAGAGTCTAATTACCAGAAGGCTCTGGGAGCTCTGGAAAATAGAAAATGGATTTGGAAATAATAAATTCCGGTTAGGATTATTTCCCGGGTCTGCTATATATAGATGTTTGGAAAATATCTGGGTCCTGGGGTGGTTTCTATAACTGGCTGTATCAAGCCACAAGCAGTCTCTTCGTGGGTCCCAGGCATAACTGAGGGGTCCCACCGTCTTCTTCGTGGTCTCCAAGCAGGACTGGGAGGCTCCACCGTCGTCTTCGTCGGTCCCAGGCAGGACTGGCCAATCCCATCATCGTCTTCATGGGCCCTAGACAGGGGCTGATAGGTCCCACTATCGGGCATTAGCCAGATTTTGCACCCATATTTGTGGCTAGTGTCTTTGCATTTATTTTTTTTGCTGTTTTTAGTCCACTAGAATTATCTTTTTATTCCAATAAACGGGCAGGGATCCACGCCAAAGCCCCCCTCCACATAATAGGGTTATCTAATAATAAAACAACAACATTATAGTTGGTCCCGATGTTCGGGCCAAGAGCGCAAGCGACATAAACAATTGGGTCCATGACGTCCGTCATTGAAAGAGCAAGATATTGGATTCAGAAAAATAGGGGGTGAGAGTATCGGGTTTATGTGTGCAAGTAGTCGAGTGGATCTAAAAATATAAATGGTTTGAAATAAAGGAGGTGAGAGTATTTGTTTATGTATGGAAAGGGTTGAGTGGATTTAAAAGACTAAAAAGGTTGAAAATATATAGGTACTAGTCTAAACCCGAGCGATGCCTCAAAGGCCATCGAGGTTATGAAACATAACTTTAGTTAATTAGGATTTGGTGAAGAGTTCCTTGTATTTAGGATTACATCAGTAGTGGTTCTGAACTTCTTTGTGGTATTGTAGATTTAAGCGTTAGTGGTTGTGGAGTCCACAACGTGAACTCCTGATCTAAGCGTTAGTCAATATTTTATATGACCTTGGACTCCTAAATTAGGCGTTAGTCAATAATCATGGTACAAGTCCATGACTTCATAACAAAAAGGATTTACAAACCCTAGTATATATACTTTTTGCTCATCAAAAGTTCCACCTCAAAGGTGGAATTTTAAATCCCCTATGTGAGACTTTCTCTTTGAAAGATATCATCAGCATCTCCCGGAACTCTAGCACCCGTGCTCGTGATCGTGGAAGGTAACGTCGAATCCCCAGCAACCCTCATTCTCCTCTTCCAAGTATCTTTCTATCTCCCTCCTTCCTCTTCTTTGGATATACCCAACCCCTCCCTGTCGCCCTCTCCCTTCACCCCCCCTGTCGGAACAAAATACAGTAGAAAGAGAGAGATGCCCTCTGGATCCATCCGGTTTCCATTACGACGCCCGTCCGGCTCAGATCGTAACGCCCTTCCGGCACCGATCGCGACTCTCATCCGGCTCCGTCGTGCTGCTTGTCTCCTCGATCATATATTGGACTTATTACTTTAGTTAGTATGCTACTTCCAATTTGTATGCTATTTGTGAAAATGACCTTTTTGGTTGATGGTATGTTAAAGTCTGTTGGCATGAGACAATTGATAATCTTATTTGAAATATGATCTTATTTATAAAAAAATATTAATTTCTATATGTAAAATTACTAAAATCTTTGATATAATTATTTTTTACCATTTGACTTATGTAAAAATTGGTCAAACTATTTATCCAGCGTGGTGAGGCAATCTTGGATGGCAGAGGAAATGTTGACTAAATCGAGCTTAATTTTGATTCATTGTTCTTGTACATTTTTTTAATGAATGTATTAATACTTTTCGTATTAGGCTTTTAAAATTCATCAAAATTGTTCTTCAAATATGTTAGTCAAATGAGATTTTATGTCTAAGTTCATAACAAAAATCCCACATGAACTCCTAAAAAAGGAATTTATGAGACTGTGGACTTCTCAAAAAAGTCTGCAGACTTCTAAAAAAATCCAGAGACTCTTTAAAAAAAGTTCACGGACTCTCAAAGACCGCAAGTCCACGAACTCCTGAATAATGATTTTAAAATCCCAATTGACTAGCACCCCCTAACTGAAGCACTAAAGCAATCAGGAAAAAAAATTAATAAGTACTTCATACCCATAACAATAAGCTTAGGACCATGACATGGGTGAGTTTGTGATGGTTGCTCTTGCCCCTGACCCATTGTTTCCTTGCTATTCTAATCTCTTGATCGCATCTCGATAAAATAAACAATAATTTATTTATAGTGATATACAAATTTACAAATTGATAAATCGATAAGAGAAATATCCGGCCTTCAAACCCAATAATAGAAATGAGGGGGAGAGAGGTATGACTCCAAACCCAACAACATAGATCTTTCTCGTTTTAGAGAGAGAGAGGCTTCACATCTTCTGATTCTCCTTGTGTACAAGAAAAAATCACTCCTCCCCTTAATCTCCCTATATTTTTTGCTTGCCAACAACAACGGCTAGCCCATACTCATACCACAATCCACCTTCCCTTTCTCACCACATTTCTGTCAAAACTCGGGGTTAGATGAGGATGAATATATATAGTGTAATATACAGGACGTAATTATTGAGGAAATTAATGTCTTAAAGGGATTCAAGAGAAGTACGTTTGCACTATTGGGAATTGGAATGATCATAAAGCAACGATCGAATGATCTTACTCGCAACCTTTGGTATCCCTGAAGTGGCTCACGATCACAACCGTTGAATGCTTTATTCATGGTTTGTGAAGATCACTATTTAAGGGGTAAAAAAAACCTTGCCATAAAATATGTCATAATATAAATAATTATGAAAGAGGGCTGTGTTCACACACTGCCTGCACGATCTCTCTGCCTTCCAAAACTCATGAGAGAAATTTATGAGAGAGAGAGAAAGAGTGAGTAATATGGGGGTGGGAGGATTAAATGCATTAAATTGTTATAAATGGCTCATTCTCCTCATAATGCATGTAAACATCGGGTAAAAAAAAAACTTTTAAATTTTTTGGTGAGAGAATTATGGAATGGGGTAAATCAGTAAATGACATTAAATTGTTATAAATGGCTTATTCTCCTCATAATGCATGAAAATATCGGGTACACACAGGGATATCCGTGTTCACACAGGGATGAGAGATTTTTCTGTCATCAATAGGGCTCCACGTGTCACACCACGGGAGAGAGGGCTCTGTTTTAGTATATAGTATAGATTAGGTTCTATGAAGAGCGGATAACATATATTCAGAACAAAGGGCTATCCCAAGCGGGGAGGTTAGTTATGATTCAATCGGTTTTATTCGCTATGCCAGTATATAGTACGACTGCTGGAGGGGTGCCGATGGGTATATTACAGCAGATGGATAAGTATCTTCATCTTGTTTCTTGGGAAGTGATTACCAAGGAACGCCGTCAAGGGGGACTACAAGTGCCCTACTTTGTCGTCACTACAAAAAAAACAGTTATTACCGACGGACAATATCCGTCGGTAATATTAAAATTCCGTCGGTAATATTCTATAGCGACGGACGATATTTCCGTCGCTGGCTGTCAGGAAAGAAGGCGTCGGGGAAAACAATACGATGGATCAAATATTACCGTCGGTAATAATAATTAATACCGACGGTAATATTAAAGCCGTCGGTCATATTTAATCACTTAAGAACTAATATAATATAATATTACCGACGAAACGTAACAATCCGTCGGTAATATATAAGCATTTTATCGACGGTTATGGTCTATACTGTCGGTAATACTATATAAATTACCGACGCATATATATATTTCCCGTTGGTAATAATATATATATTACCGACGGATATATAATAACCGTCGGTAATACTATATATATTACCGACGCATATATATATTGCCGTCGGTAATAATATATATATTACCGACGGATATTATATCCCGTCGGCAAATTATTTATAATTTAAAAAAAATAAAAACATTATTACCGACGAAATAATTAATTTCTGTCGATAATAAGTATGTTTTTTTTTTAATAAATTTACCTAAATAATGTTATTTAATTCCTGTGATTTACAACAATACCACAATATATTACCACAATTTATCAAATATTACCACAATTTATAAAATATTACCGCAAATTTTAAAATATTACCTAAATTGATAAAAAATTACAGCAAATTATCAAATATTACCACAGTTCCCGGCCGACAATTATAGGCAAGAACAAAAAATAACCACATATTACAAAATAATATTTACACAATCCAGAACTGAGAGATGATACATGCCCTGTCTCAACCACCCCCGCCCGCCACCAACGCTGGTGCTCTCATCGATCCCCTGACGCCGCCCTATCTCAACCACGCCCGCCCACCACCAACGCTGGTGCTCTCATCGATCCCCTGACGCCGCCCGGCTCCTGCAATTAACATGTATTTGTTAAAAAAATAGTTTATATCTATAACTGAGTCTAAGCGTTAAAAAATGATAAGTTAGCGTGTTTCGGTTTTGAAATAGGTTTGGATTCGATCGGATCGGCATTCGATAATTCGAAGTTGGAATTATTCCGTATTTCGGACTTGCGAGCGGGTTCTAATTGGATATTTGACCAATTTACGCTCCGATTCACCGATTTAGAGTCTAAGTGATGGGAAATCAAAAGTTAGCGTGTTTCTGATATGAAATAGGTTTGGATTCGATCCGATTGTCATCGGATCGGCATCCGATAATTCGAACTTGAATTATTCCATATTTCGGACTTGCGAGCGGGTTCTAATTGGATATTTGACCAATTTACGCTCCGATTTACCGATTTAGAGTCTAAGTGTTGAAAAATCATAACTTAGCGTGTTTCGGATATGAAATAGCTAGGTTTGGATTCGATCGGATCGTCATCGGATCGGCATCCGATAATTTGAACTTGGAATTATTCCGTATTTCGGACTTGCGAGCGGGTTCTAATTGGATATTTGACCAATTTACGTTCCAAATCACCGATTTAGAGTCTAAGTGTTGGAAAATCATAAGTTAGCGTGTTTCGGATATGAAATAGGTTTGGATTCGATCGGATCGTCATTGGATCGGCATCCGATAATTCGAACTTGGAATTATTCCGTATTTCGGACTTGCGAGCAGGTTCTAATTGGATATTTGATAAATTTACGCTCCGATTCACCGATTTAGAGTCTAAGTGTTGGAAAATCATAAGTTAGCGTGTTTCGGATATGAAATAGGTTTGGATTCGATCCGATCGTCATCGGATCGGCATCCGATAATTCAAACTTGGAATTATTCCGTATTTCGGACTTGCGAGCGGGTTCTAATTGGATATTTGACCAATTTACGTTCCGATTCACCGATTTAGAGTCTAAGTGTTGCAAAATCATAAGTTAGCGTGTTTCGGATATGAAATAGGTTTGGATTCGATCCGATCGTCATCGGATCGGCATCCGATAATTCGAAGTTGGAATTATTCCGTATTTCGGACTTGCGAGCGGGTTCTAATTGGATATTTGACCAATTTACGCTCCGATTCACCGATTTAGAGTCTAAGTGTTGGAAAATCATAAGTTAGCTAGCGTGCTTTGGATATGAAATAGGTTTGGATTCGATCCGATCGTCATCGGATCGGCATCCGGTAATTCGAAGTTGGAATTATTCCGTATTTCGGACTTGCGAGCGGGTTCTAATTGGATATTTGACCAATTTACGTTCCGATTCACTGATTTTGAGTCTAAGTGTTGGAAAATCATAAGTTAGCGTGTTTCGGATATGAAATAGGTTTGGATTCGATCCGATCGTCATCGGATTGGCATCCGATAATTCGAACTTGGAATTATTCTGTAGTTTGGACTTGCGAGCGGGTTCTAATTGGATATTTGACCAATTTACGCTCCGATTCACCGATTTAGAGTCTAAGTGTTGGAAAATCATAAGTTAGCTAGCGTGTTTCGGATATGAAATAGGTTTGGATTCGATCCGATCGTCATCGGATTGGCATCCGGTAATTCGAAGTTGGAATTATTCCGTATTTCGGACTTGCGAGCGGTTTCTAATTGGATATTTGACCAATTTACGTTCCGATTCGCCGATTTAGAGTCTAAGTGTTGGAAAATCATAAGTTAGCGTGTTTCGGATATGAAATAGGTTTGGATTCGATCCGATCGTCATCGGATCGGCATCCGGTAATTCGAAGTTGGAATTATTCCGTATTTCGGACTTGCGAGTGGGTTCTAATTGGATATTTGACCAATTTACGCTCCGATTCACCGATTTAGAGTCTAAGTGTTGGAAAATCATAAGTTAGCGTGTTTCGGATATGAAATAGGTTTGGATTCGATCCGATCGTCATCGGATCGGCATCCGGTAATTCGAAGTTGGAATTATTCTGTATTTCGGACTTGCGAGCGGGTTTTAATTGGATATTTGACCAATTTACGCTCCGATTCACCGATTTAGAGTCTAAGTGTTGGAAAATCATAAGTTAGCGTGTTTCGGATATGAAATAGGTTTGGATTCGATCCGATCGTCATCGGATCGGCATCCGATAATTCGAAGTTGGAATTATTCCGTATTTCGGACTTGCGAGCGGGTTCTAATTGGATATTTGACCAATTTACGCTCCGATTCACCGATTTAGAGTCTAAGTGTTGGAAAATCATAAGTTAGCGTGTTTCGGATATGAAATAGGTTTGGATTCGATCCGATCATCATCGGATCGACATCCGATAATTCGAACTTGGAATTATTCCGTATTTCGGACTTGCGAGCGGGTTCTAATTGGATATTTGACCAATTTACGCTCCGATTCACTGATTTAGAGTCTAAGTGTTGGAAAATCATAAGTTAGCTAGCGTGTTTCGGATATGAAATAGGTTTGGATTCGATCCGATCGTCATCGGATCGGCATCCGGTAATTCGAAGTTGGAATTATTCCGTATTTCGGACTTGCGAGCGAGTTCTAATTGGATATTTGACCAATTTACGTTCCGATTCACCGATTTAGAGTCTAAGTGTTGGAAAATCAGAAGTTAGCGTGTTTCGGATATAAAATAGGTTTGGATTCGATCCGATCGTCATCGGATCGGCATCCGATAATTCGAACTTGGAATTATACCGTTGTGTGCATCGAAATTAGCCCACGGGTCGAACCCGATTTGTACACGAAAAATAGGCCCGCACCCAACGGCCTTCGGGTCAAACCCGATTTGCTCATGCAACTTGGGCCCGCACACAACGGCCCGCATGCGAAACCCGGCCCGCACACAACGGCCCGCATGCGAAACTCGGCCCGCACACAACGGCCCGCATGCGAAACCCGGCCCGCACACAACGGCCCGCATGCGAAACTCGGCCCGCACACAACGGCCCGCATGCGAAACCCGGCCCGCACACAACGGCCCGCATGCGAAACTCGGCCCGCACACAACGACCCGCGTGCGAACTCGGCCCACGTGCGAACTCAATTCGCGCGCCATGGCCCGACCCAAAGCAAACGGGTCCCACCGGACCCGCAACTCGGACACAAAGAGGGGGGGCCCACCGCCCCCCCCTTCTAGAAAACCGTGCCCCCTCCTCATGAAGAGGTGGGGCCGGCCCTAAAAGAAAAAGAAAAGAAAAGAAAAAGAAAAAGAAAAAGAAAAAGAGAAGAAAAAGAAAAGAAAAGAAAAGAAAGGAAAAAGAAATCAAAACCGCCTCGATGCGGGGGGAGGTGGCGTGGACGTCTACATAACCGTAGATCCGATCCCTCGATCCAACGGACAAGATGACGTTGCGTCGCCATCCGATCCAAAAGTGCAACAAGAATAACAACTCAATCTTTAAAAGATCGAGTCACATCTAGCCCGTAACCACCCCAACTAAAAAGGAGGGGATCGAGTTTGTTTCCCCGAATCAGGGAACAATATCTTGATGGTTATGGGGGGAGATATTGGATGAAACAAAAAGATTTCAGCAATATCTCCCCCAACCGCCCCCCTTTGCCTATAAATAGAAGGGGTGGGGGAAGGCACAAAGGGTCCGAAAGCCGAAGACGAAAGAGCTCCGCAAGAGAAGCTCCAACGCTCGACGACCGAAGGCTTCACGAGGCACGGCAAGCATATCCTACGGGAGTCCTTGGCCCTTCAAGTCCTCATTAACGTGAAGACCTTGCACTCGAAGGTCAAAGCTTCGACTCCTCGCACGAAGAAGAAAGCGTGGAGAAGAAGACCCGGAGCCGTCATCACCCGATTGCTCCAACGATCTTCATCAGCTCCGAAGACGCCATAAGCAAAGGCTGGAGAAGAAGATCGAAGCCGACAACACCCGTCGTCTTCAATCAAGGCATCGACTCCTCGCACGAAGAAGAAAGCCGGGAGAAGAAGGCCTGAAGCCGGTGCTACCCCTACCGTCTTCGTCAACAAAAGCCGACGCTACAACCGTCGCACGGAAGCCGGTGCTACCCCTGCCGTCTTTGTCAACAAAAGCCGACGCTACAATCGTCGTGCCGAAGCCGGTGCTACACCCGCCGTCTTCATCAACAAAAGCCGACGCTACAACCGTCGCACGAAGATCGGTGCTACCCCCGCCGAAAAGCCAATACCGACGCCACAACCGTCGAGGAAGCCGGAAGAATAAAGAAGCCTTGAAGAAGTAACGCCAGTCGTTCGAGAAGAAGATCGAGTCAAAGCTAAAGTCAAAGCCGACGCAAGAAGCCAAAGCAAACGCACCGGTAAAGCCCGCGCTAAAGCAACGCACGTGCCAAAGCCAAGCAACTACGACGGTCACGAGCAAAGCACCGCACGTTCTAGCCGATACGACGCGAAGTCCGGAAGAACTAAAGCATCGCAAGTCTCTACCCGTCTACGTTCAAGCGCAAGCGCCAAAGCAAAGCAAACGCCAGAGCCACGCCAAAGCTTTGCCAAAGCCGAAAGCTAAAGCCAAAGCCGAAGCCAAAAACACGATCGACACCGCGAACCGACGATCAAGGACGCCAAGGTCTAGCAAGGATCGAGGAAGACACGCAGGTCGAGGAACAAAGCCCAAAACCTCCCTAGCCGAGAAAGCGCGAAGCACGGACGGGACAAGATCAACGGCGGAACTCCTTAGCCTCTCAAAAACCCTCACCCTGTAAAGACCTCTGTCCTGGGCAACCCCTTCAGAGCTCTCGCATGAATACCACGTGGAGACGCGGATCAAAGGGACCCTCCAGAGGATCTCTCCCACAATCTCCTGATCAAAGAAAATTTGTAATCTCGTGTGATCCGCAATAAAGACGACCCGAATCTTTTTCCGCGCTCACAGATTTCTGGCACGCCCGGTGGGACCTCCTCTCCTTTCATCCGTACATTTGAAGGAGTTGCTTCAAGTTCGCCATGGCCGGAACGAACGACGATACGTTTGCTCCAACAAGCCTTTCACCTATCGCCGAGTCTCCATTACTCCAACAAGGCGATCCAGAAAACCCGGAGGATTATGTGCCCCCGGTAGTACGCGTCTATACTCGGCGTACTCAAACTCTTGCGAACTTCTTCACGCCAGAAACTGCTGCTGAAGGTGCTCGCCAAATCACCAATGAGGCCTTGGTGCATGAAGAAACAAGCCTCGATCCTGGAATTCAAGTCCAGAAATTTGGGGAGGTCCAGCCCCAACCCCGAGCCCGTTCGGGTTCTCCAGTGGACTTTGCACCTCCTTTGCCGGGGGCAAACGTCCGTCATCAAGCAGAGGCAAGTCGGCGCGACTACGTCTCCAACGAGGACGGCGACGGTGTGGGCATGCAACATCAAGACGTCCCGCGACATCATCCTCTGTCCGCTCTCCAGCTCCAAGTCATGCAAATGGGTGAACACATGGATCAGCTCACCCGACTAATGGAAGAGAAAGATCGTCACATCAACACCTTACTTCAAAGGCTGAGTGCCAGGGATGCCGCAATATTCGGTCAATCTCCTGCTTCTCCAGTAGCTGCTCCAGCCCCGTCTCCAGCTCCTGCTCTTACAGAAGTTGGCCCGGCAACACTAGCAACTACTCCTGCACTTTCCTCGGCTCTCGTGCCAGTCTCGGTGGCCGCGCAACCTTCAGTAGCAGCAACGATGAATGTCCAGCAAATACAAGCACTAGTGGCTGACATGATGCGTTCCTACGGTGGCAGCCTACCTCCGATTACGGCAGCATATTCAAAGCCTTACACCATAAGGATCCAACAGCTGCGCTTCCCTACCGGGTTCCAGCCACCAAAATTCCAGCACTTCGACGGAAAGGGCAATCCAAGGCAACACATTGCCCACTTCATCGAAACTTGCAATAACGCCGGCACATACGGCGACGAGATGGTGAAGCAGTTCGTTCGCACCCTCAAAGGTAATGCTTTTGACTGGTATGTTGATCTTCCTCCAGGATCCATTAACAGCTGGGATCAAATGGAGAGGGAGTTCCTCAACCGCTTCTACAGCACTCGGCGCATCGTCAGCATGACCGAGCTTACAGCCACCAAGCAAAGGAAGGATGAGCCGGTGATCGACTACATCGATCGCTGGAGAAACCTTGCGCTAAACTCGCGAGATCGCTTGTCTGAAGACTCGGCTATCGAGTTGTGCACCCAAGGCATGCACTGGGGCTTGCTCTACATCCTCAAAGGGATCAAGCCTCGGTCCTTCGAAGAACTGGCGACTTGGGCTCACGACATGGAGCTCAGCTTAGCAAATCGTGGGGACTCAAAGGCCATAGCCTTCCAGAAGGTGGAAGAGGAGGACGAACCGGCAGCATCAAAGCAAGTCAATGTCATCGACCTCGCTTCGACTTCCAAACCACTCAAGATCGGTGGCAAGCTGGACAAAGGCAAAGGAGCCACCATACCACCTCCTCAGCTTCAACGGCCACCAAGGATGACTCTCGAGGAGCTTGAAGCTAAGGAATATCCCTTCCCAGACTCGGAAGTTTCCTTCATGTCCGATCAGTTGATGCAATAAAAGATGATCGAGCTTCCGCCACCAAAAAAGCCGGAACAAGCACATCGAGTCAACGATCCGCTCTTCTGCAAGTACCACCGGATGGTCAGCCATCCCATCGAGAAGTGCTTTGTCTTCAAAGATAAGATCATGGCACTCGCCAAGCAAGGGATGATCGAGATCGACTCTGGTGATATCGTCGAGTCAAATATGACGTCAATCACCTTCGATTCCTTCCCGCCAGCACTGACTGCTCCACAACGCACTTCAGTAAGGCTGCGCATCGTCTGTCAAAGATCGATGGCGAAACCAGCTCCAAGAAGACGACGACGGTATGCTCCTGCAGTGCCCAGGGCCAAATCCTCACTGCCTTGGGGGCAACCGCCTCTTGCGCAAACACTCCCTCTTCCAAACAAAGCTACATCCCAGCATGTGCTCAAAGCAAGAGACAAGCAAAGAGACCCTGAAGTCAGCCTGCTAGGCCAGCCATCAGGTAAGTTCGACTTCTATGTCTTCTACTCCAAGCCTCCTTCAATCCCAATAAAAGAAGTCAAGCCAACCGGCTGGGGATCAGAAGATGAATCGGTAAAGCCTCCAGAAGAGCAAGTCCTTCAGATCAAAGAAGAGCCTTTGATTACAACACCAATTCTTCACCCTGGCGAGGAAGATCTTCTTGATAAAAACGCATGGGCTATGACGCCTCGAAGGAGAAGGCCACGACAGTCAAGCTACAGGATAGCATGTCTGGCCAACCACGAGCAAGATCAGACGACAAGAAAACTCCCCGAAAGAAAGACCTTCAAGAAAAAGAGTGAAGCTCCAGAAAGAAAGACGTCCAAAGTACCTCCAGCAAGTCCGAAAAATCTTCTCCAGCAAACTTGCCCAGAGCTGGCAACACTCCAGGAGTTTTTCCCCAGCCGCTTCCTTGAAGTTGATCAAAACCTCAAGGTCTCCGGTTGCATGAGGGAAGTTCACCAAGTGCTCAATGGAGAAAGTGGCACCAACATCGAAAGCATGGGGAGAACCATCGTCGCCAACGGCAAGCACTGCAACGAGGCTGAATCACACCTTGCTGACGTCGAGTTCCACCAGGTCAAAGACCCCATTGCAGAAGTTTCTCCAGCAAAAGCTCCACGAGCCCAGAAAGTCAAAGCAGCTGCGAGAGACAAAACCTCTCCACTTGCAAAACTAGCGACATTCTCCAGCCAGACGGTGCACAAAGTCAAAGGAGCACCAGCATCAAGACGAAAAATCCATATCAACTCCAAATCAAGCTCAACGCCACACGTTCCGTTGCCTACTCAAGCTGCGACAGTCCTGTCGCTCGCACCTCAATGGCTTCGCAAGCCAGGACGATCGCCTTCCACTCCAGCAAAGGAACTATCGTCACAATTCTCCAAGGCCAACTTCATCACTTTGCAAGAGATGGCACTACCATTACATGGTCTGTTGCATGTCTCGAGCTCAACCGAGTCTTCCAAGTACACCAGCCTCGAGCAACTCACAATCAAGCTAGGAAACACTCGGGGGCAAAACTCCACCGAGCTGATGTTCAAATCCAGCTGCAACAAAGAAAGCACAGAGCATATGGGTTCATTACCCTCAGTTGCGATACCACATCGCCTGACAAAGACTCAAGCTCGTCTCTCCAAAAGCGACGAACAAAGTCTTCTAAACCACCGAGACATCGACTCCAGTCAAACTCCAGCAATTACCAAAACTCCAGGCAAGAATATCTTCACTTCTAACTACATTGAAGCGAAGAATGCGGATGGCAACTGCGAACCAGCAGCGACTCTGCCTACTAGCGGCAAGTCCCTCAAAAGGTACTTTGCCTAGCGCAAGGTTACCCCCCTTGCCAAAAAAAAAAAAAAAAAAGGATAAATAAAGGAACTACGTGTGACTTGATCCCTCTCAGTAGGGTACGTAGGCAGCCTGTAATGGTTCAGTCCAAACAAAAAAAGTAAACCATCATTCCAGAAAAATAAGTCCAGAAAAGACGCAAGTCCGACTCCGTGGGACGAGAAGCCGTCAGCCTCTGTCAAACCACCAGCTCCCAGCGCTGACATAGCTCATCTCTCGAGGCACCCACGTGGTACAACTCCGAAAGGCGAGAAACCACCAGCTCTCAGCGATTCGTGAGCTCCTCCCGCTGCTTTGCAAGCTCTGTTGCAAAAGTCTTCTCGGTTGCTCGAGTTTTCTCCAAACGGGACTCCAGCTTCCGAAGCAATGCATGAGTAGCAAGTTGAAGTCCTAGAGGCGCCGAAGCGGCTCGCCTCCCGCAGCTTACACGTGCTGCAACTCCATAGGTAGAGAAGCCGTCAGCTTCCGACGCGTCGCCAGCTCTGCACGCTGCTTCGCAAGGTTCGCTACAGAAGCCTTCTCGATCGATCTACCAGTTCAACGCGTCGCCAGCTTTGCACGCTGCCTTGCAAGGAGGGATTCCAGCTTCTGAAGCGACGCGCGAGTAATCTCCACCTTCTTCTGCACCCGAACCAAGTCTGCAGTAGCAACGTGAGAAGCCCCTCAAGTCGACGTTTCTCTTCCTCAACCTTTGCCAATGCCAAGGAAGCGTCCTCCACTAATGAAGCCCGTTGCAAGCAATAAGCCTAGCTATCCACCAAAAGGGTGCACATACGCTCCTCAAACAAGGAGCCATCCACCGGAAAACCCACCAGCTACTCAAAGCGTCAAGGCCCTCCTCCTGGAAGGGTGCAAGCGTCGCCTGGATAAACTTCCAGCACAACTCTCCAAAAGAAGCTTAGAAAGAAGGCTCTGCGATCTACACTTTCGATGGCAAGCCTCTAAGTGCTGAAACAAGGCGCGATCCTGTCCTGAAGACCAAGCACGGGAACCGCCTCCTGGACCATCGCCGTGACGGCTGTCAAAGATGCCACAGGAACTGACAAAGAAGCTGCGGCCAAAATATCCGTCGGAACTGACTCCTGAATGGCAACTCCGGACTCGGTCGAACGATTTGCCGTGAAGATCCCTCATCGGTGAGAATGAACTCGTCCAACTTCGACACACGTTTCTTGCTTTGAAGTACGGCGACAGAAGACTTGCGCAAAAGGGAAACGAAGATGCATACTCCCGTAGGAGACCGCATCGACGATCTATCCAGAAGTCGGAAAGCTCTCTTAACGGCAGGCCCTGAAGAAAGAAATAAAGAAAAGCACGAATCAGTCACGCATATGGACACAAACAAATCAAGTCAAGGCACAAAAAAAAAAAAAAAAAAAGGGGCCCCGAGCCAAGGACTGCATCCTTCGTAACCTCCACGAAGCCAAAAGGGTTGTTGGAGCAGTCACCAAGGTCAAGATCGGCAAGCAAAAGACGACCAAAGCAGGCTGCTCCTTGTCAACGCTAGTGGCTTTGTCGCGCTCCTCGTCGAACTCCAGAACGCCCGTCTCGACGTCCTTCAAGCTGATGTCACCACCAGGAAAGCTCTCTCCATAGGCCTCCAGCGACCCATGGTCGTCTAGAGGAAGATCCAGTCTACCTCACTCAGCCTGCCCAGGTGCAACCTCGCTAGTCGCTCTGCTCCCGCGATAGGCCTCCTCAATGATCCAGCCGGCCTTTAGAAAGCACTCGAAGGGACAAGTCCTGCAAGGAAACGAAAAGTCCAAGTCAAATCAAGATGCACAATCAGTTCCAGAAGAAAAAAACAGATCAAGTCCAGAAGTCAAAAAAAAAGAAAAAAAAAAGAGAAAGTCCCTGTTTGCAAAAAGGAAAACTGAGAGGGGGGCCACAGCAAAAAGCCGCAGCACCCCCTCTCTCCTGCTAAAACCCGGTCGAGCCCGCCTCCGGCCTGCGCCCTCCCGCGCCACCAGCCCGCGCGCCGGCCGCACCCTGCAGCCCCCGGCCGCGCCCCGTCTCCGGCTCGCGCGCCGGCCGCACACCGCAGCCCCCGGCCGCGCCCCTCCTCCGGCCACCGTCGCTGTCATACCACTCGTGCCAAGCCTGGCCACCACAAGTCACTGCTGTCGCCACTGTTGCCGACATCGCAACCGCTACTCCTCCGGCCTTCACAGCCCAAGCCAGCACGTCCGACCACACCCCGGCCGCCAGCAGCCGACGCCGTCATTCGCTTCCACCGCGCCCATCTGCATCGTTCCACGTGCACCGCCAGCGCGCCCTGAATCTGATGCCGTCTTGGCCTTCGCCGGTGCGCCTCAGAGCCAAAAAGCCGCTGCCCCTTAATGCGATAGAAAATTCGAGAAGGGGGCTGCAGCAAAGAAGACATCCCCCTTCCCTTGTTAAAGCCCATAGCCCCCAAAGGGGGCTGTGGCCCTTGCCACTGCCGGCCCGCGCCCCCTACCATACCAGCCACCGCGTCTCGAGCCCTCCGCCTCCACCTCCGGCCCGCGCGCAGCCCTGCGCCCACGCCTCCGGACCCTTGGGCAAATAAAGAAAAGAAGAGGGGGACCTAAGCAAAAAGGGCCTCCGGACCCGTGAGCGAATAGAGAAAAAAAAAAAAAGAGGGGGCCACGGCAAAAAGCCGCGACCCCCTCTCTCCTGTTAAAACACGAAAAGGGTGGGGGGGTGCTGCCGGCTTCCTTCACCTCCGGTCCCCGCAGCCCCACCTCCGGCCGCCCGCGCCCACGCCCTCCGGCCGAGCCCGCCTCCGGCCCTCGCGCCTCGAGCCCCGGCCGCCTCCGCCTCCACCTCCGGCCCGCGCGCAGCCCTGCGCCCACGCTTCCGGCCCGCAGCCCCTGCCGCCTCCGCCTCCACCTCCGGCAGCGCGCAGCCTCGTGCCCCTGCCTCCAGCCCGCGCAGCCGGCCGCACCCCGCAGCCCCCAGCCACGCGCCGCGCCCCGCGCCTCCAGCCCGCGCGCTCCTCCGGCCTGCGCCCTCGCGCCTCGCACCCCGCGCCCAGCGCCTCCGGCCCGCGCCCTCCCGCCGCGCCGGCCACCGCAGCCCCGCGCCCGGCCGCTGCCAACCCGGCCACCGCACCCCTGCTGCTGCCGCTGTCTCGCGCGAACCAGAGACCGAAACCAGCGAAACAAAAAAGAAAAAAAAAAAAAGAAAAGGAGAAAACAGAGACGGAAAAACCGTTTTTCATTGAAACCCCTATATATAACCATATTCGGTTATTGGGATAGAAAAGGGTTAAATCTTCCATCCCATGAATCTAGGGAGCTATATCCGGTGGGCATCCGTATCCGATGCAACCACCGTTTAATAACAGAAAACAGAGAAGAAGAAAAAAAAAAAAAAAAAAAAGGGAGGAAGAAATTGGAGAAGAAAAAGGAAGGAAATCTGGCACGCCTTCGACCACTCCGCCTCTTTCGCCATTGAGTTCCCGCACCGAAGAGGGGCAACAACCCTCCGCCAAGGCGCATCGCGGCCGTCCTCGCGCTCCTGTCACCTTGCCGCCCTGGGACGCCGCGCAGCGGCCGTCGCCAACGTTCGCACCATCCTCGAAGCAAAGGAGGTCCGCGACAACAAGGAAGATGAACAAAACCCTAGAAGATGTCTTCAATGACTCCAAGCAGCCAAAGCCTTTCGTCTCCCGCGCTAGCAAAACGATGGGGGAAAAATTACAGCAAATTATCAAATATTACCACAGTTCCCGGCCGACAATTATAGGCAAGAACAAAAAATAACCACATATTACAAAATAATATTTACACAATCCAGAACTGAGAGATGATACATGCCCTGTCTCAACCACCCCCGCCCGCCACCAACGCTGGTGCTCTCATCGATCCCCTGACGCCGCCCTATCTCAACCACGCCCGCCCACCACCAACGCTGGTGCTCTCATCGATCCCCTGACGCCGCCCGGCTCCTGCAATTAACATGTATTTGTTAAAAAAATAGTTTATATCTATAACTGAGTCTAAGCGTTAAAAAATGATAAGTTAGCGTGTTTCGGTTTTGAAATAGGTTTGGATTCGATCGGATCGGCATTCGATAATTCGAAGTTGGAATTATTCCGTATTTCGGACTTGCGAGCGGGTTCTAATTGGATATTTGACCAATTTACGCTCCGATTCACCGATTTAGAGTCTAAGTGATGGGAAATCATAAGTTAGCGTGTTTCTGATATGAAATAGGTTTGGATTCGATCCGATTGTCATCGGATCGGCATCCAATAATTCGAACTTGAATTATTCCATATTTCGGACTTGCGAGCGGGTTCTAATTGGATATTTGACCAATTTACGCTCCGATTCACCGATTTAGAGTCTAAGTGTTGAAAAATCATAACTTAGCGTGTTTCGGATATGAAATAGCTAGGTTTGGATTCGATCGGATCGTCATCGGATCGGCATCCGATAATTTGAACTTGGAATTATTCCGTATTTCGGACTTGCGAGCGGGTTCTAATTGGATATTTGACCAATTTACGTTCCAAATCACCGATTTAGAGTCTAAGTGTTGGAAAATCATAAGTTAGCGTGTTTCGGATATGAAATAGGTTTGGATTCGATCGGATCATCATTGGATCGGCATCCGATAATTCGAACTTGGAATTATTCCGTATTTCGGACTTGCGAGCAGGTTCTAATTGGATATTTGATAAATTTACGCTCCGATTCACCGATTTAGAGTCTAAGTGTTGGAAAATCATAAGTTAGCGTGTTTCGGATATGAAATAGGTTTGGATTCGATCCGATCGTCATCGGATCGGCATCCGATAATTCAAACTTGGAATTATTCCGTATTTCGGACTTGCGAGCGGGTTCTAATTGGATATTTGACCAATTTACGTTCCGATTCACCGATTTAGAGTCTAAGTGTTGCAAAATCATAAGTTAGCGTGTTTCGGATATGAAATAGGTTTGGATTCGATCCGATCGTCATCGGATCGGCATCCGATAATTCGAAGTTGGAATTATTCCGTATTTCGGACTTGCGAGCGGGTTCTAATTGGATATTTGACCAATTTACGCTCCGATTCACCGATTTAGAGTCTAAGTGTTGGAAAATCATAAGTTAGCTAGCGTGCTTTGGATATGAAATAGGTTTGGATTCGATCCGATCGTCATCGGATCGGCATCCGGTAATTCGAAGTTGGAATTATTCCGTATTTCGGACTTGCGAGCGGGTTCTAATTGGATATTTGACCAATTTACGTTCCGATTCACTGATTTTGAGTCTAAGTGTTGGAAAATCATAAGTTAGCGTGTTTCGGATATGAAATAGGTTTGGATTCGATCCGATCGTCATCGGATTGGCATCCGATAATTCGAACTTGGAATTATTCTGTAGTTTGGACTTGCGAGCGGGTTCTAATTGGATATTTGACCAATTTACGCTCCGATTCACCGATTTAGAGTCTAAGTGTTGGAAAATCATAAGTTAGCTAGCGTGTTTCGGATATGAAATAGGTTTGGATTCGATCCGATCGTCATCGGATTGGCATCCGGTAATTCGAAGTTGGAATTATTCCGTATTTCGGACTTGCGAGCGGTTTCTAATTGGATATTTGACCAATTTACGTTCCGATTCGCCGATTTAGAGTCTAAGTGTTGGAAAATCATAAGTTAGCGTGTTTCGGATATGAAATAGGTTTGGATTCGTTCCGATCGTCATCGGATCGGCATCCGGTAATTCGAAGTTGGAATTATTCCGTATTTCGGACTTGCGAGTGGGTTCTAATTGGATATTTGACCAATTTACGCTCCGATTCACCGATTTAGAGTCTAAGTGTTGGAAAATCATAAGTTAGCGTGTTTCGGATATGAAATAGGTTTGGATTCGATCCGATCGTCATCGGATCGGCATCCGGTAATTCAAAGTTGGAATTATTCTGTATTTCGGACTTGCGAGCGGGTTTTAATTGGATATTTGACCAATTTACGCTCCGATTCACCGATTTAGAGTCTAAGTGTTGGAAAATCATAAGTTAGCGTGTTTCGGATATGAAATAGGTTTGGATTCGATCCGATCGTCATCGGATCGGCATCCGATAATTCGAAGTTGGAATTATTCCGTATTTCGGACTTGCGAGCGGGTTCTAATTGGATATTTGACCAATTTACGCTCCGATTCACCGATTTAGAGTCTAAGTGTTGGAAAATCATAAGTTAGCGTGTTTCGGATATGAAATAGGTTTGGATTCGATCCGATCATCATCGGATCGACATCCGATAATTCGAACTTGGAATTATTCCGTATTTCGGACTTGCGAGCGGGTTCTAATTGGATATTTGACCAATTTACGCTCCGATTCACTGATTTAGAGTCTAAGTGTTGGAAAATCATAAGTTAGCTAGCGTGTTTCGGATATGAAATAGGTTTGGATTCGATCCGATCGTCATCGGATCGGCATCCGGTAATTCGAAGTTGGAATTATTCCGTATTTCGGACTTGCGAGCGAGTTCTAATTGGATATTTGACCAATTTACGTTCCGATTCACCGATTTAGAGTCTAAGTGTTGGAAAATCAGAAGTTAGCGTGTTTCGGATATAAAATAGGTTTGGATTCGATCCGATCGTCATCGGATCGGCATCCGATAATTCGAACTTGGAATTATACCGTTGTGTGCATCGAAATTAGCCCACGGGTCGAACCCGATTTGTACACGAAAAATAGGCCCGCACCCAACGGCCTTCGGGTCAAACCCGATTTGCTCATGCAACTTGGGCCCGCACACAACGGCCCGCATGCGAAACCCGGCCCGCACACAACGGCCCGCATGCGAAACTCGGCCCGCACACAACGGCCCGCATGCGAAACCCGGCCCGCACACAACGGCCCGCATGCGAAACTCGGCCCGCACACAACGGCCCGCATGCGAAACCCGGCCCGCACACAACGGCCCGCATGCGAAACTCGGCCCGCACACAACGACCCGCGTGCGAACTCGGCCCACGTGCGAACTCAATTCGCGCGCCATGGCCCGACCCAAAGCAAACGGGTCCCACCGGACCCGCAACTCGGACACAAAGAGGGGGGGCCCACCGCCCCCCCCTTCTAGAAAACCGTGCCCCCTCCTCATGAAGAGGTGGGGCCGGCCCTAAAAGAAAAAGAAAAGAAAAGAAAAAGAAAAAGAAAAAGAAAAAGAGAAGAAAAAGAAAAGAAAAGAAAAGAAAGGAAAAAGAAATCAAAACCGCCTCGATGCGGGGGGAGGTGGCGTGGACGTCTACATAACCGTAGATCCGATCCCTCGATCCAACGGACAAGATGACGTTGCGTCGCCATCCGATCCAAAAGTGCAACAAGAATAACAACTCAATCTTTAAAAGATCGAGTCACATCTAGCCCGTAACCACCCCAACTAAAAAGGAGGGGATCGAGTTTGTTTCCCCGAATCAGGGAACAATATCTTGATGGTTATGGGGGGAGATATTGGATGAAACAAAAAGATTTCAGCAATATCTCCCCCAACCGCCCCCCTTTGCCTATAAATAGAAGGGGTGGGGGAAGGCACAAAGGGTCCGAAAGCCGAAGACGAAAGAGCTCCGCAAGAGAAGCTCCAACGCTCGACGACCGAAGGCTTCACGAGGCACGGCAAGCATATCCTACGGGAGTCCTTGGCCCTTCAAGTCCTCATTAACGTGAAGACCTTGCACTCGAAGGTCAAAGCTTCGACTCCTCGCACGAAGAAGAAAGCGTGGAGAAGAAGACCCGGAGCCGTCATCACCCGATTGCTCCAACGATCTTCATCAGCTCCGAAGACGCCATAAGCAAAGGCTGGAGAAGAAGATCGAAGCCGACAACACCCGTCGTCTTCAATCAAGGCATCGACTCCTCGCACGAAGAAGAAAGCCGGGAGAAGAAGGCCTGAAGCCGGTGCTACCCCTACCGTCTTCGTCAACAAAAGCCGACGCTACAACCGTCGCACGGAAGCCGGTGCTACCCCTGCCGTCTTTGTCAACAAAAGCCGACGCTACAATCGTCGTGCCGAAGCCGGTGCTACACCCGCCGTCTTCATCAACAAAAGCCGACGCTACAACCGTCGCACGAAGATCGGTGCTACCCCCGCCGAAAAGCCAATACCGACGCCACAACCGTCGAGGAAGCCGGAAGAATAAAGAAGCCTTGAAGAAGTAACGCCAGTCGTTCGAGAAGAAGATCGAGTCAAAGCTAAAGTCAAAGCCGACGCAAGAAGCCAAAGCAAACGCACCGGTAAAGCCCGCGCTAAAGCAACGCACGTGCCAAAGCCAAGCAACTACGACGGTCACGAGCAAAGCACCGCACGTTCTAGCCGATACGACGCGAAGTCCGGAAGAACTAAAGCATCGCAAGTCTCTACCCGTCTACGTTCAAGCGCAAGCGCCAAAGCAAAGCAAACGCCAGAGCCACGCCAAAGCTTTGCCAAAGCCGAAAGCTAAAGCCAAAGCCGAAGCCAAAAACACGATCGACACCGCGAACCGACGATCAAGGACGCCAAGGTCTAGCAAGGATCGAGGAAGACACGCAGGTCGAGGAACAAAGCCCAAAACCTCCCTAGCCGAGAAAGCGCGAAGCACGGACGGGACAAGATCAACGGCGGAACTCCTTAGCCTCTCAAAAACCCTCACCCTGTAAAGACCTCTGTCCTGGGCAACCCCTTCAGAGCTCTCGCATGAATACCACGTGGAGACGCGGATCAAAGGGACCCTCCAGAGGATCTCTCCCACAATCTCCTGATCAAAGAAAATTTGTAATCTCGTGTGATCCGCAATAAAGACGACCCGAATCTTTTTCCGCGCTCACAACCGTATTTCGGACTTGCGAGTGGGTTCTAATTGGATATTTGACCAATTTACGCTCCGATTCACCGATTTAGAGTCTAAGTGTTGGAAAATCATAAGTTAGATAGCGTGTTTCGGATATGAAATAGGTTTGGATTCGATCCGATCGTCATCGGATCGGCATCCGGTAATTCAAAGTTGGAATTATTCCGTATTTCGGACTTGCGAGCGGGTTCTAATTGGATATTTGACCAATTTACGTTCCGATTCACCGATTTAGAGTCAAAGTGTTGGAAAATCATAAGTTAGCGTGTTTCAGATATGAAATAGGTTTGGATTCGATCCGATCGTCATCGGATCGGCATCCGATAATTCGAACTTGGAATTATTCCGTATTTCGGACTTGCGAGCGGGTTCTAATTGGATATTTGACCAATTTACGCTCCGATTCACCGATTTAGAGTCTAAGTGTTGGAAAATCATAAGTTAGCGTGTTTCGGATATGAAATAGGTTTGGATTCGATCCGATCGTCATCGGATCGGCATCCGGTAATTCGAAGTTGGAATTATTCCGTATTTCGGACTTGCGAGCGGGTTCTAATTGGATATTTGACCAATTTACGTTCCGATTCACCGATTTAGAGTCTAAGTATTGGAAAATCATAAGTTAGCGTGTTTCGGATATGAAATAGGTTTGGATTCGATCGGATCGTCATCGGATCGGCATCCGATAATTCGAACTTGGAATTATTCCGTATTTCGGACTTGCGAGCGGGTTCTAATTGGATATTTGACCAATTTACGCTCCGATTCACCGATTTAGAGTCTAAGTGTTGGAAAATCATAAGTTAGAGTATTTCGGATATGAAATAGATTTGGATTCGATCCGATCATCATCGGATGGGCATCCGATAATTCGAAGTTGGAATTATTCCGTATTTCGGTCAAAGTTTACCTGTATGTCAGCATAACTGCAGAGATAGAAATCGAACTCCGTTGGGTGGCATATTGTTGTGTCCACTACAAATTCACATGAGGGAGATATCCCTCTTCCAACGAGGCACACACCTAGTATGATTAAAAAACAAAATTCTATCATTTAAAAGAAAAACAGAGGCTACATCATTACCATGAGAGAGAGAGAGAGACCATTTACGATCCGATTTACCGATTTATAGTCTAAGTGTTGGAATATCATAAGTGTGATAATATGATCTAAACTCAAATTAGTAAGATTCATATTTTTTGCTAATATTATAAAGATTAGTAAGTACCTGATCATGAGGATGAGCCACCGCTAGACCGGCTTATGAATTCATTAAATTTACGCTCCGGTTCCCTGCGAGCTTCTCTTTCCTCATGGAGGGCCTTCTTCTCCGCCTCAACCCTCTGCTCGAGGGCCTGCCTCTGCTCTCGCTCCGCCTCCATCCTCTGCTCGAGGGCCTGCCTCTGCTCTCGCTCCGCGTCTAGCGCAGACTGCAGCTGAGTGATAGCACCGGTCTGGGTGTCCCGTGCCCTCGAGCGCATACCCTCTCGTCCAAAGTAGGAGGAGGGCGTGACTCCAAGGCCCGTACAGAGGACACGGTCGTGCGTGGCAGGTCTCAGCACAGTATCCATCGCTGAGTCGACAGATACTGAGCTGGAGGAGGAGCCGGCCTCGCCCGACGGGGTCACCAGAAGTCGCATCCTCTCCTATATAAAAACAACCAATGATATTCAATGATATTTTATGGCATATGTATAAGAATATATTAACAGTAATTTAATTACTTACCACTTGCGAGGCAACCCTGTCGTCCAGAAATGCCCCATAGATACGCCGCCTCCTAGAGGCCTCAAAAAGGTCAATCCTATTAGGCTCGTGGCCCAAGGACTGTGTCTGTTGGACATATAAAATAAATAGATGAGCTAATATAACATGTATAGAGCTTTAAATAATAACAATATTTGTATCATTTACCAGCTGCTGGGCAAGCTGGGGCATGGAGGTCCTCCCCTTCACTGGAGCAGGTGTCGTCGAGGCACTTCTATTCTGCTTGCCTATAGTAGATTTCCTCTGTGTCAATCAATTAAATTTTGAAACATCAATACAAATTTTTAGTATAACATTAAAACAAGTACGAATCAACAAAATTATAATTATACCTGAAAGCTAGGGGTGGCCCAGTGAGCGACCAAAAACTGTAGAATGTGTAGCGGTGGCGCGTCTCTCGTCCCGGCCGCAGCCTGTACCTCCTCAGCCGGCTGGCCGACCAAGTAACCGTAGAGCTGGTAGAGCTCGTGACGGTAATCCCTGTACCGCTCACCCATCGTCTTCAACAAGTCCTCCCGATGGGTGTCGGTTTCCATGTTCTCCCATTTAAATTTCTCCTGTAAAATCAATTTAGAAACAAGTCATTTTATCAAATCAAATTATAAAGAAGTACGATATTATTCTAAAATGCTTTAATGAAACTAACGTACCAAAAACTGCTGATACATCCTCTCCTTATAGGATGCATCAATGTTCTTCCACCCCCTTAACCCCACAATCGGGGCATTCCTCTCCTCCCGTACTATCATGCCGACCTACGTGGCGGCGTTAGAAGCGTGCTCGCCCACAAAGGTCCTGCCGCTCCACTGTAGGGACAACGGCTCGCGTAAGGCCGACAAGCGCCGGGCCGTCGTCACGCCCCGGTCGCCTACGTGCCTGGTCGACCTTGCAAATAAAATATACATCAGTACTGAAGAAGTATTTACAACATGTATAAAACTTTAGATCTAAACATTACCTGTAGGCGTAGACGCTGTAGCCGAGTGCTGAGCACTGCTCGAAGCTCCGGAGGCTGCGACCACAGCAGGAGCTGGTGTGGAGAGAGGAACAGCACTACCAGATCCGGACGGCTCAGCCTCGGACCCTGGGGTGGCAGCCGGAGCACTCCGAGCTACCCCACCCCTGCCTCTGCCTCTACGAACATATGACCGTGATGCCATCTGAAACAATTTAATTTACATATAAAACAGTAAGATTTACATATGAAACAATATGAAACAGTTTAATTTACATATGAAACAGTATGATTTATATATGAAACAATATGAAACAATATGAACCCGCTCGCAATATGAAACAATATGAAACAATATGAAACAGTTAGACTCTAAATCGGTTAATCGGATCGTAAATTGGTCAAATATCCAATTAGAACCCGCTCGCAAGTCCGAAATACAGAATATAATTCCAAGTTCGAATTATCGGATGCCGATCCGATGACGATCGGATCGAATCCAAACCTATTTCATATCCGAAACACGCTAAGTTATGATTATCCAACACTTAGACTCTAAATCGGTGAATCGGAGCGTAAATTGGTCAAATATCAAATTAGAACCCGCTCGCAAGTCCGAAATACGGAATAATTCCAAGTTCGAATTATCGGATGCCGATCCGATGACGATCGGATCGAATCCAAACCTATTTCATATCCGAAACACGCTAACTTATGTTTTTCCAACACTTAGACTCTAAATCGGTGAATCGGAGCGTAAATTGGTCAAATATCCAATTAAAACCCACTCGCAAGTCTGAAATACGGAATAATTCCAACTTCAAATTATCGGATGCCGATCCGATGACGATCGGATCGAATCCAAACCTATTTCATATCCGAAACACGCTAAGTTATGATTTTCCAACACTTAGACTCTAAATCGGTGAATCGGAGCGTAAATTGGTCAAATATCCAATTAGAACCCGCTCGCAAGTCCGAAATACGGAATAATTCCAACTTCGAATTATCGGATGCCGATCCGATGATGATCGGATCGAATCCAAACCTATTTCATATCCGAAACACGCTAACTTATGATTTTCCAACTCTTAGACTCTAAATCGGTGAATCGATCGGATCGTAAATCGGTGAAACGGTATGATTTACATATGAAACGGTATGATTTACATATGAATCGGTGAAACAGTATGATTTACATATGAAACAATATGATATACATATGAAACAATATGATTTATATATGAAACAATTTGATTTAAATATGAAACAATTTGATTTACATACGGTCTAGTCATTTTCTGTCTCATCTCTGTCACTCTCATCGCTTCCCTCTTCTATTATTTGATCTGCATTCGCTGTCCAGTTTATATTGTCGACATCTTCATTTTCGTCGTGCACTGCGTCGACAATGATTATCTCATCATTCTGGTATGCATCCAAATCATCATCGACGACCCCCGCATCCTTGTCTCCCATGTCATAAAAATTTCTGGGTGGTGACCTGACTACAATTTGCCAACTTGGAGAGGTATTATCCGGTGCATAAAATATCTGTTGCGCTTGAGAGGCAAGAATGAATGTATCTTCATATTGGGTATTCAATCTCTTGGCAGTGTTGATGCTGATAAAACCGTATTTGTCGACATTATAACCAGTCCCGCGATTATTAACATCATACCAATCGCATTTGAATAATACGATCCGATTTTGGCCAAGGAATTTAATCTCGAGAATCTCGTTGAGGACGCCGTAGAAGTCGATATTTTCTAATTCTTCTTGCTCACCGTTGACGACAACCCCACTATTTTGGGTTCTTCGTGATTTTTCACTATCTTTCGTCCGAAATCTATAACCGTTCACGATATAACCATCGTACGATATTGCGTCTTGCAAAGGACTACAAGATAAGCGCTAGAGATCCTCATTCATCAGCGGATCGTGGTTGTCGTGCAGCTCCTGTGCCTATAATAACCACACGACATTCATAATATGAACACATAATTATTGTTCGGTAATGGATGTCAATGAAATTCAGTAATGATATGAATACTTACGTATTTCTCGAACCACGATGGAAATCCACGATCATGAATTTGGGGAGCATTTCGAGTACCCCGATTATTAATGATGGCTTTATGCTTCTTGTTTTACCGGTTATGAATTAGATTATAATTAGCACATATACTTAATGAATGGACTGAAAGAATGAGTAAATGATCGTAAAATGCTTACTCAATGAATGGCCACACTTCATCACATTGGCGCAACACATACATATGTGCCTGTTGAATCTCATCTACAGACAATCGACGGATTTTGCCTCCTCCTACAGGTCTACCCATTTCGGCAAATATAGACAGACCCCCATCGAAGTCTATTGGACCACCGTCATAGTTCCGCTCAAGTTGATTGAATCGCGTGTCTATACCATGTAGGTATCTTGAGCAGAATGTTAGACATTCTTCTGCTAGGTATTCTTCAGTAATTGATCCCTCCGGACGACTTTTATTACGAACATATGATTTCAATGTTCGCAAGTACCTAATTTGAGAAAAAAATATTTGGATGAATATATCAAGAACGATCAAATACATTGTGCGAATGAGACGAGACGATTACCTCTCGATAAAATACATCCACCGGTAATGAACTGGGCCGTCGAGTTTGGCCTCATTTGCCAAGTGAACGGTCAAATGCACCATGACATCAAAGAAGGAAGGTGAAAATATCATCTCTAACTTGCACAATGTGAGCGCAATATCCCTCTCCATCTGTTCAAGTTGGTCCACTCTAAGTACCTTCAAGCACAACTGTCTGAAAAAAGTGCTGAGCTCAATTAACGGACCGGACACCTGTTCGGTTAAATTCCCATGTATAGCAAGAGATAACAATCGCTGCATAAGAACATGACAATCGTGGCTCTTTAATCCAGACAACTTCCGGCCGTTCTTTTGCACGCATCGTGCGATATTCGAAGAATAACCGTCTGGCATTTTTACAGACCGTAGGAATGCACATAAGGCTGCCTTTTGCTGTGAGCTTATGGTGTAGCATGCAACTGGCAACACATACTTATCCCCAATCTCTTGGGGATGAAGTGATTTTCGGATGCCCAACTCCTTAAGATCGAGACGATATTTAAGATTATCCTTCGTCTTACCGTCGAGATTCAGCAGTGTTCCTATAATGTTGTCACACACATTTTTCTCGATATGCATGACATCCAAGTTATGCCGCAAGAGTAGGCTGCTCCAGTACGGTAGTTTAAAGAAAATACTCTTCTTCTTCCAGTTATGCTCACGCGTAGAATCTTCATGCGTTCTCTTCTTTTTACCTTTTCCAAGTGCCACGGCATCAAGCTGATCCAATTCGCACAAGACTTCTACCCCCGAAAGCTGCTCCGGGGCCTTTGCAAGTTCCTTCTTGCCGTTGAAAGCTCTTTTGTTCTGCCTCCACTTATGGCCGTCAACAAGGAATCTTCGATGGCCCATATAACAGAACTTACCTCCGTTCTTCAACCGTAATGAATCTGTCTCCTTATTGCATGTAGGGCACGCCAATTTTTCTTTAGTACTCTACCCGGATAAGTTGGCATATGCAGGAAAATCGTTGATGGTCCATAGAAATGCCGCATGCATCCAAAAATTCTGGCGCAACGAGACATCATACGTATCGGCCCCAACTTCCCATAACTCGTTCAACTCCTCAATCAACGGCTGCAAGTAAACGTCAATATCATTACCAGGCGACCTGGGTCCGGGAATGAGCAAGGAGAGCATTGTGTACGGCTTTTTTAAGCACATCCAGGGAGGCAAATTATATGGAACTAGGACAACTGGCCAAATGCTGTACGACACACTCATATTCCCAAAGGGATTGAAGCCATCGCTAGCAAGCCCTAACCTGACGTTGCAAACTTCACATGCGAATTCAGGATATGTATGATCAAAATCTTTCCACGTCAGAGAGTCGGTCGGATGTCTCATAATCCCGTCATCTGTACGTTCTCGTGCATGCCACCTCATGTGCTCAGCAGTCTTCGATGACATAAACAACCTCTGAAGCCTGTCCCTGAGCGGGAAGTATAGGAGAACCTTTGCAGATACATTTTTCTTCCTTCGACTGGTACTAGACTTAGCATCCGTCTCTTTATATCTCGTTGCTCCTCATATGTGGCATGACCGCGCATGTTCGTACTCTTTCCGGTACAACATACAATCGTTCACGCATGCATCAATTTTCTCATAACCCAGACCGAGATCTTTAATTGTCTTCTTCGCCTCGTAGAATGATTTCGGTACTGTCTCACCCATAGGAAAAGCCTCTTTCAGCAACTCTACCAACATATTAAATGACTTATTACTCCAACCATTGAGACACTTCAAATGAAGAAGCTTTACAGTGAAAGAGAGTTTTGAAAACTTCTCACACCCCGGGTATAGAGGTTGTTCGGCATCTTTAAGCAATCTGTAGAACTTGTCCGCTTCGATATTGGGCTGATCACCTGACGGTGTTTCCGTGCCTATTCCACCTTGCAAATCATGTATCATACCCTGTATGTCATCGTCATCGTCTGTATTAATATTATCATCAGCGATCACTGTGTTTAAAGTTTCACCGTGAGCTGCCATGGGGACTGCATCTAGCTCCTCACCGTGCGAGAACCAACGGGTATAGGTAATGTCAATGCCACGCATTACCAGATCAACCTCACATTCCTCTCGAACCTTCCTAATCACCCTTCCGCAGTCTATACAGGGACACACAATTTTTCCATCAAGCGGTGCAAGACGCTCAAATGCAAAATCCAGAAATTTCCTGACTCCTTCTCTGTACTCTTGGCTCATGCGATTCGAATTACGCATCCAACTCTTATCGATCGAAGACATCTTCGTCTATCTGGCTATACAACACCTGACATATAATTTCAAACAATGTTATAAGACTCCGCACAATTTCGGTTTCGGTTCCCGAGTATGGAACACCGAACCAAAACTTCTACAGACCATCCACATCCCTAATGGATGGGTGTATTATGATGAGTAGACTAGTCACATAGTAAACCTAGGGTTGGTGGCCAGCATTTGAACTGCTGATAGTTTTGTGACTACGAACTTCTTCCCACAAGGAAAGAAATGCAGAAGTTTTGTGACTACTAACTCCTCTTCCCCTTAAAGAATCCTATGTCTTCCTACATGCTGGAATTCGGTAAAAAATATCTGAAAATAATAAATACAAGAACAAGTGTAAAAAACAAATCTAGAAAATGTAAAAACTATGCAATAAGAAAATTAAAGTCCTTATTTTAATTGGTTATTCCATCATTTTTAGAAGAAAGAAATGTTATATGTAGAAAAAGGAAATAAACCTTTAAATCTAATTTTCCTATGAACTATTTATATCTCCAGCAACATCACCTTCTTTGGATCTAGTTCTAGTATTAGCATCATAGTGACGGTTTTACTCTTGCTCTATTTAGGAGTCCGATTGGAGGCGAAGGCGAAGAGGCGAAGATGAGTGACAAAGGCTGATATGGGTACATTAATCTAGACTGACAATAAAAAATGGTGAAGATGCTGAATTGGGTTGCTTAGCACATGCATTAGAGACAATTATTTGCACTTATTGATATGTTAATCATGTCCAACAAGAGATTTAGAACTTGGAGTGATCTCGAGGGCATGGTTTCAAAACTCGACCGATACCCATGTCGTACCGGCCGGTATGACTCAGTTTTGTTCGGCCCGAACTAAGTCACCAGCCGATACCAATACTTGGTTCATATCGACCAATATCAAGCTGCATCGGGCGATATCGAGTCTTATCGCGTATCGGCCAAGCTAACCGCGTATCTGTCGATATGGCCAAGCTGTATCGGTTGGGTTCATAAATTTTTTATTTTTGATATTTTATAAGAAAATGGCTGAAATCGATCAAGACCTAACCGACCAATACCGAGTCAACTATACCTCGGGCCAATAACATGACCAATACCCGGTTTTAAACCTTGCTCGTTGGAAATCAGATCAACAAATCCGCCCTTGGATTCAATAAAGTGAATTATAAGGACTAGGGAGGAATTTTTTCCATGATTCCACGTGGGAATCTCCATTTACTATCTCACATCCACAAGCAAGAATCTTGAAGTGAAATCAGTGTAAGAATATGCATTCAAGGAGGAGGAGCTCACCGGGGGGAGGAGGAGGAGGAGGAGCTCGCCGGCGCGCACGAGAGGAGCTCACCGGAGTCCCCAGGAGGAGGAGGAGGCGGAGCTCGCCGGCGCGCACGAGAGGGGAGGGGTGGCCGGCCGTCCGAAGGGGGGGAGGGAGGCCGGGGAGGGGGGGAGGGTGGCCGGGGAGGGGGGGGAGGCCGGGGAGGGGGGGAGATTGAGAGAGAGAGAGAGAGAGAGAGAGAGAGAGAGAGAGAGAGAGGGGCGGGGAGGGGTTTAGATCGAAACACAATAGAGGGGGGGATCGCTGAAACTGTTATTAAACAGGGTTTTTACCGACGGACATTTTAACTTCCGTCGGTGATAATACTTATTATCGACGGCATAATAATTTCCGTCGGTAAAACTCGACGACGATAATACCTTTTTACCGACGGATATTATAAGTCCGTCGGCAGAATACCGACGGTAATTAAATATCCGTCGGTATAATGTCCCGACGAAACTCAGGGTTTGGGTTCCATTTTTTTCCAGAGGCTCGGTTTTTACCCTGAGTTTCGTCGGGACAATTTTACCGACGGATATTTAATTACCGTCGGTATCTTACCGACGGCCATAAAAGATCCGTCGGTATAATTAGTTATACCGACGGACATATAAAGTCCGTCGGTAAAAATCTCCGACGGAACTCAGGGTTTCATTTTTTCCCAGAGGCTTGGTTTTTACCCTAAGAATCGTCGTGACCTTTTACCGACGGTCTTTATGTAGCCGTCGGTATAAAGTATATTACCGACGGTACATATATGTACCGTCGGTATAAATATTTGTACCGACGAATACTATTTGACCGTCGGTAATAAATGTGCAAAAAAAATTTAAAAAATTGAAGTTATAATACCGACGGATATTATTGTCACCGTCGGTAAAAAGTGTATTATTACCGACGGTGATAAAAATGTCCGTCGGTAAAGACCCTCTTTCTTGTAGTGCGTGGGACAGCTTCAACAGGATCTTGCTACCCTTCAATTTATTCTGTCAATCAATTCGAAAGGGGCCGGGTGGGTTCGTGCGAACAATCAATTGTCTTCCGCCAATTGGAGGGAGTGGTCTAATCGGTTCAGGTGCAGCTTGGTTAACGGGAAGTGTCCGGCGGTTGCAGCAGATGAAGGGGTGGCTAGTGAATATGAGAATGAAGTAGCAGCTGTGGGGGAGGATTTCGGCTGTCGTACGTGACCCTCCTCCAACAGTCGATTAAAGGTTTGACCCTTCGGGATGTGGCGCGCTTCGAAACGCTGAGTTGTGACTTGCTGGGCTGTCACACAAGCACTATAGAGTAGAAAGGTAGAGAAAGAGATGACACAGGATATGGTGACGAAGTTCTGCCGAAGCCTACGTCTCCGTGCGGTAAGACGCAACCTTTGAATCCACTATTTCCGAGTAAACAGTAGAGCTACTCTCGACAGGCCGAGTAGTGCTTCTACCAAGTAATCAGAGAGTGAAAAAGGAGTCTGAAGACCAGAAAACTCAGGGAGCTCTGAAAAACAGAAAGTGGGTTTCTGGTCTGGAATTTTCGATCTGGAATCATTTACAGGGTTTGCTATTTATAGAGGTTTGGTTTATTTGGAGAATATTCCAAGAAACTTCCTGGCAATATCTGGGGTCTGGTAAATACCCGGGGGGATTTACCAGACCCTAGATAGTGTAAGTGGGCCCCAAGTAGGGCTGTGGGTCCCACCATCATACTCGTGGGCCCCAGGTAGGGCTGCGGGTCCTACTATTAGACTCGTGGGCCCCAAGCAGGGATGTGGGTCCCACTGTTGGACTCGTAGGCCCCAGGTAGGGCTGCGGGTCCCACCGTTGAGCGTTAGCCAGATTTTGCACCTACAGTTACCCCCTCCCAGCTAGATAGGTGTTAACTTAGCTAGCTGGGATTTCCTGGTGCAAAGCCGGTCACTCGTCTGTCGACCCTCTATCCGGGGTTAGATGTTATCCGGGGGCCGATCGGGTATGCGTTTGCCGATGTGTTGGGCGGGACGGACTATTGTCTGTCTGCCGACCCATTGTACGGGGTCGACCGTCGTCTGTATACTGACCCCCTGTCGGGGGCTGACCGTTATCTGCCTGCCGACCCCCTGTTCGAGGCCGACTGTTATCCGTCTACCGACCCGTTGCGCGGGGTCGACCATCGTTTGCCTGCCGACCCCCTGTCCGGGGCCGACTGTTATGCGTCTGCCGACCCGTTGCATGGGGCCAACCATTGTCTGTCTGTCGACCCGTTGCTAAGTCAAACATGTTCCTAATGAAGCACGCTACAAGAAGTCTGCCCATGCTACGTCCGACCAAAAGGCCCAGGCCAAAAGGTACAATGAAGATCCGAAAGCCCCTCCAGCAGAAAAGAGGCAAACTCCAAGGGAGAAAAGGGTGTTCACTGAGCTGAACACCTCCATTGAAGACATCTTCGCCTACTTACAGAACGAGCTCTTTTGCAAGTGGCCACAGCCTCTCCCTCCAAATTCCGACCAGGCGGGAGATACGACAGCCTACTGTGAGTTTCATCGCAGCCATGGCCACCCAACCTCTACATGTCGGAAGCTAAAGCATCACATCAAAGACCTGATTCAAGAAGGGCGGCTCAATGGCTACCTCGCTAATAAGGAACCAGGTCGAGAGAAGTAAAGGCAGCAGCAGTGGAAAAAAAAAAAGTCAATGTAATACATGGATGCATAATCGTAACGTCCGCTGGGCAACTTCTGGAAAAGTGTAACTGCAACTTTGTTATATCAATAAAGTGTCTTTTTTTCTCAAAATCAAATCTCTCGAAGTTCGATTCTGCCCAATCGAGTCAGAAGCTCGAAGGCAATTCGGCTACGCCCTCTCGAGGCTAAAGTCCGATAAAAGGCTCCTGGCAACCCAGGTCAACCAAAGACCTTCGATTCCGCCCATCCAAGTCGGAAGCTCGAAGGTAATTCGGCTACGCCCTCTCGAGGCTAAAGTCCGATAAAAAGACTCCTGGCAACCCAGGTCAACCAAAGACCTTCGATTCCGCCCGTTCAAGTCGGAAGCTCGAAGGCAATTCGGCTACGCCCTCTCGAGGCTAAAGTCCGATAAAAAGGCTCCTGGCAACCCAGGTCAATCAAAGACCTTCGATTCCGCCCATTCAAGTCGGAAGCTCGAAGGTAATTCGGCTACGCCCTCTCGAGGCTAAAATCCGATAAAAAGGCTCCTGGCAACCCAGGTCAACCAAAGACCTTCGATTCCGCCCATTCAAGTTGGAAGCTCGAAGGCAATTCGGCTACGCCCTTTCAAGGCGAAAGTTCGATAAAAATGCTCCTGGCAACCCAAGTCAACCAAAGACCTTCGATTCCGCCCATTCAAGTCGGAAGCTCGAAGGCAATTCGGCTACGCCCTTTCAAGGCGAAAGTCAGATAAAAATGCTCCTGACAATCCAGGTCAAGCTAAACTATCAACTATACTTATCCAAGGTGACCAATGCCTCGGCACTCTATAAGCCCAAGGCCCAGTCCTTGGAACTCGATGACAAAGTCCGAGGCGACCAACGCCTTGGCACTCAACAAGCACAAGGCCCAGCCCTTGGCACTCGAAAATAAAGTCCGAGGTGACCAATGCCTCGGCAATCTATAAGCCCAAGGCCCAGCCCTTGGCACTTGAAGACAAAGTCCGAGGCGACCAATGCCTCGGCACTCTACAAGCCCAAGGCCCAGCCCTTGGCACTCGAAGACAAAGTCCGAGGTGACCAATGCCTCGGCACTCTACAAGCCCAAGGCCCTGCCCTTGGTACTCGAAGACATAGACTGAGGCGACCAATGCCTCGGCACTCTACAAACCCAAGGCCCAGCCCTTGGCACTCGAAGACAAAGTCCGAGGTGACCAATGCCTCGGCACTCTACAAACCCAAGGCCCAGCCCTTGGCACTCGAAGACAAAGTCCGAGGTGACCAGCGCCTCGGCACTCTACAAGCCCAAGGCCCAGCCCTTGGCACTTGAAGACAAAGTTCGAGGCGACCAACGCCTTGGCACTCTACAAGCCCAAGGCCCAGCCCTTGGCATTCGAAGACAAAGTCCGAGACGTCGTCGCCGACGTATTGGCATTCGATCAAAAGTCCAAGCTTAGTTTTGTCACTCAGGTCCAAGCGTCAGATTGTCACTGGCCATCACCTTTTTTCGACGACTAACGGTTCCAAACCGGTCAGGGGGTGGTTGGTCTGACTCTGTCAGTGCGTGTCTCCACACTAGTGCAGTCAACGGTAGGTAATGCGAGATAAAAGGTCACTCCCATGATCCTGGCCAAACCAACACCCATACATGACTGTAGTACCTGGCGAACACAGTAACCAGGTGCGGTAGTACATTGGGTGAAGACTGGCTAGCCATCATGCGGCATTGTCCTAGATTATTTCTAAGAAACCCCCTCAAATATATGAACGGATGAGTTATCGCGTGCCGAGACATCCTTAAGACGCGCGTAGGACACTCGACCAATGCGTTCTTTCGAGTCATCTCTTTATGAAGATGATTACAGGAATAGTTACTCGTCAAGGTGAACAATGTTTCACGCCCACTTTGACCGGTTTTTCGACGCTGACGCAACGACACCTTATACGCATTGATCCGACTTGTGTATGAAAAGTTACGGCTGCCGGAAGTTTACAAGGGTCTTACCTTCTATGACAGGCTTCAAAAAAGTTACACGTCAAGGTGTGCGATGTTTCACGTCCACTTTGATCGATTTTTTGGCGCCTACACAACGGCACCTTATACGCGTTGATCCGATGTGTGTATGAAAAGTTATCACTGTCGGAAGTCTACGAGACTCTTATCTCCGAAGTAAGGCATTGGGCGAGTTACACGTCAACGCACGCCGGGTTTCACGTCCACTTTGACCAATTCTTTGGTGTTAGCACAATGCCACCCGTGCACCATCTTCCGGGAGCGGCTTGTGACAGCAGAGGAGGGGGTCGGGCAGACCAAACCTCCGCCCCTCTCTCCACGCGTTCCCCCTACAATGGCCCGCGACTACCCGAGGGAGAGCAGATGGACCCAGGGCCCGAATTGATACCAAACGAAGAGCCCCCCATGCGTGCCTCATCGCACAGCAGAGGAGATCAAGGGGGGTCCGGTTCCTCCTCTCCCATGTGCCTTGGTTTCTCACTACGGCCTTCACCCAACGCCACCGTCCCGGACGCCCGCATGCTTCCCTCCACCTGCGCATGCTCCTCCGCATGGCAACGACGAACCTAGGGGGGGAGATCCGACTTCTCTTCAACCGGCATGTCCTCCGCGACACCGGCGAGGGGGACAATGCTCTCTCGTGCGGACACCGCACACGGCTCTCTCTCTCTCTCTCTCTCTCTCTCTCTCTCTCTCTCTCTCTCTCTCTCTCTCTCTCGCAGACACCGCCCACGGCTCTCTCTCTGACTCGCACGCGCGCTCCACTCGGCAGCCGGCAACCACCAAAACTACTGCGAGCCCCTCCTCCCGGACGTAGAGATGAGAGAGAGCCGGGGGTCGAACAAGGCCGAGCCCCCCCCCAGCGCATGTCTCCTCGAAGCTGCACCACCGAGCCGCTACCGCACCCACTCCCGCACCAACCAGCATCCGGCACCATGCCCACCTGAGCTCCACGCGCGTCGCTCGGCTACCCGCTGCTGCTGCACCGCTCGCCTGTCACCACCGCCTCCGCCCGTGTCCGGAGTCGCACGCCGACCACCACCTCCGCTCGTACCCGGTCGCTGCTGAGCCCCGCGCCACAGCCCGCGCACCGCACGCCGTTACCACCGCCTCCACCTGCGCCGCCTGGTCCGAGCTGCCTTGATCGAGAATCCCACCCCACACCCTCTTTCACACCCTACTAAAAAATCCAAGAGAAGGGGCTGCACAGTTGAGACCGAAGGGAGTCGACACAAGCCGAGCCGAGCATAGCTTTGACCTGCTTGAGCTTGTCTTGTAACCCAACAAACGCAAACAAACTTGTCGGTGCATGTTGTTCAGAGTCGACGGTCGGGCTAGCTGATGTGTTGTCCAACGACGGGCAACGCGGCTGCCGCCGCGTTGTCCAGCGTCGGCTGTCAAGCCCGTCGTTGCATTGACCAGCGCATTCTTTGTCGGGAACCGAGGCGGCGACGGCAGCCTTGGACTTTGTCTTTGAATGCCGAGATGGAGGTCGCCTCGGGCTGAGACGATGTGAATAACTCGGGTTTCGTCAGGTGCTGAGGCAGCGAAGTTTTGCCTTGGACTTCATCTTCGAATGCCGAGGCGGAGGTCGCCTCGGGCCGAGTCGTTGCCGATGTCTCGGGCTTCGTCAGGTGTCGGGGCAGTGAAGCTTGCCTCGGACTTTGTCTTCGAATGCCGAGGCGAAGGTCGCCTCGGGCCGAGTCGTTGCCGATGTCCCGGGCTTCGTCAGGTGCTGAGGCGGCGAAGTTTTGCCTCGGACTTCATCTTCGAATGCAGAGGCGAAGGTCGCCTCGGGCCGAGTCGTTGCCGATGTCTCGGGCTTCGTCAGGTGTCGGGGCAGTGAAGCTTGCCTCGGACTTTGTCTTCGAATGTCGAGGCGAAGGTCGCCTCGGGCCGAGTCGTTGCCGATGTCCCGAGCTTCATCAGGTGCCGGGGAAAAGAGAATAAAAACAGGGGAAGGAATAATTACGACATGTGGTCCCCTCAAGCCCAACCACACACTTTTTTTTTTACCCTCTTATCCTTGAAAAGCGTGTCAAGGGAGGCTATAAATAAGACTCAAGGGGATTTTGTGTGTCTACTAGTGCTAAGATTTTTCTTCTGAGATTCTCAACTGCTCTGGGTTTTTTCAGTTCATGTCTTCTAGAGCTGCTACTGGTTCTATGGGGAAGAAGCAAACTGCTCTTCACCCGATAGGGGGTTTGAAACCCCTCTTCAAGGGGAGATCGGTGACTGAGGGTTCGAACCCTTCGCTTGAGGGGGTATCCCGGGAGAAGGGTAAGCCTCCTCGTTCTCTATCGAAAGCGGCGCTGGAGAAGGGCAAATCTTCCCAGTCGGAGTAAGATACGTCTAAGGTGGTTCCTAAGAGGTTGAAGAAGAGATCGGGTGAGGTGCCATCTGCTCCTTGCAAGCCTCCACAGGTCCCCAGCCTGCTTTGCGAGTTGGGGCCTCTGATGCCGATTGAAGACGAAACTCTTTATAAATTTGAGGATGGCGTCGTTTCGCTGAAGTCGCAGTGTGTGGCATGGAAGAAGTTGGCGAAGCTCTTTATTGCTCATCCTCGTATGCCATCATTCAAAGTGATCGAGAAGGTCTTTGGGATCAATCCTCAAACGATCTTTCTCAGCACGGTGAGCTTGGAGAAGGTCACGGGGACTATTATATATGTCGGTCAGCTAAATTGCGGGCTGAGATTACCGTTGCCACCGTTTGCTACTCGGCTCCTGAATACGTCGGGTCTCTGTCCCGGACAGATTGGAGGAAATGCTTGGCGCATGATTTACGCCTTATGTTGGGTGGAATCTGACTGCCAACCAGAGCTCCGGAGGTGTTACACCGGGTTGGAGGTGGGTGAGCCGGCGAGGATCGAGCTGGGGTATTTCTTCTATCACTATATGTGGCAGCTGAGTACCGTGTTAGGGGAGCACTTCTTCTATCTTTAGGGCGTGTCTGCTTTGAGACCGATCGAGGGTTTACCTGAATCCGACAGGACCTATGCTGAAGGTCCATTCTCGATCACGGGTGAGTGGTCACCCCTCTCCGTGCCGGAGGTGATGCAGTTTGAAGTGCAAGATGAGGTGAAGCGTTACCAAGCCAGAGGGGATTTGGCTTGGTCTTCCCGACGTGCGGTGGCCATTGACAATATTTTCTTAGAGTTGACATGTGGTAGTAGGTCTTGGAGGCAGTTCCTCTTTTGTCCGGTGTGCCACGAGATGAAGAATTTATTGCACCGTCTCCCAGGTCGCTACCTGGACAATGATACTCTCTACTCGGACTACGGGGATGAGAAATGACAGAAGAAGTGGGCGAACGTGGAGGTGCCTTGGATGATGGAACGGCATAGGAAGACCGTCATGATGCCCAAGCTACAAGGGAGGGTCAAGAAGGCGGCTAAGGCTACCTCAGCTTCGAAGTGCTCTTCTGTGGCGGATGATGGTTCTGATGACGGTAAGGGAGAGGAGGAGGACGAGGCTGAGGAGGGGTCTGAAGATACGGATGTTAGTAGGAGTGAGCAAGACAGCGTCGAGATAGTGGTGCCCCCGGTAAAGGTGGTGCCTCGATCTCGGGGCAAGGGAAATATGACGCCTGGCATGGTGGCCTTCGCCCACCAGCTTGAAGAGGATGTGGAGGAAGAAGGAGAAGAGGAGGGGCTGGGGGAGCCGTTCGAGCCGGGCTACGACTTCAGCTCGTTGATGTCGAGGCCCAAGGGTAAGGGCAAGATGTCGCGAGTAGCGGCGTCTGCATCTACTGTAGAAGCTTCAATCGGGGGCACTGATAGACCTACTGATCCCTTCATAGGGATGGCGGCCACCGCTAAAAAGCTCCTTCATGAGGCAGCGGATAGGCGAAAGAGGGAGGAGTCGACCGCTGTTGGGGCGACGAGCTTTCAACCGGAGCCGAATGTGGAGTTTGCCGTGGAGGGGGACGGCGGGGATTTTGCTCAACCTACAGCGGGGTGGGCTGGCTGGGACTCATTCCAGGACATTGCAGGATGGACTGGACTCGATCCTTCGTAGCCCGAGGCAGGTTACACTGATTGGGGTGGCGTGCCATTTACCGTTGCTGTTCCTACTACTGCTGCGACGACTGGGTTGGATGAGGCGGCACCCTCTTCCCGTAGCAGGGGCAAGAAAAAGTCCCGAAAGGAAAAGGCACAAAAAGAATCTGAAGCGATTGTTGCTGGGGAGGATAGGTTCGAGGGTCTGGGTGTGGATGAGTTTGTCGAGATGGCTCGTCGTGCATCTTGCGAGTCCGACGGTCCTCCCGATGTTACCCTTGATCATGCTCTACGTATGGTAAGATATCTTGCTTGAATCTTGCTTAGGTTCATTAAATATGGCAGGAATTGAAGTGTTTTACTTGTTTGCAGATGGATACGATGGTGCGGCTTATTGCTCGGACTTATCGACGCCATGGGAATGACGTGTTGGGAAGGTCTGAGGGAGTAAACGTTGCCCTCAGGATTGAGTTGGAGGAAGCAAGGGTGGCGCTGGAAGCAGCGCAAGGTGATCTTATCGAAATGACCGGGTTGTGTAACAAGGCGGCCGAGGAGCGTGACATGGCTTTGTTGGGGCTTGCTGCTCGTTGTTCGGAGTTGGATGTTGTTCAGGCAGAGAGTTAATGTTAGCGACTTTCAGTAGAGAGATCGGGAGAAGCAGGAGCTCATTGATGGACTTAAGTTAGAAATCACAGGCTTGAACAAGGTCCTCATGGAGGTGATGGCGATGTCTGGTTCGAAAGCTCCGGCTCCGGGATTTTCTGAGGCAGGATCAAAGGCTACCGGTAGTCGTCGCCCAGGAGGGTCTCGTTGATTTGTAGTTTTCACTTCATCTTCTTCTTTTACCCGTCTACTTGATGTTGCCCTCTTGGCTGTGCGATGTATCGTTCTTTCTACTGCATTATGTACTTGCTTCCGTTTGGATAATGAAAAAGGCATTCTGGCTGGATGTTTCGTGTTTGAAATGCTTGTCTTGATGTTTCCGAATGTCTTTGAATTCAAAGGTGGTGACCTCGGGACTTTGTTGTAGTGTGCCAAGGTATAGCGTTGGACTTACTGGTTGATGGTGATGAGAGTTCAGAGTTCTCAGCATGATACTTTTGTATTGGTTGGACTTAGGCGAAGCGCCTTCTTAGTTGGGCCTTTGTCTTTAGAACGTAGCTTTGTACTATTGCCGGTTAGCCGGCAGTGTCGCAACGCGAACCGAACTAACTGTGGTGAGGCATTAGTGCATGTGTCCTTACGTGACAACGTGAGCACGTGTGATGCCAATGATTCGGAGTACTTAGCGTAGTTCCCTTGTATCGGTTGGACTTAGGCGAAGCGCCGTTTTAGTCAAACCTACGTATCGGGACACATAGCTTTGTACTGTTGCAGGTTAGTCGGTCGTGTCGCAATGCGAACCGAACTAACTGTGGCGAGGCATTAGTGCATGTGTCCTTACATAACAACGGAAGCACGTGCGACACCAATGATTCGAAGTACTCAGCGTAGTGCCCTTGTATCGGTTGGACTTAGGTGAAGCACCGTTTCAGTCTAACCTACGTATCGGGACACATAGCTTTGTACTGTTGCAGGTTAGTCGGCCGTGTCGCAATGCGAACCGAACTAACTGTAGCGAGGCATTAGTGCATGTGTCCTTACATAACAATGGGAGCACGTGCGACGCCAATGATTCGGAGTACTCAGCATAGTGCCCTTGTATCGATTGAACTTAGGCGAAGCGTCGTTTCAGTCGAACCTACGTATCGGGACACGTAGCTTTGTACTGTTGCAGGTTAGTCGGCCGTGTCGCAACGCGAACCGAACTAACTGTGGCATTGAACAGGACTTGAAGTTGAATTTAATAAACTCATTGAATCTAAAGTGTTAGCCTTTTCATTGATAGCTTGATGGAGATTACATTCATTAATAAAACTTCTTGAGATGTGATGCATTCCATGCTCTTGGTAGCCGCTGTCCTTCCGGCGTCACTAGTCGATACGAACCTTTCCCTCCGTTGTATGGTCCTTCCCAGTTCGGAGCGAACTTGCCGCTGCCATGTTCCTTTGTGTTTGGGAAGACCGCTCTTAGAATAAGTTCTCCGACGCTGAACTGTCTTCTGCTAACCTTTCTGTCGAAAGCTGACTTGATCTTTTGTTGGTAGTTGGCGATGCGTACGGCTGCTTGATCACGAAGTTCGTTTGCGCAGTCGAGGTCGCCGATGCGAAGTTCCTCGTTGATCTGTCGTTCGATTGCGAGAGACTTGATAGTTGGGCATATGGCTTCGGTTGGCAGAACTGCTTCCGACCCGTAAGTTAGGCGGAAGGGTGAAAATCCGGTCGATCGTCGAGGTGTGGTTCGATACCCCCACAACACTTCAGGAAGGACTTTCTCCCAAAGCCCTTTCTTGTCTTCTAACGTCTTCTTAAGTATGCCAAGGATGGCTTGGTTGGAGGCTTTCGCTTGACCGTTGCACTGAGGGTATCTCGGGGTTGAATAGAAGAGTTTGATCCCATATTCTTGGCAAAAGTTCCAGAATTTGTCCGAGTTATGCTCCATTGTCAACAATAAGCACTTGGGGTGTGCCGAATCTTGAGAAGATGTTCTTCCTGATGAATTTGATGACTTTATTGTCTGTTTCACGGAAGAGAGGCACAGCTTCGACCCATTTAGTGAAGTAGTCAGTTGCCAACAGTAGGTACTTCTTGTTGGGAGAAGGTGGGAATGGGCCAAGGAAATCCAACCCCCATTGATGGAACGGCCAAGGACTCGTCAGAGGGTGAAGCTCAGATGCAGGGAGATGGATTGATCGAGCGTACCTTTGCCAGGGTTCACACTTCTGGATGAACTGTCGTGCATCCTTGGCCATAGTGGGCCAATAGTAGCCTTGGAGTTTGACTTTCCCTTCGAGGGATCTGCCGCCAGAGTGGTTACCGCAAGCTCTGGCATGGATGTCTGCTAATATCATCTCCACTTGTCCAAGGCTGACGCATTTGAGAAGGATTCCGCTGTGGGACTGGAAGTAGAGATCGTCTCCTTCAAGGCGATAGAGAGGGAGTTTCCTTCGAAATCGTCTAGCTTGAATCGGGTCCTCCGGCATTTTGTTGTGCTTGAAGAAGTTAAGGATTGGCCATCTCCAATCTGACTGATCTTCGCTTAGGGCATAAGTGAAGATCGGCTGCCTCCAACCCCTTCTTCCGCTTGCCGAGGCAATAACACTGTGTTGCTTAAGGTTCGCCTTGGGTAACTCCTGGTATTCGATGCTGATCTGACGTTGATTGATTGGATCTCCCAACACTAAAGTGGCGTTGGCTAGGGCATCGGCTTCGTGATTATCTGCCCTTGGTATTTGGGTGAATTTGATGTCTGTGAACTGCCTCTTGAGGTGTTGTACGAGGTCGAGATAGTGCAATATCATTTCACCTCGTGCTACGTAATCCACATTGATCTGTCTGATGACCAACTGGGAATCACTATAAACGTCGAGCGCTCTACCCCCAGTGCTCGAGCAGTCTCCAATACCGAGACGAGAGCTTTGTATTCGGCTTCATTGTTGGTGGCATTGAACCCGAGGAGGATAGATTTCTCCAGGTGGTCTAGTTCGGGGGATATCAGAACTATCCCAATTCCCGAACCGATAGCACTTGAAGCTCCATCGGTATAGAGCTTCCATCGTGATGCGGGCGCTGATGGAACCTCTGAGCTCGGACAAGGGGCCTCAGGGCCTGGACTGAGGCACTCCTCATCCTTGTCATTGAGGTGCATCTCAGGATCATCTTCAGGGGCGATAAAATCTTCCACAGGGAAGTCTGCTAGAAAGTCGGCTATGACTTGCCCTTTGATAGAAATACGAGGCTCGAATTGGATACCGAGCGAACTCATTTCAATTACCCATTTGGTTATCCGACCGGCTCGACTAATCTTGTCGAGTATGTCTTTGAGAGGATGCTCAGAAAAGACGGTGACCAGATAGGGTACGAAATAAGGGCGGAGTCGTCGGGAGGCCGTCAGTAGAGCCAAGACAATTTTTTCTACTTCGAGTAGTGAGTTTTGGCCGGCAGGAGGGTGTGACTGGTATAGTAGATAGGACGTTCGATGGCATCCCTTCTGCTGACCAAGACTACACTGATGGCTTGACCGGTGACTGCGAGATAGAGCCACAGGGGTTCCGCTAGCAACGGTGCTGTCAGGATGGGGGATTGGGTGAGATAGAACTTGATGCTTTGGAAAGCTTGTTCACAAGTCATGTCCCATCCTGATGTGTCAGCCTTGCGGAGTTTGTCGAAGAACGGCTTGCATTTATCAGAGGATTTGGATACGAATCGATTAAGTGCTGCTAGCCTTCCCGTGAGCCGCTGAACTTCTTTCTGATTAGAGGGTGATGGCATGTCGAGTATTGCTCGGATTTGGTCGGGATTTACTTCGATGCCCCTTCTAGTTACTAGGTGACCCAGGAACTTTCCTGATTGTACTCCAAAAGCGCATTTGGCTGGATTTAGCTTCATGCGGTATCTTCTCAGGATTTGGAATGTTTCGGCGAGGTCAGAGAGGTGTTCTGCTCGAGTTAGGCTCTTGGTAAGCAGATCATCAACGTAGACTTTGACGTTGCGACCGATCTGTTCTTTGAACATCTTCGTGACTAGCCTTTGGTAGGTTGATCCTGTATTTTTAAGGTCAAAGGGCATGACGTTGTAGCAGTAGAGACCCCTATCCGTCACGAAGCATGTCTTCTCTTGATTATCCCGATGCAGGGGGATTTGATTGTAGCCCGAGTATCCATCCATGAAAGATAGTAGCTCGTGCCCAGCGGTGGCATCTACGAGTCTATCTATCCTTGGTATGGGGAACGGATCTTTGGGACAGGCTTTGTTGAGGTTGGTGAAGTCGATGCAGACTCTGATATTTCCATTTTTCTTCGGGACCACGACTATGTTTGAGATCCAAGTTGGATACTCAACTTCGTGGATGAAGCTAGCAGCAAGTAACTTGTCGATTTCTTCTTGAACTGCAATCCGTCGCTCCGATCTGATGGTTCGAGGCTTTTGTTTGACTGGGTGTGACCCTTCTTTGATTGTGAGCCAATAACATGCGTCGTCCGGATTGATCCCGGGCATGTCTTCAAAACTCCAAGCGAAGACATCTGTGTTAGATTTGAGGAACGAAACCATATCTTGCGCTTCTTTGCTATTCAGGCCAGTGCCGATGAAAGTCTCTCGAGGAGGACTTCCATTGCCGAGGTCAACTCGAACAATTTCTTTGACTGACGGTGGAGCCTCCCATTCTAGAGGTGCAGGCTCGGGCATTGGGGGCTCCCTTGATTGCTATCTGGTCGAGGGACCGGCTTCACTAGCAGAATGCTTTGCTGGTGAAGCCTTGGGCATTGATTGATTTCGAGCGACTGTCGCTTCGCATGATCTTCCCATTTGCTGACTCCCTCGGATGCATCTGATGCCCTCTTCGGTTGGGAATTTGAGGAGTTGGTGATTAGAGGAGGAGACAATATTGATCTGATGAAGAAAAGGCCTGCCTAGAATGACATTGTAGTTTGATGTCCCCTCAACTACAACAAAACGGTCGGACACTCGCATATCGCTACTGAGATCGAGTATAAATTTTGTTTCGCCCATTGTCATGCTCTGCTCTCCGTTGAAGCCAGTAATAATGGTCGGGATTACGTCAAGACTCTCGTACTTATGACCGAGACGTTTGAAGCAATCAGAGAACATGATGTCGATGGAGCTACCGGTATCAATGAGGATCCGGTTGACCGAGCTCCCATCAACCATGAGTCGAAGGACCAAAGGATCTCGGTGAGGAGTGCATACTCCGTGGAGATCCTGATCGGTAAAGATGATTGCGGGCCATGGGAGGCCTTTGATGGGCTTTTATATCCAGGAGTCTTCAACTTGAGCGAGAGTGCGAACGTGATGGACACGTCATACTTGCCGCTCAACCTCCTTTCGAGTTGGAGTTTGATGATATAGGTTGTCATGGATGCCGTAAACATTCGCTTGAACTAAGATAAGAGTTGCTTGAGAAGTGACCGAGCGGATCCAGCATGCCTCCTTCTCCCTTTGGGGAGGGGGAGGAGGAGGGTGTGGACCGCCAGCCCTGCCTGTCTCAGATTTAAAATCCTGAAGATGGCCTTGCTCCTGAAGGTCTTCCAGGTGGTACTTCAGACTAAAGCACCGAATGGTAGAATGGCCGTGGCACCGATGAAATTTGCAATAGACTGACTTGTCTTGCGTTTGCTTGGTGCCAGGCTGAAGAGGGTTTGGACTTCTAAGATAGCTCTCGTGCTGGATCTGTTCAAGGATAATGTCGATGGGCAAGTTCCAGCTAGTGAAGGTTGTTCTCCGAGGCTTGGTGGGTCTATCGTCTGCCTTCGTGGCTTTTTGGAGGACTCCTTCTCTTTAGCTTGAGTGTTGTTCGCTCGGGCTGGTGGTCGTGCCGACTCTTTGTCGGATGGACGTTTCCTGAAGTCTCGCCCCTTGCGAGCGACTTGATCATCCTCGACTTCGATTTCCCCCTGGATCCGATCAAAGAGTGCTCCAAGGGAATCGGGGGGGGGGGGGGGGGTTGCGGATGAGGTCGTTGTAGATATGAAGGTCATAGCGCAGAGCATTTTGGAATGCCAACATAATTGCCTCATCATCGAGATGGCGTCCGGAGAGCGCTGCATGCTCATTCCGGAACCTCCATGTGAATTCTCGGAGGGTTTCATCCGAACCCATTCGCAACCGGTAGAGGGAGTCCAGCTTCTTCTCTGGTTTGAGGTTCAGCCAGTAATGCTGGACGAAGAGATCTGTCAGGTCTCCGAACAGGCTGACAGAGCCTGTGGGGAGATTGTGATACCAATCCAACGACATGTCATCCAAGCTGCCGGCAAAGGTGCAGCATAGAACCTGGTTGTCGTGATCGTATGGTGTTAATGCTTGTTTGAAGGCGAGGACGTGTAGCGTCGGATCTCCCGTCAGACAATTGAACTTGGGGAGAGCGACAGTCTTCCATCCTCGAGGAAATTGGGCCCAGAGAATCTGCCGGTGAAGCGGTCCTTCTGAGGCGTGGTCGTTCCTTCGATCATTCCGTAAGTCGGGGAGGCATCCCGAAGGTCGAGGAGGAAGTTGGGCCTTGGAAATTCTTCCTTCTTGGTGATGCTTTACTTGGACTTGGTTGTTGCTGAGGTGGGACCGAGCTCCGGATTGATATCTTCTGCTGAGAACATCCTGGCGACTGCTTGAGTAAGAGGATGATACTGAGTTGAGTGGCTTTGGGTGACAAGTCGATTTGTCGAGACGTTCCCAGATGCTCTGTTTAGCCGGAGGAGGCGATGGTCCCTTTGAAGGAAGCTTGAGGGATCATCGGGAGGTATCGACGACAGATCGTTTGGACGGAGCGGGAGAGACATGAAGCGGCCGGTGGATGTTTTCTCTTTCGTTGATACCGACGACCGATCGCGGGGGATCAACTCTTCCTCCGACAGCGATTTGTCGGAGGGAGTCTCTCTCTACCATGAGGGCCGCATTCTGCATCATGAGAGTAAGGAGTTGGAAGTCCTCTGTGGTGATTTGGTACGATGCTTGAGCATCGGCACTAGGAGAGACATGCGCTTTCCCCAAGCGTTGAGGAATTTGGTCAGCGAGTTGAGGTGACTGTCGAAGTTGAGCTTGGGCGGCACGATCAACCGATGGGCGACTCCTCGAATTGGCAGCGAGTTGCTGTTCCAGATGTTGGTTTGTTGCAAATCAACGACTCATTGATCGAGTTGTCGGATGCTGAGCGTCTGGGTGCATGCCACTTTCCTCTGGCTGGTCCATCAGTGTCTTCACCATTTAAGTGCAGCGATGGAAGCAGACGGATTGCTCAGGCAATCGGTACGCTGCTATTGGAGGAGTTAGGAAACTTAGACGTTGCAAGTTGATAGGATTAGGAAATCCCACAGACGGCGCCAAACTGTGGGGGAGGATTTCGGCCGTCGTACGTGACCCTCCTCCAACAGTCGATTGAAGGTTTGACCCTTCGGGATGTGGCGCGCTTCGAAGCGCTGAGTTGTGACTTGCTGGGCTGTCACACAAGCACTATAGAGTAGAAATGTAGAGAAAGAGATGACACAGGATATGGTGACGAAATTCGACCGAAGCCTACATCTCTGTGCGGTAAGACGCAACCTTTGAATCCACTATCTCTGAGTAAACAGTAGAGCTACTCTCGACAGGCCGAGTAGTGCTTCTTCCAAGTAGTCAGAGAGTGGAAAAGGAGTCTGAAAACAAGAAAACTCAGGGAGCTCTGGAAAACAGAAAGTGGGTTTCTGGTCTGGAATTTCCGATCTGGAATCATTTACAGGGTTTGCTATTTATAGAGGTTTGGTTTATTTGGAGAATATTCCAAGAATCTTTCTGGCAATATCTGGGGTCTGGTAAATACCCGGGGGGATTTACCAGACCCTAGATAGTGTAAGTGGGCCCCAGGCAGGGCTGCGGGTCCCACCATCGTACTCGTGGGCCCCAGGCAGGGTTGCGGGTCCCACCATTGGACTCGTGGGCCCCAAGCAGGGCTACGGGTCCCACTGTTGGACTTGTGGGCCCCAGGCAGGGCTGCGGGTCCCACCGTTGGGCGTTAGCCAGATTTTTGCACCCACAGCAGCTTCTACTTCGTTCGATAAGGGGAGGTTGTGTCAGGTGGGAGGAATCACCGGAAGGATGGAGAGGAGATTGCGGGTCCCCCCAGAGGGTCCGACTGTTTTTGTGGAAAGTATTGCACGGGGCGCTACCGATAGCTGCTTGTTTAAGGCAAAGGACCGGGATGGGATATGCAGCTTGCCCATGGTGTGCGGATACGGAAGAGGACATAGCTCATATTTTCTGGGAATGTCCAGTGGCCGTTTCGTTTTGGCATAAAGTTCAACAACACACCGGGATAAACTTTAATCAGCAAGAAGTGTTACGGCAGGTGTGTCGAGTGAAGGGGCGGTGTAACGATCCAGGGTCGGGTGAGGTTCTAGTTGTAGAGATGCGGCAGTTGTGAAAGGCTCCTCTACTCTAGCTAATCTGGTCCTGGAGGACATACATGCCATAGTGTAATGGCCAACAGTTGATGTATCAAAAAAAGAACAAAGGGCTACAAAAACTCAACAGTATGGCTGTAAGAGGGTTCGAGCAAGCCCGAGGCCTATCAGATCGGGCCCGATCTGGGCCGAGTTTGGGCTGAGTTAATTTGGGTTGTGGGCCGAGATGGGCTCGAATATTCAAACCCGAGTGTATTGCGTGCCGGGTAGGGCCAACCCCTAATCCGGCCCAAAGCCCGAATCAAAGTTCAAATTGTGTCCTTTGTTATTTTTACAACCAATGAATATAGAGTTTTATGCATATCTACTTCATAAATTTAATGCCTTAGACTTTAGGAGCATTACTATATAAACGAAGTAAAGATCCCGTGCAATGCACAGAAATAATATAAAAAAAAATTATAAAAAATAAGATAAAAATTTTAATTTGATAAGGGACTATAAGATGGATGATAGCTTTGGTGAAACCCAAGCAAGGCCTAGGCCGTCACCTTTTGTCACCACTATATGTGCCCGTCCTGTCACCACCAACACCACCGTCCATCCATAACCAGTCACCACTTTGCACTAAGAGCATCTCCAACAACTGGTAGGGGTCTAGGCCGAACCCCCCCTCATACACTGAGAGGGATTTCTCAAAAAAAAAAAAATGAGCATCTCCAACCGGCTCTGAAGCTCGGAGCACCTCCGAAGCAAGTGGGGCCGCATTTTGCTGCCACCTCATCGGAGGCGTCCTTGTTGAGAGGTTCAGCTCCAACGGCCTCCGAACGGGATATCCGAGCCATTTGCATGAAACACCCTATATATTTACAAGTTATCCAAAGTCTCCAAAGTTACACCAAATCTGTTAAAAGGTACATGTTTTGATATATATATATATATAAAATAATTTATGAAGTTCCGGAGGGTTTTTTAAAAAAAGACAGAATTTTTTATTCGTTCGGAGCCGGGGTGCCATGGGCATGGCACGTGGCCTACGTGGCATGCCACGTAGGCCTTCAGAGCATCCTTCGGAGCCGGTTAGAGCGCCCATTTCTATTCGGAGTGCCACGTGGGCCTTCAGAGCTCGCCTACGGAGCCGGTTGGAGATGCTCTAATGTGACCCGCATTGTTTGCCAGTGCTACGTGCGTTATTGCCACCAACGGATGTCGTGTGGGGAGTAAATTGATTTCATGTTAAAAACAAAATATATGTTATGAAACGGTGGTTGCATCGGATATGGATCCCCACCGGATAAATACCCCTAGATTCATGGGATAGGAGATTTCCCTGTCTCTATCCCAACCTCCAATTATGCCTATATATAGGGGGGTAAAAAAAAAAACAAGTGGATTGCTCCTCAGAATCCAGAAAAGAATAATCCCTCTAAACCTGAAGATAAGAGGGACATATGTTTTGAATGTGGAAAGGAAGGACACTGGTCCAGAAACTGCCGTGCTAGTAAACATGAGAAGAATAAGTACCAAAGTACAGGGGTACCTGCAGAGACAAATATGAATGAAGATAACAATGAGTGGCCTGAAGATTACTAGAAGCAGACCGATGCCCTGAATACATCGTACCTGGAAAGTTCAGATTACTTTGATGAGTTAGACGATGGCACATTAAATCCCTGAATCTTGGGATCTCTGAAGACCTTAGTTTTTCTTTTATTTTTTCTGTCAGACATTGCTAAGTAGTCTTTACTTCCTGTCAAACATTGCTAAGTAGTTTTTATTTCCTGTTAAACATTGCTCAGTAGTTTTTTTTTATTCTGTCAGACATTATTGAGTAAATTTTTATATTCTGTTGGATATTATCAATTTATATTATCGTTCTGGTGATTTTACTTAAAAAAAATTGTGTTAGTAAGTTTTATCATTGATACTTCTCTTATGGTATTTATTGACTCATAACTTATCATTTAGGAACGATGACAAATCTTGAATATAATTCACGTATGGTTACTACAGTGGCTGGCCCTACTAACATAGTTACAGGGTCCGGAAGAGCCCATATAATTTTACCTAATGGTACTCATTTGCTAATTAAGGATGCTCTATACTCAGAAAATTCCAAAATAAATTTACTGAGTTTCAAAGACATCCGAGCAAATGGATATCATTTAGAAACTACAAATGAAGGCAATCTAGAATACCTCTGCATCACATCTAAAAACGGAGAGCATATTTCAATACTAGAAAAATGCTCAACCCTATCTTTAGGGTTATACTTTACCCACATTGGGGTTATGGAGTCCTATGCCACTCACTTGAACCAGAAGTTCCCAAATCCTGAAGATTTGGTCCTTTGGCATGACAGATTAGGTCACCCAGGGTCAGGTATGCTTAGAAAGATCATTTACAATTCCTATGGTCATCCTCTTAACAATCGAAGTTTGACTTTTCCAAATGACCATTTTTGTGACCCTTGTTCCCAAGGGAAGTTAATCACTAGACCTTCTTTTAAGAAAATAGAGACAGAATCATCTACCTTCCTGCAGAGGGTTCAAGGTGATATCTGTGGTCCTATACACCCTTCTAGTGGTCCATTTAGATATTTTATGGTCCTAATAGATGCATCTACTAGATGGTCATACGTGAGCCTACTCTCCACTAGAAATTTAGCATTTGCTAGATTATTATCCCAGATTATAAAACTTAGAGCTAGTTTTTCTGATAACCATATCAAATCTATCCGATTGGATAATGCAGCTGAATTCTCTTCTAAAATCTTCAATGACTTCTGTACATCCATAGGAATAGAAGTCGAACATTCTGTCCCCCATGTCCATACCCAGAATGGCCTTGCTGAAGCTTTTATCAAGCGCTTGGAATTAATAGCTAGACCATTACTCTTACAATCCAGACTTCCAATTTCTGCATGGGGGCATGCTATCTTGCATGCTGCTAATCTTGTTAGACTAAGACCTACTTCATACCATATTTTTTCTCCTGCACAACTTGTGTCAGGTATTCAGCCCAATATATCTCATCTTAGAAAGTTTGGATGTGCTGTGCATGTCCCTATTCCCCCTCCAAATAGAACTAAGATGGGTCCTCAACGTAGATTGGGGATTTATATAGGTTTTGACTCACCTTCAATCATAAGATTCTTAGAACCCTTAATAGGTGATCTATTTACTGCTAGATTTGCATATTGTCATTTCGATGAGACAGTCTTCCCGTCGTTAGGGGGAGATAAAGAAGTTTCTAGGCAACGACTTGTTCCCGAAGAACGGCGTGAATTATCGTGGAATACTTCCACTATGTCTCATCTAGATCCTAGATCTCCCCAATGCGAGGTAGAAGTAAAAAGGATTTTGCATTTGCAAGATATCGCAAATCAATTACCTGATGCCTTTAATGATGCAACTAATGTAACTAAGTCGTTTGTTCCAACCAAGAATGTACCTGCAAGAATTAATATTCCAACTCCCACTAATGAAACTGCTGCACGTCAGAAACGTGACAGACCTATTGGTTCCAAAGATTCAGTTCCCCGGAAGAGGAAGTTGAATGAGATATCATGCCCTAAAACTCCAGAAGAAGTTAAGGTTCCAGAAGAACCTGGTCATAATTCTCCAGAAGAGATTATGGACCATATTTTCCCAGAAGAAAATATTTCCCAACGGCCAAATTTCCCTCAAACTCCTGAAGAGATCCCTGCAGTGATTACGGATAAGGTACCGGTACCGAATAATGAGATCTCAATATTCCATATGAGGGGTGAAATTTGGGACCGAAAGGAAATAGTCATCGATGACATATTTGCATACAAAGTAGCTACTGAAATAACAAAGGGCGATGATGAAGATAATGAACCACGTAGTATCTATGAATGTCGACATAGAACTGATTGGCCAAAATGGAGAGAAGCTATTCAAGCTGAACTTGAATCTCTCAAGAAACGTGGAGTATTTGGACCTATAGTACAAACACCAAATAACGTAAACCCTGTAGGTTTCAAATGGGTGTTTGTAAGAAAAAGAAATGAAAATAATGAAATCGCTAGATATAAGGCAAGGCTTGTAGCCCAGGGATTCCTGCAGAAACCCGGGATTGATTATGAAGAGACCTATTCCCCTGTTATGGATATAGTTACATTTAGATATCTCATTAGTCTCACAGTTTCTGAAAAACTAGAGATGAGACTAATGGATGTCGTAACGGCATACCTATACGGGAACCTAGACACAGATATTTATATGAAAATCCCAGAAGGATTCAAGTTGCCCGAAGCAACATCAAAAGTCTCAGAAGGATTCAAGTTGCCTGAAGCAACATCAAAGAGTGCGCACTCGATAAAACTAAGACGAGCATTGTACGGCCTGAAGCAATCCGGAAGGATGTGGTACAATCGCCTTAGTGAATATTTGTCTAGGGAAGGTTATAAGAATGATCCCATATGCCCATGCGTTTTCATAAAGAAATCAGAAAATGGATTTACAATAATTGCAGTTTATGTGGATGACATAAACTTGATTGGGACTCCTAAAGAGCTCAAGAAAACTTCTGATTATCTAAAAAGGGAGTTTGAAATGAAAGAACTTAGTGATACTAAGTTTTACCTCGGCCTGCAGATCGAGCGTAACTCTAGTGGGATTCTAGTACATCAATCCTTATATACTGAAAATTTGTTAAAGAAATTTAATATGGATAAATGTCACCCACTAAGCACTCCCATGGTAGTTAGACCTCTTGATATTCATAAAGATCCATTTAGACCTAAAGAGGAACATGAAACTATTCTTGGTTCTGAAAAACCGTATTTAAGTGCTATTGGTGCTTTATTGTATTTAGCTCAATGTACTAGACCAGATATATGTTTTTCTGTTAATCTATTGGCTAGATACAGTTCAGAACCAACTCTTAGGCATTGGAATGGAATAAAGCAAATATTTCGATATTTGCGAGGAATCACTGATATGGGATTGTTTTATTCTTGTGGTACTCCTCACTTGATTGGTTATGCAGATTCAGGTTTTCTCTCTGACCCCCATAAGGGTCGATCCCAAACAGGGTATGTATTTTTGAATAACAATGCAGCTATTTCTTGGAGATCGACCAAACAAATACTTGTGGCCACATCATCGAACCATGCTAAAATATTAGCCCTGCATGAAGCAAGTAGAGAATGCGTATGGTTGAGGTCACTTGTGCAGCACATCAGAAGCAGTTGTCAGTTGGCATCAGTTACCAAAGAGCCGACAGTTATCCACGAAGATAATGCCGCATGTATTGCTCAAATTCAAGCTGGCTTCATCAAGGGAGATCGAACAAAGCACATCTCACCAAAGTTTTTCTACACCCACGAACTTCAGAAGAAAAGGAAGATTGAAGTCAAGCAAGTACGGTCAAGCGACAATCTTGCGGATCTCTTCACCAAAGCTTTGCCCAAGTCTACTTTCCAGAAGATGGTGTACGACATCGGACTGCGACGGCTCAATCACCAAACAAATTGATGTAATAAGGAGGAGATATAATCAGGGGGAGAGATGTAATAATGTAATCAGGAGGAGATATAATCAGGGGGAGAGATGTAATAATGGTAATGTAATTGTTAGGCGGAGGGCATCCTGAAGATGCAAATTTATGCGTGCTGTACTCTTTTTCCTTTGGTAGGGTTTTTCCCACAGGGTTTTTCCATCAAAGGTTTTAACGAGGCAGCATTATGCGCACCCACCATAGTTCCTGAAGAGCTTGTTCCTGAAGAACTAAGATTGTACTCTTTTTCCTTTGATAGGATTTTTCCCACTGGGTTTTTCCATCAAAGGTTTTAATGAGGCAATCATTGATAAATGGTGGTCATCCAAGGGGGAGTGTTATGAAACGGTGGTTGCATCGGATATGGATGCCCACCGGATAAATACCCCTAGATTCATGGGATAGGAGATTTCCCCGTCTCTATCCCAACCTCTAATTATGCCTATATATAGGGGGGTAAATGAATAATACTATACGTTTTTCCCAACAATATAAATATAAAATTATGATATTAGCTTTTTTTTTCTTTCGCCTTCATTGGTTCTCTCTTAGGTTTATTAGATGCTTCGTTTGTCTTTTTAATATCTATGATCTCCTAAATGGAGTCGATAACCTATCATCGAAGAGGTGTTTCTGAATTAATAACAAAGATTTAGTGGCAACTATGGGTTTGCATTGCTTTAAATCCCGGTGCTACAAATCAATCGATAAAAAGACCACCATCAACTCAAGCAATTTTATATAAAGAAAGTTACCTATTTGGGGTGCCTAAAATGTTCAGATGGAGAACTATAGAGATATCATTGTTGCCATTTTGGTGCCAGGTAGGGGTCTATGTCAAACCCCCCCTCCACATCAAGAGGGATTTCTCAAAAAAAAAAAAAAAGATATCTGCAGCTTTCAGGGTGAAGGGGTTGTGGTTAGCTGTGCACAAAAGATCGTAACCATACACACACACACACACACACACACACACACACACAGAGAGAGAGAGAGAGAGAGAGAGAGAGAGAGAGAGAGAGAGAGAGAGAGAGAGAGAGAGAGAGAGAGAGAGAGAGAGAGAGAGAGAGAGAGAGAGAGAGAGAGAGAGAGACGCTTTCATACACAGGAGGAAAAGGATTGGCTAACAGGGCTCCACGTGTCGCAACACAGAAGAGAAGACTTCATTTTAGTATTAGACTATTAGGTTAGATATCCTTTCAACATCTATCATCAGCAATGTTTTCTCCTTTTTGTCATGTGAGCAAGGGGAAGAAAGAAGATTTACATATAGACATGTTAGGAATGTTGGCTTAATTTGGACTGGATTTGGTCTTGGGTTTCATAAAACAGGTTTGGGCCAGGCCCAAAATACCTGGGTTATGTTTGGGCACACACTCATGAGTCTGGATCATGTCTGGGCTTGGGATGACGCTACCTAAATCCAGCCCATTCGCAGCCCTACTCAGCATAAGCGGGGTGTCCAATTCGGATTGATCTGAATTCTTTATCCGAAACCAAAAGGTTGTATGTTCGTGTGTGTGTTGAAGTTGATCTGACGAAGAGCCTCCGACCAGAGACCAACGTTGCAACGTCCGATTCGAAGGTGCATTTTTATCAACCTTTTGTCTACGAAAATCTTCCGCGGATTTGTTTTGGGTGTGGGCGAGTAGGCCATCTACAGATCCAGTGTTCTTCGCGTCCACCTTTCAGTGGTGGCGGTGTTGAGGTGCCGCGGACGAGTGGCGAGAGGGCGGACTCTTCGGTGGCGTCTCCGGTTCAGGCACCATCGACGCCGGCGGTTAAGCCCGTGGCGCAATCGACCTTTGGGCCTTGGGTGGTTGTGTCGCGGAGACAAGGGTGACGACCAGCGGTGCATGAACACCAGTTCGGAGGAGGTGCAACGGCTCTGGTTCCTCAGGGATTCAGCTCACTGAGGGTCTTTTGTGATTTTTATGACCTGGGGAGGGCGGAGGTTGTGGGTCATGTAGTGGGGAGGGTCTCCTATGGCTTGGCATTTTAGCTGGTTTGGTGGGCTGTTAGGTGTGCACCGGATGTGGTTGGGTTGATTCCTCTTACATTAGTGGTCTGCGAGGACCGATATGTTTTGGGCTCGTTGATTGAGTAAGGGGTCATTTGGTTCTAGGCCTCTAAGGGGTCATTTGGTTTGAAGAATTAGAGGGGGAATAGGACTCTTGCTGTATTCCCTCACGTGAGGGATGTCAATCATGTTTGGCTAGGGGTGTTCATGGTTCGGGTTGGTTCGGTTTTTTGATAAATTTGGAATCGAACCGAAGTTGAACGATTCTCTAGAAAATGGAACCAAACCAAACCATTCCTTGGTAAAAACCGAACCAAACCAAACCGGAAAAGTTCGGTTTGGTTCGGTTCGGTTCTACAGGTCTTTCAAATCGCTCGTCATCACACCGTGAGGAATGAATGGTTGAACCACTGAGTTGGTTCAAATTTTATTTTTAAGCCTTTAACTTTGGGTGTTGCTATTTGTCCCTATAGAATTACTAGTAACACCCTTAATTTTTCACTTTGAGATATTTCATAAGTTGGGATTTGGGGGTGCTAGTAATGATGTGGGGTAACACCTTCACTTTTCAGTTTCATCACACCGTTGAACACTTGAAAGTTTTGAATGCACCAAATGGTGGTAATTGAGGTCACCACCATGTAATGTACAATATTAGTGAAACTGTACGTACACTGTATGGTAGTAACTACTGAGGTTATAATACCAATGGTTCGGGTTGGGTTGGTTTGGGTTAAAAAACTCACAATCTAGAACCGAACCGACCATAGCGGTTTTTTTTTTTGGAACCGAACCAAACCAAACGGTCAAAAATACCCGATCCAAACCGAACCAAATATACTGATTCGGTTCGGTTTGGCGGGTAAATCCAAACCGATGAACACCCCCTATGTTTGGCTCTCAAAATTAGTCAGGAAATGAGCCCGGCATCCTATTATGGGGATGACAAATCCAATAGAAAAAGTAATCGTGTGGGGATTTTGCTATTGCTCTTGGTGTGGAGTGTTGGAAGAGGATATTGAGCATATCTTTTGGACTTGCCCTCGCACTTGTTTGTTTTGGCAAGAGCTATGAGTGATTAAGGATATTAGGGGATAGGAGACTGCATTCTTGAGCCCGGCATCCAAGGAGGAGCAGAGATGCAAGAATCCTGTTCTGAGTGAGTTGGTGGCAATGACTTTTTGGCAACTATGGAAAGATCGATGTGCTAAACTATTTCAGAATTTGAATAGCGCTATTGCGGATAGTGTGAGACTGAGTATGTCTTTGTGCCACCAATTTGTTAAGGCGTGTCATTCGGCCAATGGGAGGGATTCTTGCGAGAGTAGGAGGGGCGTGTGTTTGTGGACAAATGGGTCCTTCATCGCGCCAGAAGACATTTCTAGTGGGGCCTGGGTGATGGCTTTCTGGGATGGTCAGGTGAGAGCATCTGCTGCGTTCCGATGCCAAGTCTTATCGGCCCTTCAAGCGGAATTGTGGGCGTTACAGGAGGCCTTTTCGAGAATTGGTTCGGGGGAAGCATAGCAATGTTGTCACCTTCATTGATGCGTTACTGGCCAGAGAGGCGTTAGTGCTGGAGAAGGGGATTACTGCTGATATTTGTCCTCTTGTCTTCGATTGCCTTAAACAGTGGTATCAAATACAAGGGGTATCTTTGCGGCGGATTTTCCGGACGACAAATAGTGCTACTCACTGGTTGGCGAGTGAGGCTCGTCTTCGTGGAGTTGAGGGATATTGGTCTTTGTCGTTTTCCTAGGTTTTATCGGCCCTTGTTTGGGAGGATCTACAGGTCATGATGTAATGGCCACCATCTAGACTACCAAAAAAAAAAAAATTCATTGGAGAAAAATAGCTGGCATCCAATTCCTCTCGTCATCCTTGGGTATTAGATTCACTCGCATCAAATTCTCCGACATCCTATTCCCCTCCAATTCTGCAAGCCAAATGACCCTACGTAGGGGTCATTTGGTTCTTGTGTTTCAAACCTGTGATTCCAAAAACTCATGTGGATACAGTTTATGATTGTTTGGTTAATAGGGTGTGATGTGTGTAAATAGATGCACACTTGCTTAATTTGTTCAACTTTTACACATAATACTGTGCAAATAAATTTTCACCTAAACACATAAAATTATAATTGCACATATCACATGTGCAAACAGATGTATGTACATCATTTGCACGGCAACCAAACGACACATGTACAAGGGGCCCATAAAAAGGTAAGATTTAATCAGGTGATCCCTCTATAAAGGAAAATGGTTCGGCTCCCACCTTCTATAGGCCCCAACTAAGTCCCATGACATAGCAGTCCAAACTCATTTATTTGATGACCGTCCTACCCTTTGTTTATCTTACCTTTATTTTTTAAAAGGATTAAAGAATAAGTTGATTGTTCTTTTTGGGAGTTATGTTTTTTATTTTTAAAAATCCATAATTTTTTATATACCTGTCAAAATTATGAAAAATTTATAATTTTGGAATCTATCAATCGAGATCTGTCAAACTAGACCCATTGTGACTATGAAATTCCAAAAAAAAAACTCGGATACAAGTGACCTAAAATTAAGTGACATATTGATAGTTACAAATAAACAAAAAGGTTCACCTTTAAACCCAAACTGTCACCTAAACTAAATAAATATCAATTTTCAAAACCAAATGTCACGTAAATTGACATATACAAAATTAAGAGACTTTTATCGACAGTTTGTGTTCGATAAAGTATCTCTTGATTTTGCAACTATTAGTTTTACATGACATTTGTTTTTATAAGTGTCATTTAGTTGGTTAAAATGAAACTAAGATTTTAAAAATGATATTTTTCAGTTTTTTTATAACAATCAGCAAACATCATTTAATTCTATAAATGTTACTTAATTATAGGGTAGTTTTATATCCGAATTTTTTTTCTTAGAATTTCATAGGCAATATAAGTTTAGTTTTGTAAAGCTCCATGAGTAGATTTCAAATATACAAAATTTACATATTTTTGATATGTATATAAGAGTTATGGGTTTTTTAAAGTGAAAAACCTAACTCCCAAAACATATTATTTAAAAAATCTGATGAATATGGGAGCTAATGCTTGCTGCGTATAGAGCTTGTTGATGAGGGCAATTAAAGCATTTGAAGTTTATTATTTTTTCGCATGAAATTATTAATCCGTTGGATGGTTGCCATATCACGGGGCTTCCTGATAGGGCCTATATAATGGGGCTCTCCTATCAGTACTACACTATAAAAAGGTAAGTGGGATCCCACTATACAAGTTAGACAATGATGATTATATCCCACCTTATGTGTGAGACTCACTGGTCATTTGTTTTTCTTGTTAGAGCTTTTGAGCTATTCGAGTTAGCCCGTGCTGGTCGGCTAGGGGTCAAGGCCGAACCCCCCCTCATCCACTAAGAGGGATTTCTCAAAACAAAACCCTCCATGTCTTCAAGTCCTTTCACTTTCTCTACTTTTTTTTCCCAATCTTTTGAGAGAGGGGATCTCCAAACTGTGAGCTCGAGTTCTTTAGTGGAAGATATTTGAGGTATTTCGATCATCACATCCGATGGTAGGTAACTCAACAGGTGAATCACAATCAACTCGAACTGATGGCTATAGATGCATCAATCCTGCCACCTTACGATACCAAACAGCTTATGGACTTGCTACTCTTAGTTTTTATGTGAATGTATCTTTGTTGTCCAATGTAGGTATAGGAGGTTGAGGAAGAGGGGCTTCAAGATCATAAATGGATATGTCACCCATGTGATTCACAAGAATTTGATGCTATAACACAAGATTCAACTTTGGCCAATGAATGAGCAGTGTTCATTCTTTCAAAATAGCATGTGAATAGAAGAATTCAAGGAGATCATAGAACAAGTCGTTTTCATAGAGACCATTAGATAACTTAAGAACCTAATAAAAATATCATGAAATGGCTTAATATATGAATACGATATGTATCATTTTTTAGAACGCCTCCAAATGGATGGTGGGTTAGGCAGCCCTCAACAAGTTTATTAATCAATGATCACGTCATAATTAGGTTACAGAGATTTCTAGCTTCATCGGTAAAAGAATCATACATGAGGGGGTGTAAGTGATAATCAATGTTCATGTCATAATCAGGTTACAGAGATTTCTAGTTTGAAAAAGCATACACATAGACCCCCTCTGGAGGGGGTGCAAGTGATGTGTTTTTCAAACTATAGGGTGGCATTTGTAGGGTTTCAAACATGAGGGGGTGTAAGTGAAATCGATCAAACAAAAGGGGGTCTAGGTGTAATTTACCCTTAAAAATAATTTGAAAAAACCAATATGGAGACAAATACCATGATCATCATGAAGCCAAACGTGGTGATCCATTCGACGGGATCCAAGAACACCATTTCATTCAAAATAACTGAGGGTTTCACTTCAATACCGAATTGTAAAATTCAAGACCATACCGAGCCCATCTCCACCATCCATCCCATTTTCCTTGCATCCTTGGGGTGGAAGCATTATTCTAGGGGCCATGGGATGTACCCTTGGTGGACGCCTGAGATCCTCCATAAGGCCATCGGATGGTCCCTATGAATTTCGTTATGGTACCAAGATCTTTGATATAATTTTATAAATTCCTTATATTTTTTAAAAATTCCTTTAATTTTTCTTAATGTAAATATCCTTGCAACAATAATGATATCCATAAAGACACGCCGAGAAATTATAAAATAAGAAATAAGGATTAGGGTGTCATTGTCAAAGGCCACCGTCATTGACAGTTGTATACTCGAACCAACCTCTAGAGGTCTCCGAAAGGTCGCATAAAAATGTATGGGCTGTCAAACATGCCTCACCCTTTTTGTTCAAAGCTCATTCGAATACTTCTATAAATTTGGACATGAACCTCCTTATGGAGGAAGATATTATAATTAACCTTTTAAATTAATACAATGATTACCCTTTTATGGCAGCTAAACATGATGATACCATCAATTTAACCATGGTTACTGTTGAGATAGTCCGCTAGTTTAGTCCCACATCAGCATGGAGGACACCCATTGGCCGATTAATATACTAGATGTACTCTACCCCCTCCAAGAGATTAGCCTTTTGAACACTCCGGGCTAATACCAGTTACAAATGCTTCGGTTAGTCTAAACCTACTTTTTGTGTTCAACCTTAGCAAAAGGTTGGGGCTTTTGTTTCGTTAAACTAGCCTGCATTCTTTATGCCTGATTTGTTTTTCAGCAATTTTTAAAAACCGGGTTAATAAGTATTTTATTTGGAAAGAACGGACCCAAAATTTTTAATTTATCAACAACAGACTTATACGGCAATTCACCCACTGCTCTCTTGGTCTCTGGCATTACATGACCGCCTCTTTCTTGAGAACCTCACCCAGGACAATATTGATCGAGTCTTTCAAGCTCAGTTCTCTCTATCACCAAGAGTGGTGAAGCCTCACCTCTCACTTCCAAGGATTGGATGGCACCTCAGAGAGATCTTCTGCTTGGTAACGTTACCAAAGTGGTCTCTACTCCAGGCCTTCAACTTCTTTTTCATAAACCTCAATTTGTTGACCAAATTCAAAGCTAAGTTTTGGATGGGTTCTGCCTCATTCCACCATCCTACTAGGAGGTCCGAGAAGCCTTCCTGCAGTGACCATATCATCTCAAACCTGAAGGGGGGGGCTAATTGAAGGAATAGAGTCCGTTGCCAAGAGAATGGAGCGTGGTCCGAAAGGCAAGCCGGCAGCCCCCGTTGGGATGTCTCCGAGTAGAGCACGTTCCACTCCGCCAAAATCAGAAATCTATCCAACCTGGCCAAGATCAGATCTTCCCTCTTGTTGCTCCGCATGTAGCTCCTACCCAAAAGAGGTAAATCTAATAGGTCTTGGTGTCGGATGAAGTCAGCAAATGCTCTCATAGCTGACGAATTGCTGTCACTCCCCAACCTCTCCTCAATTGTTCTTGTTATATTAAAATCTCCCACTAGGATCCACGGCCCTTCAAAGTCCAGCCTAAAGATGCGAAAGCTCCTGCCAAAAGTCGTCCCCTCTATCGTGGTCCATCGGTCTGTAAATCGAGGTGATCATCCACTCCTTCCCATCCGTCCTGTTCTGGATGACAAGGGATAGAGAGAAAATACCTACGACCGATTTCTAAAGAACAAACAGGTCATCACTAAACCCAATCAGGATCCCACCCTTATTATGGTATATTGAAGAAGAAGGATAGCAGTGGAAGAAATGACTAATAAAATAAAATCAAGAAGGATGTGTTAGGATTGGTAAAATAGTAGATTGTGAGTTTGGCGGATCAATAGATGAGTGATTTGATTGAGACAAGGAAAATCCAAATTCCCGAAAGCTGGCATCCTAAGATTTTTTTTTCGCTTTATTGCCAAATTTAAGTAGACTAAGAGCATCTCCAAATTAAGGACTCGTAAGATCCACTCCTACGTTGGAAGTGACAAGCGGGAGGAGAAAACCCGACTCCAACGGTTATGTCGCTCCCAAATATAACTTTTTGCTAGTCCATTCATCACAGTTGACGAGTGGACTCTCTTGTTATCACCGGGCCCAACTACACAGGTTCTACGGTATTTTGTCTCCTAGTAGAAACTTATAGATCGGGCACAGCTGGGATCAAACCCTGCTAGAGAAATAGGAAAGGCCTGGGAATCTATTGGAAAGCTTTTCAATCCCCACTCCCTATTTTGCCTATATGACAGACAGGAGCTCCTAAAATAGGGAAGGCACCTAGGAGCCCGTTGGAGAAGTTCTAATGGCAACCAAAAACCAAAGATGATCGTACAATGGTTTGCAATTAGAGAAGTAATTTATATGGAGTCTTATTAGGAAATACTTGAATAGAAAGTCAATTCATAGGATAGGCCAAAATTAAAAAGGTTCTCTTAAAACATGGATTGATTGATCTTAATAACGTTAACGAAAAAATATGTCCTAGAGGGATTTCTCAAAAAAAAAAAACAAAAACAAAACAAAAAATATGTGCCACCTCTACCAAGTGACGGTGTGTCTATTAATGAACAATTATTTGTGGAGTGCAATGCAAGTTTGTTGGTGAATAATTCCATGCTCAATAAAATAAGTTCAGATGTCATATGATCAAAATGTCCATTACATTATTGTTAAGATTTGCTTGCCTTGGAATCAGATTTAGCTTTAGCAAGAGAAACAAATGGCATTATTGAATAGTTATCTTTCTGGCTTTTAATAAATAAATAAGGTGCAATGGCGATCAAGCGAAGCCACAACCTTATACAGACCGGGGTATAGTTTATTATCCTGGGTGAAGGATCTTTACAGACTGGTCTACCTTATTATCCTAGGTGATGATCAGAGCATCCGATTATTGGAAGATGTATGGATCAGAGATAGACCCCTTAGCAGCTCTTTCCAGTTCTTTTATCTATGGCCCACCGTCCGAGTGCATATGTCAGATCGCTCGCAAGAGTAGAAGCAGGGGGCTACCAATGGCAAATCCGATTTCTCTCCCCTTTATCGCAGGAGCTACGACAAGAGTTTACTGACCTGAAGGTGATACTATCGGCTGCATCATTCCGGCATTCACCAGATGGGGTGAGGTGAAGATGGCACTCTTCTGGAGTATTCTTGGTGAAATCCTTTTACAAGAATCTTCTACCACCGGTATAGAAGTTCTTACCCTCTAGGGCAATATGGCGATCCAAGGTCCCGTCTAAGGTCAAGATATTCTTCCTACTGGCCACTAGGAACAAGATCTTAACAAAGGTAAACCTTATGAAGAGGAACAATTTGAATGTGACAGAGACTTCTTGTACATTTTGCCGATCTGACGAGGAGACACCCTCCCACCTACTTCTTAGATGCCCTATTGCGAGGAGGGTCTGGGACCACTTTGAGGGACGATATGTACCTCCTCTCACCCGCGGAACCTCAAAGTCCTTTGATTTTCTTGGAGAAGGAGGAAGGTAAAGAAGTAACGGTTCCCATATATGGGATATACTGATAATGTGTATCCTCTGGGTCCACTGGCTCGAGAGGAACATAAGGATCTTCAATGGTAAGTCATTGAATGCTAAGGAGCTACGAAGATCAGCGATTTCGATCTTCAAGCTATGGTTCATTTCTTGGGTTGAACCCTCCCTCCTTTAGGAGGGGTTCTCAAAAAAACAACCACCTTATACATCATGGTTGAGAAAACAACGACATGACTACTACTTAATTTGTTTGGCCCAAGGACATTCATAGCATGGCAAAGAACAATACAAATGCAACCAGTTATGTGTGAGACAACCTTATTAGCAGAAAATACTATTTGCCCCAAAAGATTTTACGGAATCTCTCACATAGAATAACGTGTTGTCATCACAGTCGTCCATTTCACCCAAACCTGATCAGTGAATCACACTTAGCTCAGACTAGCAAGCAAAGGGATGCTGTGATTGGATGCCATTTCATTCTGTGTGAGAGAATTGGTAAAAGCTTTTGGTATGAATAGCAATATTGCTCCCTTACCAACCGCTCGTAAGATGGATGTCCAAGACGATAATCCTATGATTGTCATCTATCAAAAGGCATCAAATATGAAGGGCCTTGAGATGTTTGAACAATTACGGTGGGGTCATTAATGCATATGGGGCTGTAAATGGGCTCTAGCCATCTTGAGGCTCATCAAGCTTGGTCCGATTTGGGCCAAGTTTGGGCATAGTTAACTTGGGCTTTGAGTCGGGCTGGGCTCGAACATTCAAACCTGATTGTATTATGGGCTGAGTATGGGCAGCCGCTAACCTGATCCTAATCCCAAGCTAAAGCTCGATTTATTTTTATTTCTATCTATATAACAAGGGATGCCGGTTTTGTGCTGACTAGAGAAAATGGAACTAAAAGCTGACCAGGACAAAATGGTGCAAGCTGACTAGACAAAACTCGCCCATGCACACGATCACAACCATTCGCTCTCTCTTCCCCCGATCTCTCTCTCTCTCTCTCTCTCTCTCTCTCCATCTCTCTCTCTCTCTCTTCCTCCGATCTCACTCTCTCCCCATATCTCTCTCTTCCCACGATCTCTCTCTCTCTCTCTCTCTCTCTCTCTCTCTCTCTCTACGTCTCTCTCTTTTCCCCCGATCTCTCTCTCCTTGTATCTTTCACTCTCTCCGTATCTCTCTCTCTTCTCCCGATCTCTCTCTGTCCCCTCTGTTTCTCTCTCTCCGTTTCTCTCTCTCTCTCTCTCTCTCTCTCTCTCTCTCTCTTCCCCACGATCTAGAGAGAGAAGAGAGAAAATGGGTCGATGAAATGGGCGGCTATGATCGACTTTAGATATAGAGAGAGAAAAGAGAAAATTGAGAATTAAAGAGGGGGAGTCATGAATGGCTCGGGATTTAAGAAAGAGAAAGAGAGAGAAGAGAGAATCGGGAATTAAAGAAAGGGAGTCATTCATGCTTGGGATTTAAGAGAGAAAGAGATAGAAATCATGCATGCATGGGTCAGTGAAATGAGCTGGTGTGATTGGCTTTAGAGATAGAGATAAGAGAGAAAATCGAGAATTAAAGAAGGGGACTCTTGCATGGCTCGGGATTTATGAGATAGAAAGAGAGAAGAGAGAGAAAATGGGAATTAAAGAGGGGAGCATGCATGGCTCGGGATTTAAGAGAGATAAAGAGATAGAAAGGAGCAGATAAAATAGGAAAGAAAGTTTGGGTACAGCTTGGGTTTTAGAGAGAGAAGGTGACGTGGAGGCATGCATGCATGGGTTGGTGAAATGGGCGGCTGTGATCAACTTTAGAAATAGAGAGAGAGAGAGAGAGAGAGAGAGAGAGAGAGAGAGAGAAGAGAGAAAATCAGGTTGAGGTTCGACGACTGTGATTAAATTCGGGTAGAAGAGAGAGACCTAAAGGTAAGAGAAAGAAGGCGAGAAAGAGGGGGACGCTTGTGAGCTTCTCGGAAATGGGGTGAGAGAGAGAGGGATCGCACAAGGAGAGTCAGGCTCGGCTCGAACTAAAGAAAGAAAGGAAGAATCGGGAGGAAAAGGGACGGCTACGATCGGGTTCGGTGCTGAGACTTCAGGGAGTCCGAAAGGATCATATGGTATGGGCAGTTGGGATGAAATAGGAAAGAGAGAGAATTAAGGAGAGGGGATAACGATCAGGTCCGAGAGAGAGAGAGAGAGAGATCGTGTGAAGACTGTGATTTCGAGTGCAACTGGACACGAGTGAAGATAGAAGATCTTGAGAGAGGAAGTCGGATGAGACGGACGATTGTGATCACGTTGTGCATGAATACATGGGTAGTTTTAGGAAAGAGAGTAGAGAGGGAAGAGTAATTAGGCTTGAAAATTAAATAAAAAGAATTTGTTCGAAGAGAGGGAATATTGTTAATGTCATGCATGCTACATTAATTTGCATGGTTATTATGGAGAGAGGTAAATGATTACATGCATGCATGACTTTAATAGGGATCAAATTGGTGTCTATGCATGTGTTGGCTGGTTCATGGACGGCTATGATAATTGATTCAGTTTGAGTGAATTGGGAAAAGAAATAGAGGGTGACGTGCAAAGGTTCTTGAGATGGGTAGGTGGGGCCCGCGAGATAGTCGGGTGTGTTTGTGGTAGGCTCGGTGGTGGTGCCCAGATGGTGTCTTGCCGCAGTAGGCGACCTGCTGCAGTGTTGACAAGTGTGTTGCCGCCGAAGGCGGCCTACTGCAGTGTCGACATGCACAGACATGCACTAGTTATTTATATACAACGAATATAAAATTTTACATATATGTACATTAGAAATATTAATGCCTTGGACTTTAGGTGCATGTATCCTTTTAATACCTATCATAATCGATTCTATTTTCCTTAGTGTCGTGTGATCAAAAGAAGAAAAAAAAAAGATTTATGTGTATACCATGCAAGAAGTATTTCCGGTTTGTTGCTAAGCCTGAAGTATTCAATTTGGCTCCAGGTTAGATTTGGGCACACACTCATAAGTTTGGGCCGAGCTCGGTCTTGGGGTGCCTCGACCCTTACATGGCTCATTTTATGGCCCTAGCTAAATGTACTGCTTGGGTAGGTTGAACCCGACCCAACCTGACTCTAGGTCTCGGGTTCGGGCTCATTATATGTAAGGATAGGTTAGGTTTGGGTTGAAAAAGGTCAACCCAAACAAAATTTGGTCTGGGCATAGATCAAGGGGTCGGGCAACCCGATCCAACCCGAACCCAAGTTGACTATAACATGTCACCATATAAACCTCATGAATTTTGTTCCTAGACATTTATAAATTATATTTCGAATAAAAAGAGCCCCAAACTATCACATGATACATGATGGAGGTAAGAGAAACCTTATCCTTAAGAATCAAGAAAAAATGTGGTTTTATTTCTATATTCTGCTCTTAAAAATAAAAAACTTCAAACAAAACAAAATAAAATAAGCATTATCCAAACCCACGCAACCCCACCTAACCCACTAATTTGGCCAACCCGAGTTTAACCCATGTTATAAAATTTCTTCCTGAGCTGGGCAGCACGGAATACAGGCTCAAACCGAGGCAATTACAACTTGCGCTGGGCTTAGGTTGACCTCTAACCCAACCCAATCCGCCCGAGCTGCAACCGTACCGAAATGTATACACGGAGAAGAATAGGTACATTTAAAAAATGCTCTCATATAGTTTGGTTATGATTGGATTAGGGGTTGATTTTTTTTTTTAATGATTAAGAACTTATGATCGATTGATTGACGAGCCTGACGGCCAATCATAAAAATATTTTTAAAAAGCAACTCAAACTATGAAATGAATTAAACATCCAATACATAATCTTATTTAATGAATCCTTTTCACATTAAGAACAAAACATCCCAAATTCGAATCTTATTGATTCACATATCAGTAGAAGGTATTGTCCGGCCTACTAATGCACCAACAAAGTATTAAGACAAATACGAACTTGACCTATACCCCACCCTTATTTTTCTAGAAAATAAAATATATAAAAAATCCCAATACCGAACAAAAGAAATGACGTCACATGACATTGCATCCCGAGGTGGGGTCCTCCTCGGAGAAGAACTGGCAGGCCTTGGACGCTTCACCCGGTGGGCCCGCGGCCAGCCAACCGTACGTCCTCCCACAGGAGCAGCACCTGCACCCACCGTAGTGGGCCTCGTACCACGGCCCACACCCGCAAACCGGACCGGCCGGCCAGGCCGAGGGGTAGCCCTGCTGGGGGCCCTGAGCCACCACCACCGGCTCGGCGTAGGGCAGGTCCGGCTTGGGAGCCGGTCTGGGTTTCTCCTTTTCCGGTTTGTTCGGCTCGGCCGGGGACTTGGGTTTCTCCTTCTCCGGTTTGCTCGGCTCCGATGGCTTGGGTTTCTCCTTCTCGGGTTTGGCCGGTTCCGCCGGACCCTTCGGCTTCTCCTTGTCAGGTTTGGCCGGTTCGGCTGGACCCTTGGGTTTCTCCTTCTCGGGTTTGGCTTGTTCGGCCGGAGTCTTGGGATCCTTTGGTTTCTCCTTCTCCTTCTCCTTCTCCTTACTCTCTACGATCTGGATGTCTTTGATCACCTTGCATGCCTTGCAGCACAGCTTCTTCGACAGCCTGTTGGGATCGAAGGGGCCGGAGACCGTCACCGTGTTCTTCTTCTCATCGTAGGCGATCGATCGGATGTTCTCTCGGTCTCAATTGTTGGAATTTCCATTAAAACAAACAAAAAAAAAGAATTTATTCCAACTATTCCTTACAATTTGGGTTAGGTATAGAGGTTGAAGTGTGTTTAATTTACCTTGGATCTTGCACAGGGTTTTCCTGATCTTCTTGTAGCAAAGATGGCATTCAAGATCAACTTTCAAGATCAGTGTGGAGATCTGAAATGTGAAAATATCATAAAACAGATCATGATCTTGAGAACCCACAAATTTTTTTTTTTTAAATGTGATTATTTTGGGTTCACACAAATGCATTGGTTTGGGCTTCAATGAGAAAAACATAAATTTTAGGGTTGGTTTTTAGAGAGAGATTGAATAGAAGCAATAGGTAGTGAGAGGAGAGAGAAAGTAAAACATATATGGCCCATATGGAGCTGAAGAACTTTGGGCAAGTTGTAGTGTGAGAGACCCTAATGACAAGAAGGAATGTAAATTGAGGGGAGATGTGAGGAGAGCTGCGTACCTTCTCTGCCATTGCTTGACTGAAGAGAGAGAGAGAGAGAGAGAGAGAGAGAGAGAGCTTTGTGAAGTGGTTGCGCCTGCGGATGCCATCTGAACTAAAACGAGCCGAAACGTGGTGAGTCAACAAATGCTGGCGTCAGTACGTGAGACGTGTTTGGTACCTGCATGTGCTGGCGCGCGCCCGCTATTTGGTTGCGTAAATTGGCCATCCAATTGTGTGATCTTTAAGCTTACGCATAAAAGGACTTAATAGCAGTAGAAATTAGGTTAAGTCGCACGCTCACCAATGTTCATGCAATGTACTTTACACTCGTGAATGTCCGTGCCGATTGGCACGAGCGTCTTCGGCGCAACAACCCCCCCCCTCCTCCCACCCAGAGGCGGAGCCAACTAAGGTCCAGTGGGGGCACCTGCCCCCACTGGGATTTGAAATGTAAACTATAAATTATAGTTTGCCTCCTGAAGTTTAGCTCAAACACTTAACCCCCCAATAGCTTAATTTGTTTCAAATCGCTCCTTAAATTTTGAAATGTTAGCACAATACCCCTTTTGTCACTACTTAATTTCCTCATTTGGTAATTTTTATCTGATCAAAACTGAATTGAAGGGGTCAAAATGTAGTTTTTTAACTATATGGTAGTTAAGTGTTTTTGAGCTAAACTTCAGGAGTTCGGATCTTTTTCGGTCGGTCGGTCCTAATTGGTGGGCCCGGCACATCAAACCCGCATGCGGCCGGATTACAATTCACTTTCGTCTCGCTTGTCATCGTGCAACTGTGATGCACACTGGCCCACTGAGCGGGACCAACCGACTGGAGGAAATCCGAACTCAAACTTTAGGGGGGTAAAGTGTAATTTATCCAAATTTTAATACCCCTTAAGACACATCAGTCCACCCCTATGGTGTCATTACCCTACTCAAAGGCGGAGCCAACTAAGATCCAGTGGGGGCACCTGCCCCCACTGAGATTTGAAATGTTAAAGGTCAATTACCCTTTGCCCCCCTAAAGTTTAGCTCAAAAAACATTTACCCCCCTTGTAGTTCATTTTTTTCTAAATCGCATCCCAAAGTTTAAAATATTAGCACATTACCCCTTTTGTCAACTACTTAATTTCCTCTTTTGGTAGCACTCATTTGGTACCACTCAAAAAAAAAAAAAAAAAACCTCATTTGGTAATGTCTATCTGATCAAAAACTGAATTGAATGGTGAAAAATGTAGTTTTTTTTACTATAGTGGGGTTAAGTTTTTTTGAGCTAAACTTTAGGGGGCAAAGTGTAATTTATCCAAATTTTATACCCCTTAAAGGCATGTGTCAGTCCAGCCCTATGGAACCCCCACCCCACTAAAATCTAAAACCAAGAATGGCCGCCAAATACAATTAGTGCATCTGAAGAAAAAAAAAAAAAACAATTCATCTTCAGGAACCAACATCGACGACGATTTTGAAGTGCTTGATGCGCGCTCACAAGTCGCAGCCTCGCAGGGGTCACACCGGCGCACCACACAGCTTACTACTTTGCTAGACTGACTCCTGAGAATCGATTCCCCCTGCTTGACTGCATCCGGTGACGCTTAAAATAATAGCTTGTTAAGTTCTACCCACGCTTGCACTATCATGAAAAGAGATAACATTTAGGGTTTTAAATTTTCTTGCCTCCACTAGAGTGAAATCCTGGCTCCGCCACTGCCCCCACCCAACCCACCAATGGAGAGAGAGAGAGAGAGAGAGAGAGAGAGAGAGAGAGAGAGAGAGAGAGAGAGAGAGAGAGAGAGAGAGAGAGATTGATTTTAGGGGGGCGGTTATTAATGTGCCTTAGTTTTGAGAGATTTGAAGGGTGTTTTTGATCCATTTGATCGAACGACATGAGGATATGAGGATTGTGATGTGTTTGATACATATAATTAAATTGGATGGACAACTTGTTTTCGAAACTTATCTCTGCGTGATTTTGAGGATAGCAGGGTTGTAAATAATCCGAATTGCCCTAACATGTAATATAGATGACCTTAATTGCCAAGGTTCATGCATGAATTTTTGACAAGAATTAATATATCATCTAAAGCTTGTGAGGCGCATTCTCTTGAATTATATATCCGATTGGCTAACTTGATAGTCTCTTGCCAACAGGCAAAGATTGACCTCTATGAAAAGACTGATTCATGTAAACCTAACAAGATAGGGTTATTTGTCTACCAACAGATAAAATTTGATCACAACTAACGACTGCACCAAGAGGAGCCCCTCCAGGCCAGCACTGGACTTGCTCGTGCATTCTTTCCTTTTATCAATAACTGGTTCACAATCGGTCTTATCAATCTTTCTAATCGTGGAATGCATCCGATGGGGAAGACTTGGATGGTGATAACAATGATTAAAATCCAGATGGGAAAGAAGTTCCATCTTCAAAAAAATTCAAGAATCTCATCTTTAAAAAAAAAAAATGTTTTTTTTCCCCCGAGAATCCCCGATCATGAGAAGGAAGGTTAGCCCTTGATCTCAACCTAACATAAAGTGCTTTTTTATGTGTGTGAAAGAATCATAGTGGTCAGTACATCACCTATTGATGTGACAGGCACCAGACAGAAAAATGCTCCGATATTTAACAACGTACCCGCAATCAGGAAGGCACACCACTAACACAAGAGAAAATAATTGCAACAAGAGCAAGAAAAATACTCCAATTGTTAAATATTATTTTATGTGGGAGATGAAATCTTATGGTGAAAGAATGTACCTGTATATTTAAAACAAGATGTGGAAAGTATTTTATTCCAATGGTAAAAGAAATTATGGCAATGGACCCAATTCCTGGGAGTTGCAAGTCCCTGGAAAAAAGAAAACTGCTTTAATGACAGACTTAAGAGCACCTGTGTGGCCCATAGCTTCCATTGGGCAAGCATGAAATCATCAACTCCAACATTGATGAAAGCTCACATCACCTTCCACTAGTGGTGAATCCTGTGATGGAGATCCTGAAATGGTTCTTTAAAGACTAGTTACCTCAGAAAAATAATCTAATTAGTGTTACCTTTCCTTAATATCTTTTCTTTTCTTTTTCTTTTGAGAGAAGACGACGTCTCTATACGGGAGGGGGTTAGGTAGACCCCAACCTGCGTATTGGAATATAAGTATAAATAGGTTACATAATACATAAACTCAAGAGTGTCGAGTACCACAGAGACTAAAAAACTGTAAAAGAAAATAAAACCTAGCCTCTACCCGGACATGGTCTCTTGATCAATGCCCAACCCCAAACCTGCAAGAAAGCATATTCTCAAAATAGATTGTCTAATGTAGGAGGCTCATTGTCTCCCCGCATTGTGCGCTCAAGTCAGATCACCTTGAGTATGTCCACCTCCGACATATTGAGGCCACAGTCTCGTCCCAATTGTTGAAGAATCTCGATATGAGTTGAGCATATTGGCAGGTTTGGATCTCCAGAGCAAGTGGGGTTTGGGCGGGGTGGTTGGTGGAGTGTGCCTGGTTCAAGCGCTCTAGTTTTAGCTCGACGAGAAGACCTAGCTTCAATGGAATATGTCCCAAGATTAGCCAGTCTAGGACTACGCTATATGTTTGATGGGCCTGGTGACGAATGACAATGTAGTTGTCCCGATTGCCCGGGCAAAGTTAAAAGATGCCTTCCCCTTTGTGTTCCGGTCCACCGAGACACCCTCTTGGGGATCTCTATCTAAAGGTGGTAGTCTAGACAAATTTCCTTCATCAATCGACCCTACCGCAACCTCTATTGGTAGCATAACTTGCAATGGATCCATAACTTCCTCTTGGACTGCAGCATCACCATCATAGTTACCAAATCGGGCGTTTTTTTGAAAAAAACGCGTATAACACGCGTATCGATCCGAAGTCATAGCAAACATGAAAAAAATTCATTTTTTTGAAAAAAAATTTAATACACGTTTTATACGAGTTTAAAACGGAAAAACCACGTATAAAACACGTCGGGTTTGGTTCGGCTTTTATTTTGTTCGTGCGTAATAAACGCATACGCTTAGACTCTAAATTTATCAATCAGAGGCGAAATTGTTAAATTATCTAATTAGAACTTGCTCGCAAGTCCGAAATACGAAAAAATATCCAAGTACGAATTGTCGGATGCCGATCCGATAACGATCCGATCGAATCCAAACCAATTTCAAATTCAAAACACGCTAACTTATGATTTTTCAACGCTTAGACTCTAAATTTGTCAATCGGACGTGAAATTGTTAAAATATCTAATTAGAACTTGCTCACAAATCCGAAATATGAAAAATATCTAAGTACAAATTATCGGATGCCGATCCGATGACGATCCGATCGAATTCAAACCAATTTCAAATCCGTAACACGCTAACTTATGATTTCTCAACGCATAGACTCTAAATTTGTCAATCGGAGGCGAAATTGTTAAAATATCTAATTAGAACTTGCTCGCAAGTCCGAAATACAAAAATTATCCAAGTACAAATTGTCAGATGCCGAACCGATGACGATCCGATCGAATCCAAACCAATTTCAAATCCGAAACACGCTAACTTATCATTTTTCAACGCGTAGACTCTAAATTTGTCAATCGGAGGTGAAATTGTTAAAATATCTAATTAGAACTTGCTCACAAGTTCAAAATACGAAAAAACATCCAAGTCTGAATTGTCGGATGTCGATCAGATGACGATCCGACCGAATCCAAACCAATTTCAAATCCGAAACACGCTAACTTATGAATTTTCAACGCTTAGACTCTGAATTTGTCAATCGAATGCGAAATTATTAAAATATCTAATTAGAACTTGCTCGCAAGTCCGAAATATAAAAAATTATCTAAGTATGAATTATTGGATGCCGATCCGATCGAATCCAAACCAATTTCAAATCCGAAACACGCTAACTTAATATTTTTCAACGCGTAGACTCTAAATTTGTCAATCGGAGGCGAAATTGTTAAAATATCTAATTAGAACTTGCTCGCAAGTCCGAAAATACAAAAAAACATCCAACTCTGAATTGTCGGATGCCGGTCCGATGACGATCTGATCGAATCCAAACCAATTTCAAATCCGAAACACGCTAACTTATGATTTTTCAATGTTTATACTCTAAATTTGTCAATCGGGGGCAAAATTGTGAAAATATCTAATTAGAACTTGCTCGTAAGTCCGAAATACAAAAAATATCCAAGTACGAAATGTCGGATGCCGATCCGATTGAATCCAAACCAATTTCAAATCTGAAGCACGCTAACTTATGATTTTTCAACGCGTAGACTCTAAATTTGTCAATCGGAGGTGAAATTGTTAAAATATCTAATTAGAACTTGCTCGTAAGTCCGAAATACGAAAAAAATCCAAGTACGAATTGTTAGATACCAATCCGACCGAATCCAAACCAATTTCAAATCCGAATCATGCTAATTGATGATTTTTCAATGCTTAAGACTCTAAATTTGTTAATCGGAGGCAAAATTGTTAAAATATCTAATTAGAACTTGCTCGCAAATCCGAAATATAAAAAAACATACAAGTCTGAAATATCGGATGCGATCAAATGATGATCTGATCGAATCCAAACCAATTTCAAATCCGAAACACGCTAACTTATGATTTTTCAACACTTAGACTCTCAATTATAGATATAAACTATTTTTTTAACAAATACATGTTAATTGCAGGTGTGCAGCATCAGGGGATGAGAGCACCAACGTTGGTGTCGGGCGGTGTGGGGTGGTTGAGCTAGGGCACGCAGCTTCCCTCAGTTTTGGATTGTGTAAAAATAATTTTGTAATAAATATGTGATCATTTTTTATTCTTGTCTATAATTGTCTGGTATTATGGTAGTATTTGATAAATTACGAAAATATTTGATTTAGTCAATTATGGTAATATTTGAATATATTGTGGTATTATTGTAAATAACATGAATTAAATAACATCATTTTAGTAGTTTTTTTTAAAAAAAAATCATGTTTTTTTACCGACGAAATTTATAAAGTCCGTCGGTAATACTCTATTTTTTTTAAAAAAATTATTTATATATTACCGACGGATATGTTATTTCCGTTGGTAATATATAACGTTTTATCGACGGAAGAAACTGTAGCCGTCGGTATTAACCTTCTATATTGCCGACGGAACACAATTAGCCGTCAGTAATAACTTATTATATTTTTAATTAAATAATCATTTATTCCCGACGAACACAAAAAATCCGTCGATATTAATTATTAATACCGACGGATATTTTGTGTCCATCACCGATTTTTCCCGACAACCTAGCGATGAAAATTCCTTCCGTCACGATAATTATTTACCGACGGAAAACTAACTTTACCGCCGGATATATGCCGTCGGTAAAAAATTTTTTTTTTTGTAGTGTATGTTTTAAACTTTTGATTACTTAATGTTGGAAAATGACATATATACATACTTAGTATAATTTTTAAGATTGTTCTTGTTTTTCCGATGTTTCATGTTTTATTTTCGTTTTTTTCGTTTTCATCGTATCTTTCCGATTTTTTCCCTTGCACTTTTTTTTTTTTCGTTTTCCGACTTGGTAACTATGATCACCATCATCTCCAGCACCCCCTGATCTCTCTTCCAGCTCATCATGTACTGCAATCTCATAGTGGTATACCATCAGCAACACCATCATGATCATTAGTACCAAGGACTGTAGCTTCGATCAGTAGTACCAACAACACCACTAGCATCTCTCACTGCGCCAACACCTTCAGCACCGTCAGCTTTTCCACCACCAATAACAAACTGGATTGCAGCACCTTCACCACCAGCAGCACCGCCACCACCAATAGCACCAACAACATCCCCTACACCACCTACAATACCGCCTACATCCCCCACAGCCCCTTCACCACCCCTAGCACCTCTTAAAGCACTAACATCATCTGCACCGTGCCTCGCAACAACCCCAACTGCACCACCATCCGCACCAACACCTATGGGCATCCCACCCCTGACTGTGTTAACATCTTCATCTCCTTCATCATCTATATAAGAGCGGCAAACCGAGAGCTCATAGGCGTGACTACAGGCAGTGTAGTTTGCGGCTGAACTTGAGGCCTCCTTGACTTAGAAGATGAAGCATGAGCCCCTCCAATAGCATGTCATCCATCCTCTATCACAACTTTACATATAGAAGAGGGTGGCATCTTCCCTTGGGATAAATTCCTCTCAATCTGAGAGCCAGTAGGGACTAAGGGCATCCAAACCTGAACAATCCTACCTTTGATCACTTTAGGATGTTTGGAACAAGCATCACCACTGTGATCAAAACTTTTGCACGCCTTGCATCTAGTGGGGATCCAATCATAAGTCACCGACTGCCAAGACAAAAATTGGCGATGATCATTCCGTGCATGAACTTTACTCGACAATGAATCTTTCACATTTATCTCCACACAAATTTGTACAAATTGGGCTCTTGAACCTCCCGCTGTGACTTGATCCATATAGATGGGAGTCCCGAACACACTCCCCAATCGGCTGAGCATATCATCCGTCCACAAATCCCCTTCAAGATTTGGAAAATTAGTCCAAATTGGAATTTTAGTGACTAACTCCCTTTCACTACACAAACCTCGTGCCCATTTCCTCACAATCAGAGGTCGTCCTTCGAAATGCCACATTTTATCTTCCTAAATTCGAGTGAAATCAGACTCAAGCTCGAATTTAAACCAAAAAACTCCATCCGGCCTTGAAAGGATATCCAAACTGCCCTTAGTTTGCCAGGAGCGAAGGAGAAATTTTTTGAGATGGAAATAGTAGGGCCTTCTCCCTAGAACAAATCCCACAAGAGTGTGCTCCCATTTTTTTGCATTCTCTTCTATGTTTGCTTGTGGACAAATTGTCACCTTTTGCCCTTCAAGTATACCTGGCTCAATGTAATGCAGTTTCAACTTCTCAAGTGGGAGAAAGGAAAGAAAAGTGGATGGGGATGGAGTCCAAGCCCTATGAGATATATATGCCCCCACCCCACACCCCAGTTCCGCCACGCCTACCCAACCCATCCTTACCAAATGGACCTTTTGTGGAGAACTACCTCCACAAAGGCACCCAGAGATGGTTTTGGGGGAGGGTGATGGTCCTCCTTGGGCAGGTCATCCTCCGAGGAATCCCCTTCCCACACTTGACCTTCAGCTAGGTCAAGCTCTCGATCATCCCGAGCTACCGCAGATCCAGTCAAGGACTCCCCAACGGCTTTCTTCTTGCTTGAATTCCTCTTCACAGCAGTCTCAACAAAATCCCCCAAAGAATAGGTTGGGGGAGGCCCAAAATCATCACCCTCTGAAAATCCCTCAGATCCCTCACCATCCTTAATCGAAAGGGGGGGATCCCCCAT